>OY744602.1:96371323-96508823 GCA_963556255.1 Allolobophora icterica | reverse complement strand
GGACGTTTCACCTCCGGACGATTCACCTCTAGGGGCTTTCACCTCTAGGGTCTTTCACCTCTAGGGGCTTTCACCTCTAGGGGCTTTCACCTCTAGGGGCTTTCACCTCCAAATGTAAAATGAGACCTTTTGAAGAGATTTATTTACGCCGAAAACATTACAGACAACATACAAACTATGAAACTAATTATCACTGAGCAATGAAGTAGATTTCTTAGTGTCAACGTGCAAACTATGCAAACTATGCAACTAATTATTGTGTTATAAACAGGCAAAGTCAGGCAATGATACTAGGCCTTGTGTTCGAAATCTGCTTCATTAGTTGCATAGTTTGCATGTTGACACTAAGAAATCTACTTCATTGCTTAGTGATAATTAGTTTCATAGTTTGTATGTTGTCTGTAATGTTTTCGGCGTAAATAAATCTCTTCAAAAGGTCTCATTTTACATTTGGAGGTGAAAGCCCCTAGAGGTGAAAGCCCCTAGAGGTGAAAGCCCCTAGAGGTGAAAGCCCCTAGAGGTGAATCGTCCGGAGGTGAAACGTCCGGAGGTGAAACGTCCGGAGGTGAATACCCCTAGAGGTGAATCGTCCGGAGGTGAAAGCCCCTGATACTATAGATAACACACACATAAACACACATAATTTTTAAAAGCCCCCTCTTCCCATTCTTAATTTTGCTGAGGTCCCTGCGGATTGTGAGACCCTAAGCTGTATTTTTTTAGCTTATGCCTAAATCTGACACTACCCGCAGAATTCAGAATTAGCTTTGCTTTGACTTTTGACTTGTGGGATATTGCGAGAAGCAGCCGTATTCGAATGACTTAATATCACGAGCGATCCAGCTTTTGAAAACAGAGACATTTAAATTGATAAAATCATGACGCATTATCTTACCTCTTACCCTCTAAGCTTATATTAATATTAGTGGTGTCCTATTCTAGGCAGGCACTGCATAGGCCCTATAGGAATTGTACGTGTGACTTAAGAAATGCGTGTGTAGGGCCTACTTTTTCTGCTATTGACATGTTTTTCTATTGATTCATAGATACTTACTAATTTACTAGTTTACGAAATACTAGTGTAATAAATGTTTGCAGTTACTGAGTCTCACTTTGCGTAAGTTTTATTTACGATTTACGTTGTGTCACTTGTGTGTTGTAAAACATAAACAATGAGAACACGAAACAATGCTCATTTATTATAGTAAACAACCTTAAATATGCAACAGTAAAAATAAGTATAGTTACAATAACCAGTGACAGTAAATTATGAAATCTAAAGTTTAACATAACAAGTCATGATATAGGCCTGTGAAAGATGATGTTGAAAAGCACCGGTCCGCGGTAAGGCCGGTTAAACAATTATCGACCCTCAGCGTCAGAAAGTTTTAAAAACACGGATCTAAACCATGTAAGTAAGTAAGTATGTAGGCGCGCAAAGCTGAATTGACTTCTTAGCTTTGGTGCACGAGAGTCTCCTCACCGATGCTAATCTTTCAACCGCCAGTTTACCGTCGACATACTTATTTTAAAGCTTGGTTGGCTGGGAGGCGTAAGTAGAGCAACTTTATCACAATGCATGAACATACATATAAGAACTTACATACTCACATATATACATGCACACAGGCTGGCCTATACATGTAGCCTACACGTATACGTGAATAAATGCATGCATATATAAATACATGTCATTTCGCCGTCGTCGCTTTGCGACCGTAGGCTGCATATACATACATACATACATACATACATACATACATACATACATACATACATACATACATACATACATACATACATACATACATACATACATACATACATACATACATACATACATACATACATACATACATACATACATACATACATACATACACACACATACATACATACATAATATCATGCATATGAGCGCTCCTGAGTAGACTGCCTTGAAGGGGCGTTATTTAAATGTTCCTTAATAATAATAATAATAATAATAATAATAATAATAATAATAATAATAATAATAATAATAATAATAATAATAATAATAATAATAATAATAATAATAATAATAATAATAATAATAATAATAATAATAATAATAATAATAATTATACCTTGGCGTGCGGTACGAAGCCTAATTTGGGATGCTACAGTGACCGACACCCTGGCCGTTTCGTACCTACCTAACACTTCAGTGACCGCGGGTGCAGCGGCTGAGATGGCAGCTAGTCGCAAAAACGCGAAGTACAGTCAGCTCTTGGCTACTTACCACTTTGTCCCCTTGGCCTTCGAAACCATGGGTCCCATAAACAACGACGGCCTGGCCTTTATCACGGCGCTTGGAAAGAGCCTGAGCACCATTTCCGGTGATGCACGAGAAACCTCATACCTCTTCCAACGCCTGACGCTGACAATCCAACGCTTCAATGCAGTAGCTTTCCGCAGCACTTTCCCTCTCTCGAATCCTGAGGAATAGAGGCCGTTCCAGATGATTTGCATATTTTAATTAATATTTAAGTCCCCAAGGGATCATATGTACCTTGGGGCAAAAAAAAATATAAATAAATAATAATAATAATAATAATAATAATAATAATAATAATAATAATAATAATAATAATAATAATAATAATAATAATAATAATAATAATAATAATAATAATAATAATAGGCCTAAGTGGTATCTGACCTTGGACGTCTCTTAAGCCAAATCCCGGGCGACCCAAGAGAAACGTACCAGCTTGACTATTCACTGCTGGCACTCAAGTTTCCTTCTTATACCTACTCCTCCAGCGTACGCGATCTGGGTGTCACTCTCGACTCCTCCCTCACTTTTACTGAACATGCCTCGACTTTGACTCGCTCCTGCTTCTTCCAACTGAGACGACTGAGAGCTATCAGGCGATCCACTATACTTACTGTCTTTACCTCCATTGTACATGCATTCATTTTGTATTGTATTGTATTTGGATATTTATAAAGCGCTTCTAGCGGGAGGGCCATTCAGAAGCGCTCCCAGTACGAGAGACCCCGAGAGAAAAAGCAAGTTTTAAGGAAGGTAAATGAGGAAGAGACGTTACCTGAGAGAATACAAGAACGAACGAACGGAGGAAGCTCATTCCAAAGAGCAGGGTCAATGGAGGCAAAAGACCTAGATTGAGCCAGAGAAGTCCTGACCCGGGGAACGAGCAGGTCAAAACGGTCAGAGGAACGAAGAGGACGAAGAGAAGCAGCAGAGTGAGGGCGATGAATTAAGTCACATAAATATTTTTGGAGCGAAACCAAGTTGAGTCTTACAGACAAGGATGAGGACCTTAAATTGGATGCGGGCAGAAAGCGGGAGCCAGTGGAGTTCTTCTGCCATTAAGGTGGTGATATGAGAGAATCGAGGAAGACAGGTAATTAATCTAGCAGCAGCATTTGCTCTCGGGTTGACTACTGTAACTCTCTCCTCCTCGGTCTCCCCATGCTACGGCTCTCCCCCCTCCAGTCAGTCTTAAATGCTGCTGCTAGGCTCGCTATAGCACGTCTTCCTCGCTTTGCTCATATCTCCACATATATGATTGAAGTCTTACACTGGCTCCCGATTACTTCGCGTATCCAGTATAAGATCCTCCTTCTGGTTTCCAAGTCCCAGCTACGGCTTGCCCCTAAATATCTCTCTGACCTTATGCGGCAACCTCTATCTGCAACTTCTGCTCGTCCTTTGCGCTCTACTGGCCGTCTTGATCCCTTTGTCCCTCGTACTAGGACCACTCTGGCCCAACGTCGAGCTTTTGCTGTAAGAGGTCCCTCTGCCTGGAATAGTCTTCCATCTCGACTTCGAACTAAACTCATGATGGGAATCTCCCCTGCATCTACTCGCTTGCTCAAGACGTTTCTGTTTCCACGAGGCTCATGCACTGAGGGCGCCTCTGAATAGTTTATACTGCGAGAGGCGCCTTATAAATTACTAGATACGATACGATACGATACGATATTTGTTCCAGCGCCTGTCCGTCGTAATTCAACGATTCAACGCAATCGCTTTCTACGACACTTTTGTTTTCCCAGATCTCGACCAGGTCAACATCATTAATTAGTATCTTACACCTGAGCGATCATATATAAGCTTACCTCGGGTAAAAAATAAAATAATAACAATAATAATAATAATAATAATAATAATAATAATTCAACGTTTCAACGCGGTGGCCTTTATGGGTACCTTCAACAACTTAAACCTGGACGAATAGGGCCCATTCCGGACAAATCTACTCTGTAAATAATGTTGAAGTCCCTGAGGGATCCTGTATACCTCGGGGCATAAAAAAAAAAAAAAATAATAATAATAATAATAATAATAATAATAATAATAATAATAATAATAATAATAATAATAATAACAACAACAACAACACGAATATATCTTACAGCTTGGCTGACATTTGGGTTCCCGTGCTCTATGTTGACTTACAGCACGATAACGGTGCACTAGACAATAGTGCATCATATATATATATATATATATATATATATATATATATATATATATATATATATATATATATATATATATATATATATATATATGTATATATATACTGCCAGGCCAATGTTCCAAAATGATCCAATAAATCGCACTAACAGTTATATACTCAGCCAATGCAGCGCAGTTTGATGAAATTTTATGCCTTAAGGTGTTCGCGTTGAAGTTTTGTAGCCGGCCGGTTATGTATTTGTCCATTGTAATTAACGACCTCCGACTGTACTTATCTTGAAGCGAGTCAAGTGATTGCCATAGCTAGTGAGGTGATGTACGGTGTAAACCCTAACCGTTATCACCGCCGCGGACTTCGACCGGGTCAACGACGGTGGTTGTATTTGTCTACCAGGGTACTTTCCGGACTATAGTAGCTTCGGCTGAGTATCGAAGCTAAAGTAGACTAGGTTCTGTTCAGATTGAGGAGCCTATATATGTCGGACTAGGCCAGTGATATGTTTTCTGTTGCAGCCGAAGCTAAGACTGAACGGCCAAGACCGAAGTCGTCGGACTTCTGAACGACTGGAGTTTAGACTTGTCAGGAGTGTAAGTCTTGGATCCGTTAGAGTTGACGACCGAATGGCCATGAAGTGAGTCTGTTGAATATCAGACTAAAACAGCCAAGTTTGCAGTTGGACTGCACTGAGGTCTATCGCAGCTTGGGCTCTGCATGCACAGAACGAACTCTATGCTTCCGACACGAACGAGATTAGTGTCGAGACGTCGGATAGCATTCATGTCGAATTGTGAAGATTGTGAATGTTGAAACGTACACATTCTCACTTACTAGGTAAATTCCTCCATCATGCTTCAGTTACAGGCAATCTTTAAAAGTTGAAACAACAACTTTTCTGCAGAATTACGGGATCCATCATCCAAGGTTGGAGAGGAATAAGTTTGGAGCAGAAAGTGAAGCTAGTCGAAAGTTGCATTGTGCGTGGAACACTACAGCAAAGGACTCCAGGTAACCAAAATGGCATCGGCTAGAGTTCGAGGTATCAAGAGACCAACAGTCCCAGAAAACGATCACCCAGAGACTCAGTCCAAATCAAGATGTCGAAGTCCTAGTCACATACGAGAGTCGCCGAGCAGAAGAGCCAGCTGTCAACAACATCCCAACAGCGGGAACAATGCCAGCGCCATTAATCTCAGTAGTAAGAGTTCTGGCACTAACGCTAAAACAAGCAACAGTACTGGAACTAGCAGTGCCACCAGCAAAGACAGCAGCGGTAAAGCTAGCAGTGCCTGCAACGGAGCTAATAGTGATGGCCATAACAACTGCAGCAAATGGTGCGAAGTGAGGAGAAGTTCCAGGAAAGGTATTTGCGATCAGTATACGAATGCCTTCGACGTTGAGATACCACTTCCGGTTGTCGAGTACTGTAGAGCCTACCTTGGATCTCCTGGAATTCGGCTGTTTCTGGAGCAGACGAAGGATAAAGATAATTGGCATCCATGGGTAAGTTTTCACGGTACTATATAGACACTAAATTCTTCGATCCGTAGTCGGCATATAATTAAGTATCCCCACTGTAAAGATATGCGTGCTTGTATATTTGTGTACATGTATGTATGTATATGTATATGTATATTCATACACAGGTGGCCCTTCCTAGCGGGGTCCACGACCCCGTCTGGGTTTCCTGACTGAGTAACCTGATACATGCCAACTAGAACTCTTAAATCTACCTATTCTGTTTCTGGATGGTTACCGAATAAATGAATTGAAGGTATGTATGTATGTATGTATGTATGTATGTATGTATGTATGTATGTATGTATGTATGTATGTATGTATGTATGTATGTATGTATGTATGCATGTGTGTGTATGTATGTGTGTGTATGTATGTATGTATGTATGTATGTGTGTGTGTATGTATGTATGTATGTATGTATGTATGTATGTATGTATGTATGTATGTATGTATGTATGTATGTATGTATGTATGTATGTATGTATGTATGTATGTACGTATGCATGCATGCATGTATGTATGTATGTATGTATGTATGTATGTATGTATGTATGTATGTATGTATGTATGTATGTATGTATTATACATGTATGACATTGTATGTATGTGTGTCTGTATGTGTGCATGTATTCATGTGTAAATAACCGTGTTACCTTTAACTGGCCCGTAGTACGCATGCATGTGTTTAATCATGTTGGTTTGTATGCACGACTTTGTATATGTGCATGTTTACCCGTGTAAATATCCGCTGCACAAATTTGTGATTACAATTATAATTTTCTATGCACGTAGGCCTATGTGTGTATGCATATATGTATGTTTTATGTATGCATACATGTATGTACACGTTTTCTAAAGCGACCGTATGGCCACGACCCAGGTCATTTTCCAGTGAATTTGATTAAGTGAGGCCCTCGCAATCGCTAACTGTTTGATTGGGTGCCCAGCCATTTGGTTTCCCTTGTATGGACCGTGCTATCCAGAGGTATATAGAAATATCTGAAAACAGTCGTTAATTGTATGCGAACCGGTTTTGTCCTGTGTGCAGAGACCTCGTCGTGGTGAAGCGCTCTTAATGAAGGACCTGGACCAGTTAGTGGCAACATGTTTTTGACACGCTTCTCTTGAAGTATGGCCAGACACATAATCCTCAGTTGAATGTGTTTCTCGGCCTGGAAACATGACCAATATCCAACGACATAACTTATTTCAATTACTGCTCGTTTACCAAAGCAGGAAGGATGGGGAGCTGGGTGGGTGCTAAGTGGTGTGGTATTGCACGATGGGTGAGTGGGTGGATGGGTGGGTGGATGGAAGCATGCGGTTGATTAATGGATAGTTGAATGGTTGTACGCTGGATCATTTTACTGGTATACTTACTGACAGACTTACTGACTGACTTACTGACTGGCTGACCGACCTACTGGCTTAGTGGTTGGCTGGTTGCCAGGTCATCTTAACCGGAAATCGAACCCGACCCAACCTTGGCCTTTGCAAATGTTCGTTAAACAAACACGTGTAAACTGCGTGGTTATTTTATATTTTGTCTTGTGCCCTGAATGAATTTTAAGCTTACGCGAATGAGTGGCAGTGATGAATCCTTTGCCTTTGATTTGTAGGATCACGGTGTGAAGGAGGGACACGAGGTCGATGAGCGACAGTCGGTAGAGTTACTTACCGAGGCAGGTTCTCTTTGATTTACTTTTTACTCTACTTTGTAATGGGGAGAGTACGTACTCGAGGCTACACTCAGGCGGTCGCTGTTTAAGGGCCCTGATCAGGTCCTTCACACACAGTTGCTCAGCTCAATCCTTCGTGATCAGGTCTTGTGTGCACTTAAGAGCTTTGGAAGGAGGGCAATGTCAAATACAATTGCATTGTATTGCATGCAGCAGTGAAAGGTAATGATAAAGTAAAGTCACGACTTATTTACTACATGCACTTCGGGTTTTGAGAGCGCATGGACTCTCGCGGGACTGTTTGTTTGATATGGTACGTGCCACTACTGTTGGTACGATGCTTTATTGCTCGCCCCTATGGTGGCTTTGCGGGTGGGCAGGAGCGGGAGGCCCTTTAGGGTATATTGTATTGTATTGTATTGTATTTGGATATTTATAAAGCGCTTCTAGCGGGAGGGCCACTCAGAAGTGCTCCCAGTGCGAGAGACCCCGAGAGAAAAAGCAAGTTTTAAGAAACTTAAAAGAGGAAGAGACGTTACCTGAGAGAATAGAAGAACGAACGAACGGAGGAAGCTCATTCCAAAGAGCAGGGCCAATGGAGGCAAAAGACCTAGATTGAGCCAGAGAAGTCCTGACACGGGGAACGAGGAGGTCCAAGCGGTCAGATGAACGAAGAGGACGAAGAGAAGCAGCAGAGTGAGGGCGATGAATTAAGTCACATAAATATTTTGGATAGTCCGGGGGCAGGTGCGTTAGGGCTTCTTACCTTCATTATCCTCATTTCAAGCACTCTGTAACAATACTGACGCTAGTCTCTTTGCTAATATTAAATTTTACGCAATCTGTGCCTTGTATTACATTCAATGCTGCTGCTATATACTGAGGCTGTAGAAATAACTTTTGAGACTACAGTACAGCGTGAATAATGCATCCAGATGTGGAATCCACACACTGGTACATGACAAAGCTACCGGAAAAGTGCAAAGAAGAGCTAAAAAATTGAGACCTTATTGAAATTTATTTGATTAATACAGAAAAGGAGGCAGTGCAGTGGGAGAGGTTCCTTGAATTAGCACGTAACGGGCGACTAGGTAACAGATAAAAATTATTTAAGAAACTGAAAGGGACATCAGGGCAGATTGGCAGAAATTCTTGACTGCAACAGCTGAAGACTTTTGCAATGGTTGGGATGATGGTACCGCCTCAATGGACCCTATCGCTGCTTTTAAGAGAAGGAAGATGGATTGTTATGCATTCCATGTTAACTTGCAGTGATTATAACATGGATTCCATGTCTTCTTAACCACTTTAAACCTCCGCCTGATGTTAGGCATGTATATATGTGTGCATGTATGTATGTATGTATGTATGTATGTATGTATGTATGTATGTATGTATGTATGTATGTATGTATGTATGTATGTATGTATGTATGTATGTATATATGTGTGCATGTATGTATGTATGTATGTATGTATGTATGTATGTATGTATGTATGTATGTATGTATGTATGTATGTATGTATGTATGTATGTATGTATGTATGTATGTATGTATGTATGTATGTATGTATATATGTATGTATGTATGTATGTATGTATGTATGTATGTATGCATGTATGTATGTATGCATGCATGTATGTATGTATGTATGTATGTATGTATGCATGCATGCATGCATGTATGTATGTATGTAAATAATGTAGGCCCTATGTATAATTGTAGGTATGTCTGTATGTATGCATATATGTAAGTCCGTATGTATGTCTGTATGTATGTCTGTATGTATGTATATATATGTACATATGTATGACTTGTATGTATAATTGTATTGTATGTATGTATGTGTGCGTATAACTTGTATGTATGTATTGTATGCGTGCATGCAAAGCCATGCATGTATGTATGTATGTATAATTTTATTTATGTATGTGTGTATATGTATGACTTGCATATATGTATGTATGTATGTATGTAAGTGGAGACCTGATGCAGTTTAAGCGCAGTTAATGCGACCACACAGATATGCGTTGGCGCAGTGCTAATCTTATCACTGAGAAGTGCTTTGTTTATTGCAGGCAATTAATGCGGACGAAATATCAGACGAGGTGAGTTGTTCCTACTTTTTCAATGTCTATTTCAGTCATTAATCTCAACCTATAAATAAGAAACCGGTTCTTGAATCCTACAGGTGCTCTCAAACGCAGGTAACTTGTAAAGGTAAAGGGTTGGAGTGGTTTTCTATAGGATAAGGTCTGTTGACTATAGATCGCACGTGTTCATATAGTGACGTTTGATGATTGATTGATTGATTGATTGATTGATTGATTGATTGATTAATGATGTCTAATTGAATGATTAATAAAAATAATAATAATAATTATATTCTTTATTATTTCAAACCGACAGACGCAGTAAGATTACATTGAAACATGAAAGTACGATCAATATCTTAATTAAACACACGGTTTGGCAGCCATGCAAGGTGCCGCCCTAGAGGGGGGGGGGTTACGGGAGTCGATCCGCGTACCTTATGCTCTCCTGGCCATGAGTGTTACCACTACTCTATCCCCCTCCCCATTATGAATACGGTGAACTGCGGTTACTTTGAGGTGCTGGATTACTAAATGAATGAATGCATAATTAATAAGTTAATCAATTAACTCTTAAGTTAATTAATTCTTTAATTCATAAATTAATTAATTAATTTATAAATAAATAAATTAATTAATTAGCTAATTAATTAATTTATTAGCTAATTAACGAATAGAATAATTAAGTAATTAATTAATTGGTTAATTAGTTAGTAGCAGCAGTAGTAGAATTAGTAGCTTCTACTAACGCTGCTACTGCTGATGCTACTGCTCATGCTACCACTACTACATGCACTGTACTACTACAGTAACTGTAGGCCTACTGTTACTAGTCTTTTAGTAATCGCAGTATCAACGGCCTGTCTAATCAATACATGACACTGGGAACTGATAACCGTTCACAAGAGCCAACATGGTTGCCATCTGGGTGCACACAAGTATGTAAAGATTTCTCTACATTTTGCTGTTGGTTCCTGCAGGTACGTAGCTTCCTCATCAAGGTTTTCCTGCAGAACAATAGTTTGGATCGTACGGTCGAAGTGATGGCCTACCATCCGAAGTACCTCAGTCTTTTCCTCAATACGCAACGGTTTCTCATGCAAGCTGATGGACCTCTGTCTTTCCAAGAGCGACATTACATTGCCATATTGGTGAGTTAGGGGACGAGCAACTGGATGCTAATTTTATGAAATGGGGAACCTTCCTTCACGGGTCCATTAAACACACAGTTTCATAAATTGCACTCCTACCTAAAGGGTTTTGTTCCAACCTCTTATTAAAACCAAGTGTAAAATTAAACATAATCTCTTATGATAGAGATACACAGTGTAAAATTCGAGACATTCTCTTATGATGCCTATATTATAGTCTAAACTCTAAAATTTACTCGCTTAAGAGGACTTTTGTGAACCGATGTTTAATGCCATCCTGTTCACGTGTGACGAGTTCATGTAGAGGTTTTTTCACTCGTGGGTTTCACTGAGCTATCCACTTCAGTTGATATGTTAAAGCGACGTTTAAACAAATGCAGTAGGCCATAGTTACAGTGTTTACGATAATATCTTATGGCTGCCAGGGCCTTTAACGGCGCCGTCCTCCTTTCTCGAGGCTTGGGTCTGGCACCACCTGGCACTACTGACACCACGGATAATGACGAAGTTAACTCTAACCTAGTTTCACCCTTCAACGTTTTCAGGCTGCAGCCCAACACCAGTGTTCATATTTGGTCGACATTCACACGAAGGCATACCTCAACTTCGGCGGAGATCCGGAGTGGCTCAAGGGTCTGGATTATGCTCCTCGAAGACTACGCAAGCTGCAGGAAGTCAACAAATTTCTCGCTCATCAGCCATGGCGTATCACTGCTGATCACATCCAGGTTACTTTCATCGTAATTGTAATTTGTAACTTCTATTGCGCCGGTGTCTAATACAAAAAGCATCAACCGGTGGCACACCAAAACCAAGCCGTAACCGTAAGAAGATCAGTGCGCAAGTGCAGAGTGACAGCCTATATAGATTGTTCTTCGCTTGATATAATTATCTCTTTACAATCCCTCTGACTTGTCGCAGCGCCTTTGATTAATTGATTGATGAACTGACTGACTGACTGATTGATTGATTGCATAACTTATTAACTGATTGATTGACTGATTGATTGATTGATTGACTGATTGATTGACTGATTGATGAATTGGTTGATCAACTGATTGATTAATTGATTAGATTGATTGTCTGATTGATTAACTGATTGATTGATTAGTTTAGTGATTGATTAACCGACTGATTGATTGATTGATTGATTGTTTCATTGACTGATTGAACGATTACCTATTGCAGCATCTCCTACGTGAGCCGGGCAGATATTCGATGGCGGAAATGATGCAGGCGATAGTTCTTCTAGCGCATTTTCAATCGTTGACTAGTTTCATCTACGCCTGTGGCATCGACACGGAGCCAGAGCAGCCGTCAAAGGCACCCGAACCATCTCGAAAGACGTCTAACATCGACATCAAACGAATCGCCGCCAGATATGATACCAGCTCTGAAGAGGTCTGTGTCTAGAGCGACGCCGGGTTTCTTAACTGAAGTCATTGTTTAGATCGTTACTAACATCTGATAAATGTAGATGTAGGCTACTCGTTTCTCCATAGCGACCGTATTGCTCCATTGACCCGGGTCATTTTTCAGTGGATTGGTTGGGTGAGTTTCTTCTCCCCACTGCTCCCCGTTCGAATGGTTGGATGATGGTGGACACTTTAAAAACTTTAAAGAGGAAGCTTGGAAGGATGAGGTGTTACGCTTTCCGATTAAACGTGCAGTCGTTCTAACACACACTAGTCTTCTGAACTACTCAAGACCCTTAATATGTTATGTTACGCCTATGTTATGTTATGTCTGGCCTGTGTTATGGTATGTTAGGCCTGTGTTGTGCTATGTTAGGCCTATGTAATGTTATGATAGGCTTATGTTATGTTAGGCCTATGTTAAGCAGGACAATCTTTAACCTCAATTACGCTCCAGTGAAAATATAGGGCCTACATTTTGGTGCCCTCAATCCCACTTAATTAAAATCATTAGTTTTTAGTGAAGCCATAAAACATTATTGAAAAACACGAACAAAATTTTTTTGTCAAAATAATGCACATAAATTGTGACGCTCCAGCAGGCAACTGCCTGTTGCGCCTATACCTAAGCTGCCCTGCATTTCTTCGTGTACAGACCGTGCTGGCCCGAGAGGCATGAAACGTACGCTCTTACCAATTTAGCTAACCGAACTGTTTATCCTCGACTGCCTGTAGTGAATGGTCAATTCAGTTGCGCGCTGGCTCTGTAATCCAACGCCTGCGGATTCGAACCTTCTGATGAAAGAGTGTGGACCCTATAATGAACAAGCTTTCTATGTAACTTGGATCAGTTACAATTACGATTACTTTACGCGGGTGTCCTGCACTTAGGTTTAAGGAAGCGATTTTAAAGTTTGGATTCGATTGCGAATGAGATTTCTTCTCGTAGGGCTCTCCAGTGGAATTCCTCGTCGAGAAGATGACGCGATTGGCCAGAGAATCTCTGACTGTTGATCAGATGAGAGAACGATTCGAAAAGATCCAAGTCCAGAATGCTGAACGTAAGTCTTACGATCAATAATGACTTTAGTCTCATTCACACACATATACATATATACATCCACACATCCATTTACCCAATCCCAGGACACCCATATCCATCCATTCATCTACCCACCCATTCACCATCTATCTATCCATCCACCTATCCATCCATCGATCCATCTATCTATCCATCCACCTATCCATCCATCGATCCATCATATATCCACCCATCTATCCACCCACTCATTCATTCATCCATCTATCCACCTATCTATCCACCCACTCATTCATTCATCCATCTATCCACCCATCTATTCATCCATATATCCACCCATTCATTCATTCATTCATTCATCCATCTATCCACCTATCTATTCATCCATCTATCCACCCGTTCATCCATCCATCTATCCATCCACCCGCCCACTCATCCATGCATCCATCTATCCACCCACCCACCCACCTATTCATTTATCCACCCATCTTTTCATCCATCTATCCACCCATTCATCCATCCATCCATCTATCCACCCACCAATCCACCCACACACCCATTCATCCATGCATCCATCTATCCACCCACCCACCTATTCATCTATCAACCCATCCACCCATTCATCCACCCACCCTTCCATCCACATCCATCCATTAAAACCCACTCACCCATCACTCGTCCATCAATCCATCCATAGCTTTTCCATGTTCTCCTCCGTCTCCAGTTTCCTCGGAGAGTATCGCTGCCAAGTCCAACTCCCCAGACTGCGTCCTCCGCTTTGTCGATGACCCAGACTTTGGATACGAAGACTTCACCATCTGCAAACGCAAGTGCGGAGTCTCAACATTTCGGACGCAGGACTTCAGTTGGTATTTAGACGGATACCAGTTGGCCAACCACCTCTACCTCAACATCGCAGTTACACTCGATGAGAAGTTCAACCTGGCTCAGAAACTTACCTACTACACGTAAGGCGTTGTAATTGTAATTAGTAAATTTAACTGTAATTAATAAATGCAGTGCTTTTTTCAGCCGGAACGGTGTTCCGGAACCTTTTTTCAGCTACTTAAAAATTATTTATTTATTTTAGTAATAAAAACAATAATTTAGTTATTTTAATTTAATTTCAGTGTTGTGAACTGTTTTCAGTGTTTATGGAGACCCCTCCCAATCCTCAATCCCGTTTTATCGGGATTTTAGTCCTGCCATGATTGTTCAGTTTCGGAACCTGTTGTTCAGTTGCGGAACCTTTTTTCTAGAAAAAAGCCCTCTTCACAACCTCTTGTATCCCTATAAATAAATGTTTAGTTGATTGATTCCCCGAAAATTGTACATAGGGCGAT
This sequence comes from Allolobophora icterica, assembly GCA_963556255.1. NCBI lineage: Eukaryota > Metazoa > Annelida > Clitellata > Crassiclitellata > Lumbricidae > Allolobophora > Allolobophora icterica. Next base: position 96,494,109 of record OY744602.1, on the reverse strand, counting down.
CCGATTGATTGATTGATCGCTGATTGATTGGTCTCCGAAAATTATACCTATGGCGATACGCCACCTGTGGATGAGCAAATTAACCACTGGATAGCGATTTACCTATCGTCATCTTGATCTTTCTTATTAATACAAGTTTCGTGGATTCTTTATTTGTGAAGGATGGGTGACCACGCCGACATCGACACGTCAACGTTTCGTCTTGCCATCTGGAACTACGTCCACTCGTTGTTCGGAATCTGTCACGACGAATACGACTACAGCGAAGTGGATGAACTGCTCGAACGAAATCTCAAGACGTACATCAAGACGACGATGTGTTATCCGGAAAGAGTCACTCGCCAGGATTACGACGCCTTCATGGTCGGATTCAAGCATTCAGAAAAGGTATAGGACTCGGATTTTGTCACTTGAAGGGGGGGCTTTAGAAGAACACGATGATGAAAGATATTCAATAGCTGGCGATGGATCTCTACAGTTTTGTTATCCATCCCTCTGTGTATTCATCCATCTATTCATCCATCCATCCATCCGTCCGTCCAATCCATCCATCCCCACCCATTCATCCGTCCGTCCGTCCAATCAATCCATCCATCCAGTTCTATTAATGCTTTCCGGTATTAATCCATCCATCTACCCACCCATTTATTCATGCGTCTGGCTATCAAATAAATCAACCATCCATAGGCCCTCTATCCAGGTACTGACATCCATCTATCTATCTATCCACCCACTCATACATAGATTCATCCAGTCATGTACAGCCATCCGTCCATATCCATCTATCCACCGGTCCGTACGTCCATCCATCCAGCTACATAGGCTTCGCTCCCCATGGAACAGAGGCATCTATAGGCCTAACATTTGAGGAGTACCCGTAACCCCACGTGCTGCCATGGATATCGTACCCAATGTTTCATATCGTGAATAAATGATATTCAGTAGCCCAGCTTTACATATTTCCCGTAATGACTTTTCATACTGTTAGTCAACCAACTGTAATTGATCGAAATCGGAGAGAAGGACAAGACTAAAAATCCGCACCTTCCCTGGACAGAGAGAGGAAGGGAATACATATATGTAGGTACCCTCAGGGGCGTCTACACCATAGAAACCTTGGAGCAAATGCTCCATCCAAGAAATAGGGGGTATATGCCAGTGTGTGTGCCACCATGTTAGGGGGGAAGGAACGGGGAGGGGGAAGAAGAGGGGAAAAGAGACGTTGCTCCAATGACTTAGGGGGGATAGACGCCCCTGGGTACCCTTCCAGTTTCTCTTAAACAAATCCTCAATCTCTTTCCCTCTATTGCAACCGGGTATTGTCCTTTACACGGTATCTTTGGACAGCCCTTTAAATGTAAATGTACACAGTTTTCTATAGCGACCGTATGGCCTCAACCCCACTCGTAAATGAATTAACTGACCGGGTCAGATCCTTCACCACCCTTGCCCTTTGGCATTGATTCCACGCCATTTAAAATCCCCGTGCACGGACCGTGCTAGCCCGACATTAAAATCTCTTAGATATGCCACCATCGTTATTCCAACAGGGCACATCACCGTCATCACGCACAGTGGCTCATTGGGCGTGTGCTCTTACCAGCGTAGCTAATCGGGCGTCTGTCTTGACGTAGCGCTGGTGAGCATGCTGGTGCTCTGTTATGAGAAGCCCGTCCACCGTAATCGTAAACGTCATAGTCCTACTTCTAAAGCGGCACTCGAAAGTCAAGCGCAGGGCACCAGCTTATTCACGAGCGCCCATGGTAGCCTAAATAGTTAGTTACATTGGTTAGAGCATAGGCCTAGGTTCAGTCTTATGCGCCTGTGTGTTAGAGAGCATGCGAATCACGGCTCGCTTCACAAAGGTGGCTTATTTCCGAGGTTTAAATCTCGGGCTAGCACGGTCCGTAAACATGGGGACCTTAGATGACGTGGCGGATGGCCCATTCAAACGGGCAACGGTGGTGAAGTATCTCACCCGATTCATTCATTGAAAAATGAGCAGGGTCAAGGTCATACGGTTGGTATATAAAAACGCGTACATTTACATTTATAATATTATTATGTTGATGTCTCTAACTATCTGAGCATTGTTCTAGACTAATTATATTTTACGCCTATCCATGTTTAGCATTGGACTTTAGCATCGTTAAGACGAATCGTAAAGGCCGCTTCTGTTTAATTTCTTTTAAAGTGATGCAATGAAGATTTTTTATTACGGTTTAAAATACATTTAATGTAGCGCTTGAGAAATTTCGGAGTTTACTACTGGATAACGACTTGTTTATGTTCGTCTGGTTCCAGGTCCATGTAAACCTGATGACAATGGAGGCCCGACTCCAGGCTCAGCTCATGTACAGCCTTCGCGCCATCACCGAATCTATGTGCAACAGGTCTGCGTAATGCAACGCAACGGTGACACTATAGGCCTACGTGTATGGAGCATCATCAGTTGCGAGCTGCAGATTTCTAGGGTGCTTTTTAGTGTCAATTGTCAGCACTAGTCCTACTTAGAGTTATATAGTAGGCCCCAAGTAGATAAACCTTGTTAGATAAAGCCGGTGTGCTACGGTGCAAGGCTTTCGCAGAAGTTTAACGTTGGCCTGAGGGGGAACTTTCTATGTCAGTCTGTGATGTTGTGGATCTCGATAAAGCCTTTGATAAAGGGCGGAATAAATTAAACCTGTGATCAGACGACAGAGAAAACTTTTCAAGTGTTCGATACATCTTAGGGAAGTCTCTATGATAATCTGTGATCAAAATCAACCGCTCTTGAACGACTTGATTGATTTGTGTTACTTTCATTTTAGATAGAGATCCGTAGTAGGCCTATACATTTCTGATAGTACGAAACATTTAGGCAGTGTACCGCGGAGCACGGCACCGAATGGTTAGAGCGCTTGGCCCGCAGCGCGGAGAGTACGGGTTCGAGCCTCGGAGACGGTTACTTTCGCGGGACCTTGAGCAAGTCCTTCACGGACCATTGCTCAGCGACATCGATGCCCTGTCGTAGGCCTATGTGCACTTCTGAACTGTTGTATTTGTATACAAAAGTCATTAGAAGCAATCATGGAGAGTAGGCTACTGTTATGACGATAGGGTTCAAGAAGAATGATAGGCTTATGTATACAGTTTGTAATCAAGATTTCTACAGTCCCCAATGAAGTAGACCTAAGTCGCAGAATTGGCTTTCGTCAACTCTGCAAACTTTTTTTGCAAATAAATCTACTAGTTCGATCATGCAATGCGCTTCCAAATACATTAAAAAGTTAAAATTATGCCGTAATAGTTTACTATGAAAAGTATTATGTAAATTGTCAAAAAATGCAGACTTTTAGAAGGAGGTCCCCATATAGTTTTTGTATTTGCACCATATAATAGCCTATTAATAGGCCTATGGTTACTTCGAAAAGACTGCACTATAGTGGATTTTTATTAAACCGAGTTCCTAATACTCTCGATCGGGATTTAAATTTAAAAAATACACAAAATTCATGTAGGCCTACAGCTCTGTTAGTCTGTTTGATATTGCCCTCCTTCCAAAGTTCAGAAGTGTACACACGACCATACGACAGAGCATCGATGGCGCTCATGAGTAATTATGTGAGTGAAGGACTTGCTCAAGGTCCCGACACTGTAACCGTCGCTCGAACACGTGCTCTGCGGGTTACAGGGCGAAACAATTCGGTTATGGGGCTATCCATTTAATACGTACGCAGAAATCCGGACAAAATTGACCCCCTCCCTGTACGCACGTGTACTTCCCCCCACCTGCGTAGGTACGCTTGATGCACCCCCCCCCCATAAAGCTGTCTCTATTTAATCCATGGGGCAAGCCGCTAGGCTGTGTCTCACTCACTGCTGAACTGTGTGATAGTTTTATAACGGCAGTCAGAGGTAGGATGGCATACAAGTGACACCTCTCCCACAGCCCTATTTATCCCAGTAGTACGTCTGAAAGCTGCAAGAACTGAACTGTGGCTCATTTGAAGGCCAATCTATTTGAAGGTCAATATAGACAAATTATAGGTTTAGCCCCCCCCCCCGTTTCCCATGCACACGTACATTATCAGTAGACACCACATACGCAAGCATACGCATTTGGGTTAACCCCCTCCCCCATGCGTACGTATTAAATGGATGGCCCCTCACTGTGCCACACAATGAATCAGTGTTCATGGCCACACTTTCTATTCGCATAGGTCTTCCTTGTATAATAATAGTTCCTTGAATCGTAGGATGGCTCATCTTTGCGTATAGAAAAGAAAACGTTTTCAATTTGAAGAATACAAAATCACGATTTTCATGTCACACAAAAATTATTATTCACATTCGTAACCCATAACTTATAAGTTTTATATAGCATTTAGCATCTTTAAATGCATCTCAAAAGTGATATCTAAGTTGTAGAACAACGTAACAATGATCCATCTGAATTTATTGAGCAGAAATCACGTAAAATAACATGCACATCAGCGACAGTAGGAAAAAACACAGTAATGATCGTTATTAGTTGGTTATTTAAGCCCAGGCCCAAGAGAAGGGGACACACCGGCCATTCTAACTCATCCTATTCGCGGCCATGCCAAATACTGCTCCAAGCTCGTAGGGATGACAGCTGGGAAAGTAAGAGAGCTCATGAAAAACGAATGACACTCAACAAGAGTCATGACAAATTAGACAACCAAATAAGTCTATAAAAATAAGGGAAACTAAATAAGTCATGAAGAATGTGGAAAGCTAAACAAAACTCATGAAGAATGTGGAAGGCTAAACAAAAGCCATGAAGAACGAGGAAAGCTAAACAAGTCATGAAGAACAAGGACAGCTAAACCAGTCATGAAGAATGAGGAAGGCTAAACAAGAGTCATGAAGAACGAGGAAAGCTAAACAAAAGTCATGAAGAACGAGGAAAGCTAAACAAAAGTCATGAAGAACGAGAATAGCTAAACAAGCCATGAAGAATTAGGAAAGCTAAAAAAAGTCATGAAGAACAAGGAAAGCTAAACAAGTCATGAAGAACGAGGAAAGCCAAACAAAAGTCACGAAGAACGAGGAAAGCTAAACAAAAGTCTTGAAGAACAAGGAAAGCTAAACCAGTCATGAAGAATGAGGAAGGCTAAACAAAAGTCATGAACAATGAGGAAATGCTCTTGTCAAATGTTTATTGTAATTTAAAACATTTAGCATAATTTCGTTGGATATTCGAGTTTTGCTGCATAAAGATATCTATAAGTCCTTGGGTACTTTTCAATTAATTAGAGAAGTTACAAATGAAACAAGGCACAAAACAAAGGCACTGGCATATAAAAGTTTATGAGACACTGTTTGACCTGACAGGATACCATCTAAGTCACCAAGACTTTAAAATTATTTGCAAACAGGATAACAAATAATTTTAATTTATGCAGAGAAATAAATGCTACCTGAATTTGATCAAATAACAGTTTTAATTTTACTGAGCACTTAACGTTGCTTTGATAACATTGAAATTCAACTAAAGAGGCAAAGAAATGTGAAAGCAATAATTCGCTCCATTACTCCCTAAGGCTTACAAGTCTAAAGTGGCAACTGGCTCATCCTGGTTAGCATAAAAAGAAGCTTGTTGGTTTTGCATCAGTTAACTACTGTCCTATATGATGATTTTAAAAGACCTAGTTCACAAAAATTTCTTAGACATTTCCAACGCAAATCCAAGATTTAATGAGATATTTTGCAGCATAAGAAAGTCTCTCCTAATGCCACGAAAATAAAACTCTGTTAAACTGCTTTGGATTTCTCGCTGTTGTCCTTCCTGAAGTCCTCCTGTACTGTAACGATATTAGACTTTGCAGTAATTAGTTTAACTGTTTAAGAAATTCATCCCAAATGTTAAGAGTTTCAACTGATTCAAATAAACCTCATCGATCGAGTAGTATTACTACAGTAACAACGTCTGTACAGAAAGAAATCACAAACATCCATTGGAAAGGATGACTCTCAATAACATGGCAAATCACTGGATGTTGGCAGCAACTGGAGATTAGTTAAGCCATGTTACGGTCCGTTGACCTCCTGAACGTAAGTGACTGGAAAGAGGCCGACCTAACATAGCAAACACAGAAAAAAACATAACATATCATAACCCAACATAACATAACCAAACATAACATAACATAACCAAACATAACATATCATAACCAAACATAACATATCATAACATAACCAAACATAACATATCATAACCCAACATAACCAAACATAACCTAACCTAACATAAAACCAACATAAATTAACCAAACATAACATACAACCTAACATAACATAACCAAACATAACATAATCATAACCTAAAATAATGCAACATAACAAATCATAACATACCATAACCTAGCATAACATAGCGATGGACGACTGGTTAGGGCGCTCAGCCTGTAGTGCTGAGAGTACGGGTTCAAGCCTTGCCCAAGGCAGTGACTGTGTAGGGACCTTGAGCAAGTCCTTTACTCACAATTGCTCAGCATCACCGACATTCTGACATATGGTCATGTGCACTTCTGAACTTTGGAAGGAGGTTAATATCAAATACAGTTGTAATGTATATATTGTATTGCATTGTATATAATATAACAACATAACCAAACATAAACATGCCATAACCCTAACACAACGTAATAAAACAAAACAACATTTTAAGTCGTTCAGAGAATATTTGATTTGTGTTACAAAGGGCTTCACTTATCACATTAAATGATGTGAAGTTTTTTAGCCAACGTTTCTACGACAAGTACTGTATGTGATGAGTGCTGATATGACTAACACACCGTTAATAAGTATTGCTATGATCAGGATGATTGATTATGCAGTAAACCCACCAAATAAGCATTATTAAATGAAATAGCAACAACCGACTTGTGTTCTGAATTAGTTAGGAATTCTACTACAACAGCTGCATTCGATTAGTAGACAACCAAGAGGTGTCGGTTACCATTCTCATAGAAAAAACTCAACTACAAAGTCCACGGTCTTCTACAAGGTTTGGCGACTGTTCCTTCTCTGTCGCTGGACCCACTGCATGGAACCGTCTTCCCGATCATGTGAAGAATGCGCAATCTCTGGAGACATTCAAATCACAGCTCAAGACCTATCGTAAACTATCATATGAATGCCATTGACTTTTGAAGTCATGTACAGCGCCCTTTTCTTCAGCCTTGGCCCGTGTTATGGTGTTACACAAATCATATTATTCTTATTCTTATTATGCTTAACAAACCTTTCCAGTTCGTGATTCTCCTCTCCACCACCCTTTACTTTCTTCTGCCTTGCTGAGGATGGTTATCACTTCATCTTTTCGAAGAGATAACTGGCTCGGCTCAGTGGCCGAATAGTCATAGATAGCAGCGCAATGACCAAGCACACGACGACCTGAACAGTAAGCAAATTCAGAAAGCAATTGTAATCGGCTTAACCATAAAAAAATCTCTAAACTCATATTAAACTACTGAACTCAAATTTCAAAGATAAAAAAAATTAGTTTCTGCACAAATACTACGAAAAATTTAAAAAATCAATAAATATAGTGATCTGTGTTTACCGAATTAAAAAATCGGTATAAATGCGATACAATTTGAAAAATTAAAACGTTCTGAGATTCTGTATTAAAAGAAAAGTTATTATGAATGGATACATAAACGATACAAAAAAGGCTATTTGTATAGCATCCTGGCAAGGAAGCATTTCCCAGACATGAAGTGCATAGTCACGAAGAGCATTGTCGTAAAGAGCATTGTCATAAAGAGCATCGTCATGAACAGCATTGTCATGAAGTGCATTGTCATGAAGTGCACATGCACTGCTATAAAGTACAGTGTTTATGACCAACATTGCGCAAGATGAACAGAGTTCAGAAGAAAGATTTGTTATGCATACTGTTATTGACAGCACAGCCATGCATACTGTTATTGACAGCATCGCCATTGCTAAGTATAGTTATTGATAGCATGGTCAACTCAGTGGCATACCTCCCCTTCGTGCGTGTTTGAACGGAACCGCAAGAACCGACTTGAGCTCTGGATAAATTCTCTCCAGTGAGACTTGCTGATAATGTTCAACTAACTTCTGCAATAGTTTCAAAAGCAACACAGTCAATTGGATGCTTTAACGGTTCATCCAATAACACCATCATACAACAACAAAACAGTTCATCATATGATTATAAGCTCCAAATGACCTTGTACATGATGAACTTAATGCCGAACATTAGTAGATTAACTGATAACCCGTCCACTAATGGCTGCAGCACAGTGGCCAATTGCTCAGAGCGCTCGGCCTGTAACACGGAGAGTACGGGTTTGAGCCTCGCCAGTGGCAGTTGCTGTGTAAGGGGCCATCCATATATTACGTACGCAAAAATCCGGGAAAATTGGACCCCCTACCCCCTGTTCGCAAGCGTACTTTCTTCCACACCCCCCGCGTACGTTCACTTGACGCATCCCCCCCCCGAAGACCAGCTGCAGAAAGTGTCTCGACAGCCCGACTGTCTGCACTTTAGGCCAGATTGAAGGATGAGTGAGGGCCAATATAGACAAATTATGTGTCTCGTTCACAGCACAGAATAACTGCACATGGCTTTTATATAATGTAATAAAATGCCATCGGACGACTATAGGACAATACAGAGTTATAAATAGGCTAATGTGGACGTCATAATTAGAAATTTATTTTGCGTACGTACACTTTTGTCCCCCCTCTCCCCCGTTCGCACCCGTACACAAAATCGCCAAAATCCGACCCCCTTATTGCGTACGTAATATGTGGACGGCTCTAAAGGTCACTGAACAAGTCCTTCACTCACAGCTGCTGTGCACCATCGATGTTCTGTCACATGATCGTGTGCACTTATGAACTTTGGAAGGAGGGCGACATCAGATACAGTTATATTGTATTGTATAAATGTTATTGGTTTCATGGAAGTTGACTCCAACAACTCTTAAATGAATATTTTTAAATATTTATAGGCTGGTTTTAAAGCATTTGCTCAGCAGTTGCAACTTTCAAGCATTTGAATTCTATCTTAATCAACATACCTGGGAACAAATCCACAGGATCATGATCGTCCACATTAGGACCTATGATGAGCTTTGAGTAAAGTTTATAACACTAGAAACACATACTCAAGTAACAAACTCTATGAATAAGAAACAATGGCGCTCACTTGAAGGGTTGGAAACTTTACTGTCGCTCCAAGGAAGAATTTTCCATCGCTGTCTTGGGAGACTTTCATGTGCATAATCTCGTTATCAAATCTACCATAAAAACAAGAAATCAAACCTCAGTCATTGAATCTACGTTCTCCTCCTGTCTGCTCTGCAACTTTCTGCTGTTAGTCCTGATTATAAGCTCGTCTTTTCTAAATTGCTCACCCACTACAGCCAACAACCTGGTCTCTGCAATCTTTTGCATTTCAATGGGACGCGTTTAATGAATTATACTTTTTGACTATTGACTGATGCCTTGTATAAGTATGTACCTAGGTACAGAACCACCCAAAAATTCCTCAAAGGTGTTAAACCTTGGCTATTTAATACACCTAAAAAGGTGCCAGAAATGTTTATTATTATTGGTACTATTAATTAAATAAATATGTAACACGTGCATGGTCACACCGAAATGTGAATCTGAGAGTCAGCCACCAGGAGAAGATGCAGTTAGAAATCCAAGTGCTTGAAAGCCAAGGAGAAATACGGAGTTTTTAGCCGCTTTTTGATGGTAGAAAGTGAAGATATTATTATTATTATTACAATTATTATTATTATTATTATTAGAAATTCTTCCATGAACCCTCATCAGGACGACGTACTTGATACTGATCGCATATGTTCCACGATTGCCAGCGCGGTCGCTGATTCGAATCAAGTAACTGCCGTTTGGAAGTGGATTCAACTTCTGAATGGCAAGGTCTCGTGACAACATACCAGCATACCTACAAAGGACATCTTTCATTCATTCATTCATTCATTCATGAAATTTATATAGCGCCTCTTCAAGAGACCTACTCAGAGGCACTCCCAGCCCAGCCACGGCTTAAGCGCATATTACTAAAAAAACCAGGCATCATAATTTGGTTGCAATTAAGAGTTCTGTAATTAAGGACAAGAGCTACTTTGCTAAAATTATAATGGTGGCCAATCGGTTAGAGCACTCAGCCTGTAATGCGGAGAGCATGGGTTCACTCCTTCACTCACAATTGCTAAATGCCATCGATGTTCTGTCGTATGGTCATGTGCACTTCTGAACTTTGGTTGTATCGTATTGTTATTTCATAAGAATAATAATAATTATTATTATTAATTAATTATTATTATTATTAATTATAAAAGATTAGATCTGTTATTACTTTTGTCTGTTCAAGATTAGAAAAAAACTAGATTAGTTCAACTACAGTTAATTATTATTATTATGAATAAAATTTTTAACGCGTGCATGGTCACGCTGAAACGTGAATCTGAGGCGCAGATAGTCAGTCGCCAGGAGAAGATGCAAGAGTTTGAAAGCCAAGAAGAAATAGTGAGTTTTGAGCCTCTTTTTGAAGGTAGAAAGTGAATTTGAGCTACGAAGAGAGAGTGTGAGTCGATTCCATTCCCTGGGGGCAGAAACAGGGAACGCACGCGAGCCCATAACAGTTCTGCATCGTGGCTCAGCTAAAAGGCCTGTACTTGATGGTCGCAGGCAACTGTTAAGACCAATTTATGAAGTTAGATCTGTCAGCAGAATTCCACAAGTCCAGGCCGATGTCTAAAATTTTACTTAAAGGCGAACTATCTCCAAAAGCACAACGGTAGGCAACAGAATGTTGGATTTATCTACCGTGTGTTGGCTTTTAATTTCCTTAAGGTAGCAGAGTGATGGAGGAATGTTGTGAAAGTCTGTTTTGAAAGCATGTGCGCTTGTCGGATACAAGTAAAGGCTACTTATTTATAAAAGAGAAAATCAGGATGCGGTCACCTTATTTATAGATCTGGACCATCATATACGTTCTAAGGTTCTTTAAAACTGATATAGCAGTATCCATACATTACATACATGTATGGATGCATGTATTTGTGTGTAAGTATTTATTAGAGAGGCTAAAGTAACGTGTCACACAAAGTAGATATGGCTACTGCCAAGAACTGCCATACAGATACAACTTATCTGAAATGACTAATAAAAAAAAGCCATACAAAGACAACTTATTTGAAACAGCTAATATAAAAAGCCATACAAAGACAACTTATTTGAAACAGCTAATATAAAAAGCCATACAAAGAAAACTTATTCGAAATGGCTAATTCCATACAAAGACATGTTAGTAGAAGGCTAATAAAAAACCACATAAAGAGAATCCATTACAAGTAAAAATCTAAAAAGCCATACAAATACAAATTCTTAGAAGTGACTAATACGAAAAGCAATACAATGACAATGTCAGCAAGAGCCCTCAGAATACATTTCAAAGTCATTCAGAACTAACACGATTTGAGTACAAAAAAAGCTAGATAGCATGCAGACTGATAGCAACTAATTAAAACCACAAGCATTAATGGCCTTCTCACGGTAACTCATACTGCAATTTGACGAACCTGTGTAGCACTATTTCAGGGAAACTAATCACTGACACTTTACACTCAACCATACAAAGAAACCATATCTTATAAAAACATAATATTCGCATCTTATTATTTTTTAACTGCTGCCAAATTACAACAAACAAAGTTTCTAATACATCAGTGATATCTATTCAGAGACCTGGAAACAAACCCGACTCATTTTGAATGCCTAGAAAAATTCAGTTTCTGGGCCGATGTAGTTTCTGGAGTATTGGTGATAGCAGAGTTACAGTTACACTACAATGTACGAATTCTGTCTTTACAACAACATTGAGTGCACAATCATCGTCATTATGTTAAACAATTATTACAATTATGAAAATAAAATGAGAGTAGTAGTATTTAGCCGCAGTCGAAGTAGTAGTAGTGCTATTAGTAGTAGTGGTGGGAGTAGCAGTAATAAAAATAAAAATATAACAGTATCAATAATAAAAGCCATTCCAAAAATTGCTGTCAATAATAATACTAATTAGCCAATCCAGATGCAAATTTTTACTCTTGACATTTAGGAAATCCAAGGGATTATTATTTTTGGTAAAATAATAAAAATAATTAAAATAATGAAACTATAGTAGTAGTAGCAGCAGTAGTCATAGTAGTAGCAGCTGAGATCATAGTAGTGGATAATAAAAGTAGCTCAGCTCAACTAACAGTAGCAGAAATCCATTTCTATTTTACTTCTAACATAATATTTTGTTCCTAGGGGATTATTTCTACCATGGGTTCAAATAATAATAATAATAATAATAATAATAATAACAACAACAACTGAAGACCCTGAGGGATACGTTTTACTCCGGGGCAAAAATAATAATAATAATAATAATAATAATAATAATAATAATAATAATAATAATAATAATAATAATAAGAATAGGTCACAGAGATAGTGAGAAGAATTTACCAGGGTAATGAGGAAAATTCAATTTCTTCAAGAGCCGTGTTGTTCTGGTAATCGCGAGAGGGAGGTCGCACCAGGGTCCTCGTAGGAGTGGGAGGAGCTTCTGGACTGGACACCGAGTTCACCCTTGAATGTGGCTAAACCATCAAATACATGCATTAGACCCACTAACAGCATAAATACACTGCAGAACCACCACATTTCCATATCTGGCTCATCTACAACTGGTAGACTTTACCAGATACAACTGCCATAGATCTCTGGCAAGTTGTAACTGTAGCGGATTGCATATTTCACTTGTTGAACTATACAGCATATATATATATATACAAATGAATGTATATATATTTAACATATATATATATTTAATATATATATATTTATCATATATATATATATATATATATATATATTTTAATATATATATATAATTAATATATATACCGGGGGTATTTAACACATACATATATATTTAACACGCAAATATATATTTAACATATATAAGCTTGTTCAAACCTCATCATCAGTACACATCTGATGGAAGAGTGTATATTTATTTATATATATTTATATATATATATACAGGAGTACATATATATATATATATATATTGCTGCATGTTGTCACACAGACGTACCAGGTCTCTGATTTATGGAATGGTGTGCTGGGTAGTACTGGCAGGAAAAAATGAGGCAGTACATATAAGCGGATGAGCCATGTATTCTGGAGATTTCTGACCAGTACAGTCACATGTTGGTTTTGTTAGTTAGGGAAGTCTCTCGATGTTGAGTCTCCGTGTGGAGAACAGTTGTGTATTTTTCGAGACCAGGTGTGTTTGGTGTTTCTAAGCCAGTAAAAGCTTATTTTAAAGCACCCAACAAGTGTGCGCAACCATGTTGTCCAGGGTCTTTACGCAGAGTCCACTGAGGAGGCTCGATTCTGCAGTCGTTGGATGACAGGCTCGGTGCAATACCAAACAGACCAAGTGCTGTGCCTTTCACTGTAGTATCTGGAGTTCAAATCCTACTGCATGATGAGAAATTGAAAGAAGTTATTCGATTAACGTAAAAATAAGAAAGAAAACCAACTGGGAAAACTAATTAACAGGAAAACTACGGTAATTAACTAATTAACATGCAGCAGGCAAACAATAGCTTTCTCAAGACACCTAAATGTCAGATTTATAATGTAAGCTAATTGGGAAAACACATCTAAGTTTGCTCAAAAGTTCAGACCAGTGGAAAAGTCAAGTCGCTTTGCGTGGAAGAGCGGAGAAATCTGCACCAGGTATGAGACACACCAGATCAAGTCTTCCTCTATGATAGATTATAATTGTGCTTGTCAGTCACCTCTCGGTCCAGGTTTTGAATCCCAGCATATCTCTTTATTTTTATTTATTCACGTGAAACTGTCGATTCGTTGTCAAGGGTGGGGTCTCTCATCTACTGAATTTCAACCTGGCTTTTCCATTTTGTTGCAAAATATTTACTGCTGTTAATTGGCTACTTAGAAAATTACTACGGCACATTAAAAGCTCCAGTCAAAACATCACTCTGTCAAAGGCCATCGACTTAGGCAGACAGAGGTTTGAACCCCTGACTTCTCAGTTGACAGTCCAGCATGCTAAACCACTACACTATCCCACACCAAAAACCACAGCTCAAATGCTTATAATGACTTTGATAAACAGATAATGTCATTCTTCTCATGCAGGAATTCATGTCTACTGTCAAAGGCATTCGACAAACCATAAAAAACAAAAAATCCAAACAACTGAAGCAAATAAGGACCCACAAACAAAATTACGGCTCTGTCATAATGACAACTCATGCTTAAAAGGAACCCAAATTCTTTTGTAAAAGACCAAAGTTATTAGACATAACATCTCAGAACCTTAATTTGACCAGTCCAGGACGTTTAAAATTCAATAACAATAATGAAGGTTGGCATTTAAAACTCAGAACTTAATGTTATACTTGAACATAAAAAGAGCTGGGGTCAGAATTCAGTCAAAAAAAATAGTAGCTGAAGTCTAAAATTCAGAAACTAATAAACCACCAATACGATCTGGGGTTTAAACTTAAGAACCTTATATACTAAAAAAAATAACAAAAGCTGGCATTTAAATTTCAAAACTTTAAACACCCCTAAATGGCCAAAAGCTCTTCTACAAAATGCAGCACCTGGCCAATTCTACATTTTACTAGGACCTGGATTTGAAACGTAAAACCTCAAACATCCAAAAAACATCCAAAAGTGACGTTTAAAACGAGCTTAGGTCTCTCCCAGCAAAAACTTAAGTAAATGGGAGTCCTTCCTGCACTTAAACCAAACAAAATCAACACCATGCCATGCAAGTCTTCACTGCACACTTAATCCAATTCATGCCATGCCAAAAAAACCTGTGGGTCACAACGGCAAAGGCCGGAGGACCGGGGACATACCACGGATAACCATCCAGACTGTCAGTGGCCGAACTGTAGGAATGCCTCAACGGAAATCGAGGACTGTCGGGCGAGTAACATGGAGACACCGGAGCAGATTCCCGGCGGGCTAAATTGTGCATAAATGGCTGCGGGACCTCGTACGATGGAACTCGGAACTGAAAATCAATTCGTTGGCAGTTTCAGCAGAGTTCAGATTGTAATAATTGCAAAAGACACAAATCAGAGATGCTCTGGACCCAACAAAACGAAAACACGATCGTTTTCAAGCCTCAAAATGTTCCATTTGCTTGCACAGCCATTGTGCAGCGCCCGGCATTTTCAGTGATCGACCCAACAATATGGAACAGGCTTCCCCTGGAGATCCGTCTCCTCCCAGGGTCCTCTCCTCTCTGTTCTATCAGCTGCTCAACACAGCTCTTTTCTGCCTGGCCTGGGCCAAAAGCACTCTAAGCAGAGATCAACTGAATGATTGACTGACTGAAAGTAATGCTAGGCTTCTGGGTTTTTTATTTTTGAAGAAAGCAAGGTAAAGCAAAGTTCCCTTTGTCTTAAGTGGAGGGGAGGTACCCATTTCCTTTTCGCCCACCCTGAGCCTGGATTGAACGCCTCCCAAGGTCTCAGCATAGAACCAGTTCATTTACAGGACCTGCCATTACTTCACAAATTCTACCGCTAGGTGACAGAAATTAATTACAGTTCTAGAAATACGAATTACGTCTTCCAATAAATATCCAGCTGCCAAGACTTTGTAAATTCATTTGTAACAGAAATTGACAAAATACTCTTTCATTTTGGCCTCTGATGAGTTTGCTCAGTCAAAAGTTATATCCCATCTTCTTTGATGGGGATTGGCATTGTTAGGTGAGCAGCTAATGAGGATTTTCCATGAAGAGGTGCTGTATAAATGACCATTTACATTACATTATATTTCTTAAAAACAACCTGATTTCGTGAAGTTAATCCAACAATCTTCATTTTATGCTTGTCTTTACGATCCAGGAAAAATCAGCATTTTAGGTACTTACATCCCAAACTGCACTTCGCGGAAAGAACCCTCGTCTTCCATGTAACGCGCCCTAGAGGAAAACAAGATCAAAACTTTCTTAAATCAACTTCATTACCTCCAAACAACCAACTTATAAATGAGCAACAACAAATCACCAGGTATTTTTTATATATCTTCTTCAAAGAGTCTAGAAACATAGATACATAAATACATATGTATACAAGCGTATACATACGTAACACGCGTAACTGTATACACATGAATAGCTGCAAACTGGTGGCACACTATTTTAAGCTCAGCAAAATCTTATATTCAGCTCTTTGACATTGTGCTCTATTACTATGTGCCCTTGTGATTTTTGCCTTTAGTATTTGTGTCACTGCTATTCCATATCTTTATTATTATTATTATTGCTATTATTATTAGCATTATTTCTTACCTGAGGTACACACGATCCCTCATGATTTTATAAATTAGGGATAGCATTTTTCTGGGATAGCTAATCTTCACTGATGTCGTTCTTAGTGCCAAAAGGAAACTGTGTAAAGTGATTACGTTGAAGTGTTGGATGGTAATAGATAAGCACTGGTAGAGAAATGAAGTTTCTCTTTGTCTCTAGTTATTATTATTATCATCATCAATATCATGATGCATGTACTGTGAATGCGTGATCAGTAACTCTGACTCTGAGGTGCAGATTAATTGTGCTATCAGCTGCACAAGGCTTTGATCAATGGTTGCATCATGTGACATCAAAGTCAAGAGTCAAAATCCTTTGGAAAAACCCAGTCAACAACTGGACAAAGATTACCACAAAGATTACCACACCTTATGTCACCTTTAAACCAAATAACGCCGCAGCAATCAGTAGGGCATAGCCGGGTGCCATTTTCAACCGGGTACCGGGTCCGGGTAGTTTGAATAAAATCTGCCGGGTCCGGGTACCGGGTCCGGGTATTAAAACTAAAAGCGGACATTCAGCTATATGCACCAAAGTGTATGCTACCGTCTACTATTGTAATGACGTCTGTTGAGTGTTGACCTAAACCACTACCAAAACCACTATACATGTCGTTTCCGGAACTATACAGAGCATGGCATGGGAGAAGGGAACTATAGTCATGAAAGAGAGCTAAGAAACTGTCTTTCACGGCTTTAAGGACACGCCGCCTACCGGCCGAAGGAGGAGGGAAGAGGGAAAATAAACGGGGACTTTAAAAGTTGCCTTGCTTCAATGACACGCCGGCTACAGGCCGAAGGACTTCAAAGGCTAACGACTCTCGCTCGACCGTCTCTATTACCTCCCCAACCATACGACGTTTGTAAAAACTGACCATTTGAATTTGCAGCCCATTTATTGCTCTAATTAACGGTGCTCTTATTTACACAGAAAGACCGCTGGTTTCCCACGGTTGTCTGCTTTAGTGAGTGCACCTAAACTGTCGCAATTCTACACCTCTGGAACGGGCCGGGTGACTTGGGCTTACTAAAAAAAGTGGTTTCAGTGTTTTGTGATTTCGTCGTTCATAAATTTGTTTTGATAAAAAAAATTACCCACCCGGACCCGGATGACCTTTCAGCTCCGGGTCCGGGTTTCTTCCGGGTGTTCAACACCCGGAATTTCCGGGTACCCGGGTCAGTACCCGGCTATGCCCTAGCAATCAGTTCATACCTCAAACCACTCCGGGTCATTTTCAGACAAGATTTCTACCGTCTCTCCCACATCGAACGACAGAGCCCCCCGCCCATTACTGGGTGAGGGATTTCCATTGTAGCGTGACGTCGTCTTCATTGACTTTGAAGCGGCTGCACACAATGATAATTAAAAGAACTTTCCACAAAATTCAAACAAGTGAAGAAGTTGCTCATTAACTTCAGTGCACATGTACATTTTCGTGCGCTATTCTACGCCTGAATATTATTGCTCTGCTGAATTCTGACCGGACTGAAGCACAATCACTGTTTGCCAATCAGTTTCATGTGACAATGATTTTCAACTGTATACAAGTAATTATTTATCAAAGCACCTCTAAGAACCTCATCGAAGTGATTGTTATCCTAAAATTGCTAGGTTAATGCATGACCAAAGAACAATAATTAATCAATCGACCTCAATCAATAATCAATCAATCGAAATTTATATAGTGCCCCTTCAAGGGCTCTATTCAAAGGCACCAGATTGAATAATGACAAGTCTGGGGAATAACTTATGAGTTTAAGTATTGTGGTTGGCCAGAGTTCAAGTATTAATACTATGACTAATTACACTCTGCTGTCCATGAGCAATTACCAGTTTCTTGCCTCTGCATAGCAAAGCAGCCTGATCAGACTTATGCTTCGGACTTTTCTCTTGGAATGAGAATGATCGTCTACTAAATATACCCTGTGTTTCACATTATTCATCCAAACAAACTTTCCTTTTTTACTCTGTGTCACACTCCATGATTCCCAAGCCTGTACACAGACACTGGTGCTATAAAAGTTACTAAAATTACACCTGATTAAATTAAATTAAGTTTAGAAACTTCCTTAGACATGGCTGCTAGTCAGACTAGTCAGACAGTATTCTCACTAAGTCTTAATGGAAACATCTTGATTACATCAAAGTAATTAAAAATACCTCTGTCCTCTAGATTTGATTTTATTAAAACTCATAAATGCAGCATTTAATAGAACAGAAATATCATCCCCACCCGAGTTTGCTCGCATCGTCCTAAAGGATTGGCGGTCTGGAAGTCTTCCAGTTGGTGGACCTTAATGACACAAAGAAAAATTGACAGCATCAATTCAGGAAAATCAAACTCATATCATTATTATATTTAATTATTATTATTATTATCATCATCACTGTTATTCCAGGTAAACATTATTATTATCATCATCACTGTTATTCGAGGTAAATATACCTGTAATTATAGGTCATAAAAAATTGAAGAAATAACTGATACAATTGCTACGATTCCTTTAAATTAATTTAAATTACCTCTGAATCAGACTGGATTTGTGCATAACAAAGTACCATCTAAAGCGCCATCTCAAGGCACAATGGAAAGTTCATAAAAAACAGCTGGCATTTTCTTGTTGGATGGCCAATGAAATCCTCTGGAACAGATGGTAGGTCTCTACCACTTATGAGTTGTGTCCATCATTCCGCTTCTAAACTTGGTGACAAACTCCACCCTTTCTTTGCTCCACGCACCAACTTAGAAAGCCGCTGAGATTTTCTGGAACATTTGCAGGTCTCGTATTGACCATTGGTTGCATTGTTATCCTGATTCCAAACTCTGTGATTAATTGCAGCCTTTCTTTGAATCATGCACCATCTGTCTCAAAGGCGATTAACTTCAAGGTGCAAGCGACGGTCGTGCAATTCAATCTTATTACCTAAGCTGCAGTCAAGCAGCCTCCTCACCTGTGGTGACCACTGATGCGCCCTGCACCCGGACGGCGTTGGGCTCTCAGAGTTTCTTGGTTGCTAGAAGTTTGTTCTGTCAAATCTTTGATGTCATTCAGGTCTAAACTGAAGACTCATATCCTTCAAATTAGATTAGACACCTACCTTGGTAGATGTACAAGATACTGTAAAGTGAAGTCGTATTGTAACTGTATTTTGAAATTGTAATCGAACATCTATGAAAGCGCCGCTCAACAATTCAGAGGCACTCCAGACCAAGGTCATTGTCATCACTAACAAATAAAATGGATATCAGGCATTTCCGGAACAGAGCAAGAGAAAGGCCGAGGAGCTCGAGCCGCAATTCCTGTGGAAGACAGTTCCAACAAGAGGGGCCAACATAGGCAAAACTTCTAGATTGAGTAGTGGCCAAGTGCATGCGGGGAACAACCTAAAGGCCTCTGGTGGTCAAGCAGAGACTGTAGCAACCAGGAAGAAACCGAGGTACAGGTCTTCAGGTATGAAGTAGCTACCCCGACCAAACAGTTGTTCATAAGAGTTACAATTTTGAACTGGATGTGCTGGGGCACAGGAGGTCCCGAGTAAAGGCAGAGTCATTCATGTTATTATTATAATTTTTAATAATTTTTTATTCTGAGTGTTCTATTACATCTGTGAACCTGAAAAGAAACCAGGATTAACATAGTGAATAAAATTCTCCTCACCATCCATTTTTTCTGCGGCTTTCAGACACTCCTTATGCGCATTCATGTTTGTTTCTTAAGAAGAATAAAAACACATTTCAAGAAATACACGAAAGTCTGCTAGACCCTCAGCACCCATAACCATAATGTGAATTCATATAAGTTTATCAGAATCAAAGAAAGATTATCCACTTATTTACATTTTTCTTATCTACCAACTTATGTGATGGATGTGAAATTGGACCAAAACGTTCAGTCTGAAATTAATGGAAAGTCATTTAGAATTGCTGGTGATGTCCGACTACTTGATATGGATCATATTAAAGTAAGATAAACAGTTTTGAAAGATTTTAAAGCACAAGTGCTTCTAGCCAGTTACATCGTGTCGCTAAAGGGCTGTATGACAAGTGTACGACATATATATGACAGTGTCCCCTAAACTATCCCTGAGGCAGCCATGGGTATGGTGTTAGCGACTTCATTTCCTTAGCCACGGCATATGAGGGCGGGTGGCCAGTCCTCTCCCTCGCTGTCTCATCCTCCCATTGACAGTGTACAGTCAGTGTACTCATAATAGCTGAGTTTGCTACGGGGCACAGCTGGAGCAGAAATTCGGAACCAATTTCTGCCCTGGCATGGATTTGAACCCCAGATCTCTCGATTGACAGTCCAGCATGCTGACCACTACATTATCGAGCACCATAAGCTGGCCTATGAACGGCAAGTCCTGCAACCCATTGATCCCCCTTTAGCAGCTTCTCTGCCTCCTCTCTTGGGTCTCCCTGGCAACCAGACTTGGATTTCAGTTTGGTATCTCTTGACCCTCTCACATGAACCAGCACTCATGAATAATTTGGTGCCCTGTGCTTAACTTTTACATGAATTTTGGAGTTTACGATCATGATCCCATGTCCATGTCCCGAACCTTGGAATTTGTCCAAAATCGGGTTTAAAGAGCATCTCCTATATCCAACATGGGAAAACATGGAAGCTTTACCTTTAAGGACTTTCAGTTAGCACCTCGAAAGTATGCCTCATACTTGATTAATATTGTGAATACTTATATCAACGGTAAAGGATTTTGGTACTCACTCGCGCATCTGTAACCTTGGAAAAACACACCCCTGAAACATTAGAAGGATAACAATTTAAATTTAAAACAACAAGTGATGAGATAAATGATGTTGGATACAAAATAGTATGTTTAAATGGTCATAGATTTTATTAAAAGTAACATTACCACATAGATAATGTCACGTAATATCACTAGATTCGGTAACAGATTAGGCAAGAATGCTAGAGATGAGTAACACTAGAAAGGAGATCACATTAGGAATGTTACATTCCAATAACATTACTATATGGAGATTAGATAAGACTATAAATGACAATAAATTTGGATTACCATTACAAACAATTAGATTAGGAACATTAACTTCAAGTAACATTAAATGAGATTACTGGGTCGATTAGACAGGAACATTACATCACGTCAACATGATTATAATAAGATTAGAGTAAACGTCAAATAAGAACATTAAATTTGATTAAACAAAGACAAGAAGAGAATAGATGACACTAGAACATTAGGTCAGTGTTAATGATGTAATAGGTCAATATCCAGAAAGGTCGTTCGAAGTCCAAACCTGAGTAGCTTTCGACAGACGTCGCAGATTGTTGGCTTGTTGAACGTGTGCATCTCGAAGTCGTGTTTCTTGTTGTGGGAAAACTCTGGATTCTCGTTATCTCTGTCAAAAGAAAATCAAAGAATTCAATGCAATTAGGTTCAGCAGGAATGATCGGAATGGGTTTCAGTGTTGTGGCCCATAAATATGTCTTCCATACTCAAGTAGAAAGTCAGCACAAGATAAATCCCAATTTTGATGCGCAAAGCACTTATTGTTAAAATGTTATGTATTAGATGTCTGTTCACCAAAGTGCGATTAGAAATTGGTTAACAAAGAATATACTTACTTACTGATCATTATGTTCTGCTGCCCAAAGACAGTTATTGGTTCCTCCCTCACTTCTAAACTACATTATGAGCTTATCAGGCTTTAACATGCATTGGACTTTCCTCTCTCAACCACATTTGTTTAAATATATCTTAAATTAATTCAGTTCAACAGAGATTTCAGTAGACCTTAGATCCAAGCCACCAAAGCAGGAGATACTTGAAAAAGGGGCTACATAAATGTGTTGGTGCATTACATACAGAACACAATTTTGAGAAGTTCCCTCTCATTGGTTCGAACTATTCCTCTGCTGGACAGGGCTTTGACATCTCATGGGACAACCTGTTGTCCTTGGAGCACAATGGCCTAGGGACTAGTGTGCTGCACTGTCAAGCAAGAGGTTAGGGTTTCAAATCCCCACCAGGGCAGAAATTGGTTTTAAGAATTAAGCTATACCTTTGCCCCTAGCCAATGCTAGAACGAGTACATTGACTGTACATTGTCAGTGGGAAGATGAGATGGCGAGGAAGAGGACTGGCCACCCATCCTCATATGCTGAGGATGAGAATATGAAGTCACTAACACTTCATACCCATGGCTGCCTCTCAGGCTAGCTTCAGGGACTGCTCCTCTTTTTCTTCTTCTTCAAACCACTGAATGCATTTTTATACACAGCCTCATGTATAAGGTCACATCATGTGCTATGACCTAAACAGTGAAATTTATATGAAAGAGAAACAAAGATTTAGACGAACTTTGCGAGTTGTATGACTGCCAGCCACTTCTTAATTGGTTCCTCTTTCTTGGATAGGATCGTGTAGTTGTCTTTGCCCGTCTTTTCAGTCAGTGCTACACCGTTGTGTCCCTGAGAGCAGAGATATATTCAAAACTGTTAATCTCATGTGAAAATAAAGACCGTTTCCTGATAATAGCAAACAAATGTTGAACTACAGCAAGAGTAAAAAATTCAATAGAAGATGCAAAAATATTCAAATACAAAATGATATAATTCTAAAGGATATACGTATGTATATTACAAAAGTACAATACAATAATACAATACAACTGTATTTGTATATTGCCCTTCTTGCAAAGTTCAGAAGTGCACACAACCATATGACAGAACATCGATGGCGCTGGGTCGCTACGCAGTGGCTTGAGGTCGATTCGAACATGCGACACTCCAGTTACAAGGCACAGAACATACACCACCACGTCCCCAGGAAAGTATGTAGATGTCAGTATGTATGTCCTTCCATAAGTGTATGCACATAGATGCATATGTTGTGATTAACTAGTTATTTCTAAATCATGCAATCAAGTTACAGTTGTATGGTATAAAGTAAGGCAATTGCTCCATTTAAAAAATCCTACTACTTTAACTTACTATAACTATTTGCCTATAAGCAAATAAATACATAAATGAAAATCATCACCTTGTCACCTTGTGCTGTCAGCTCGTGGAGCTCTAGCGACCGTCCTGGTGAACACACTCCACCATCTCCTATTCGATGACAAGTCTCTCAATTCCGCCAAATTCATGCCAGTTACATCTTGTATCTCATCCATCCATCTCCTCCTTGGGCGACCCAGTCTTCTCCTCCCCTCACCGCACGCCAGCATCATTTCCTTCTCCAGACCATCAGATCGCATAACATGTCCAAAGAACCTTAGCTTCATTCTTGTCGCAGTTTGTTTTAACGACTCTTCATTCTCAACTCCAATCTCCTCTCGTATTGATTCGTTCGTTCTTTTCTCAGTCCAAGATATTCTCAGCATCTTCCTCCATATCCACATTTCACAAGCGTTAACCTTATTTTCCATGTTCTTTGTCATTGTCCACGTCTCGCAACCGTACAGTACCGTAGGAAAGATTAGTGCTCTCACGAGCCTTTTTTTGGTTTCTATGCTCACATGTTTGTCTTTCCATATCTTTTCCAGTCCGGTCATTGCAGCTTTCCCTATAGCAATCCTTCGTTTTATTTCTGGATCACACTTTCCCTCCTTTCCAACCAGTGATCCTAGGAATGTGAAGCTTTCTACCACCTCTATTTCCTCTCCGTCTATCTCAAAACTATCCCAATCTGCTGTTGTCATGACCTTTGTCTTCTTTATGTTGAAGTATAAACCAGCTTTTTCACTTTCTCTCCTGACCCTTCTTATCAGTTCTGCCAAATCCTCTTTTCTTTTTGCCATTAATGTTGTGTCATCCGCGTATCTAAGGTTATTCAGTGTCTTTCCAGCAATTTTTACTCCCTCAATTGCCCCCTCCAGTTCTGCCTTTCTCATTATTCTTTCAGCATATAGATTAAACAGGAATGGAGACAAGATGCATCCCTGCCTCACTCCTTTCTTGATTCTGAATGAATGAATTTTGAGTGCTATGAAAATCATAGCACTCTAGAATGCTTGGGAAATCCAAAAATTTGTAAAATGAAACAGATTTGAACTTTGTAAGAAATAAAGAAACCTTTTCTTTGACAATGTTGGGACAGACATCATAGTACTTCAAAACGAGCGCATTCTTGAAACTATATGTATCACCCTGTTAGAAGTAGACAAGCATGTAAATTATTAGTACATTTACACTGGAATGCTGATATAAAATGATTCATTATAAAGTGAATTCTGAGAAAATTCAGTTGGGGTAAAGGTTCTTAAACTGACTTCATCTGTAGAACTTGAACCCATTACAGCACAAATTCAGCATAAAACAGTATGGCTCTCAAAGGCAGTACTACGAGTTTCCACTGTATAAATAATACTTATAATAATAATAATAATAATAAATATTGGTAAATAATATCAATAATAATAATAATAAAATAATAATAATAATAATAATAATAATAAAAATAATAATAATAATAATAGGGCCCATTCCAGACAAATCTGTGTTTCTAAATACTATTGAAGTCCCTGAGGGATCCTTAATACCCATATTCCTATACGAGACATGAGGCCTGCATGGAAATAACCTATTTTAAGTATTTAAACTTAATAATATTCATAATTTTACATATTTTGAAAAAAAATCCAGGGAGTAAGTGCTCCCCCTTGCCCCAACATGTGGGCGTCATGCTTGAGGGATTTATATTTTAATGCATGTTTGGTCTCCAGAGGAAAAAATAATATGTATAGTTAAAACCAAAACCAAAATCATCAACAGACTTTAAAGAGTGCATGTATGTAATAAAGCTTAGTTTAATCTAGCAAAAAAAATCACTCTAATGAGTTGTATAGATCCATCATAATAATGCATGAAGCTATAATTAAGAGTTTCTTTAAGTTATACTAAATAAAGAAAATCGCTATATGTTGCACACGCTCGGAACGAAATCCAGTTTCAACGACAGTACATATAAAGTAAAGTAATGTAAATCTTTAAAATTTCTATGCCACACAAAAGCCACATTAGGAAGATCAGCTATATAAAACCGTGGAATTACAGTTACAAGATTACAGTCATTGCATGGTGTAAATGAATTGACACTGTCATGCACAAACCTTCAATGACTTGCACATGATCATGACTTTGTCAAACAGGAAAATATGCCTGTAAAATGAACACACAGAAATAGATGCATAAACTGTTCACTAAGTGAAACAATGCTCAATCAATACAGTCCTCATAGGTTCATTAATTAATTATAGAGCATTTATACGGCACTCCTTCAAGATATCTATCTACAGTGAGGCACTTCCAAACCCAGTCCCTGCAGTTTTCAAGTGTCAGTGAAAAGCATATGCAGTATTCCTATCCAGGACATGGAGACTGGTCTCAGTCAAGTGTGGTTGAAACATCTGACTATTTTCAGACAAATGCAGCTGGAAACACTTGACTAGTTTCAATCAAGTGCAGCTGAAACACTTGACTATTTGAACACCAGCTGTACATGCAGTTATGCGCTGACCTGGGTTGAAGACCGCTTTCAGTCGACACCTTGACCTTCATCTCGCCATCCATTAATAACCTTCCATTGTCTTCGAGATGTGTATTCTGTTCAAACAAATTATCCACAAACATCTAAACTAACAAACTCATCAGTTTCAACATCAGATTCAGAACAACTTCTTCACATCATCGTCATCCTTGAATACGATTTCATTTCAAAGCAATCATAGACTGCATAATTTTTTAAGTCCTTCTATTAGATTAAAATAGTTAGAAAAGTGAATTGACTTCATAAATCTAATTTCAAAGATGTTGAATTGATATTCAATTGATTTATTATCAGGAAGATCACGACATAGTTAGCACTGCCTAATGTATCCACCCTCTCCACATGTGATTGCATGTGAGTATGTATGGATGTATGTATATATTATTATTAAGGAGCTTTTATAAAACGCCCCTTCAAGGTGATCTACTCAGAAGTCCTCCTAGTCCAACCACGGCTAAAGAGAGTAGTTTTCAAGTTTGTAAGAAACAAGGTACAGTGAGTCATAGATCATGTATGTATGTATCAATCTATTTATTCATACATTTGTGTATGCATGTGTGTATGTATGCATGTATGTATGCATGTATGAACCCAATGTATGTATGTATTCCAATGTTTTGGAAGAATTCCATTAAGGAATCCAGCCTTGGATCCGTGACTTTCTAGTGAAACTGAAATCTGTTGTCACCCTGTGTGAAAAGGTTACTACCTGTTTTCAAACTGTTTCAATGACTCTGCTTCAAAGAAAACTCTCTCGAGCCAAAAGACAACAACTTCCTTAATGTCTGGTCTTACAATTGAGGAAGAAGCAAGGTTATCTGATTTTACTTGCTACCTAGCTTATCTGCTACCTTGCTTACTTAATTAAACTTATACCTGTTACCTTATTTTACCTCTTACCCTATTTTACCTGTTACCTTATTTCATCTGCTACCCAGTGTTAGTTGCTAGAAAAGAGCTGGAGGTCGAAAATGTTATGGATTACCTAAGTATGGAAACAAAACAAAACAACTGATAACTCATGAGATATTTTAGTTTCCTCACCCCTCCCCAACATCTTTTCAGTTACTTACCTGAGGGCATTATCTGTTACCCTGTTTTACCAGTTATCTTGTAATACCAGTTGCCTTATTTTGCCTACTACCTTATTTTACATGCTACCTTATTTTATCCACACCTCGAGGAAATACAGAATCATGATTCACTCACCTTTGGTAAGTCACCGATACTACAAAAAAATACGTTCACAGTTCACAGTATAAGAAATTTCATATTTTAAGAGCAAAAAGTCTTCTCTCAGCAGATTAATGAACAACATAGAAAGCTATGTCTCTTATGAGAACTCGGACCATAAGATGATTCACACTCTTCTGTTAGAGACTGATCTGACTGTGGCTTGGTTTTGGTGTGCCATCGGTGATGCCATGTGCATTAGACACCGGTGCAATAGAATTTACTAATTACAATTACATACATTTTCAACTTTTTGCCCAAAGTTTAGCTTCTTTCACTTAATCACCGATTTTGCAAGTCAACCAGGAACCTTGGAACATATATCTCTCTGAATCTGAACTCCTGACCTTTGTAATTGCAGTTGTAATTGCAAATTTATATAGCACCACTTCAAGAGAGAGACTCATCAGAGGCACTCCCGACCTAAAACAATGAAGCCACGATCGAACAAAATGGTCCTCAAAGTTTGCGGAAAAGAGTCAAAGGCAGGCTGAGGAGTTCATGTCGCAGGCTGTTAGTCAAGTTATTCCAGAAGGATGGGCCAAACACAGTAAAACTTCTATGCTGAACCAATGTTTGAGATGGTGCGACAACCAAGTTGTTCTTTGGTGGGCGAAAGACTATCAGGTTAAGCACAAGACTACCATGATGTCAGTAAGAAAGCGGACAATTCTAGCCATGAGAGAAAAGGTTACTCAATTAAAAAGGTCAAACGGTCACCAGAAAGGTTAACAGATTACCTTGCACTGACAAGTTCGATTGAGCTGAGAGTTTCGCGGTCTCTTTTGACTTCGTTGACGAAGAGAGACAAATCCTGAGATACATCAAACAGATTATTTACTACAGTGCAACCAACACTGAATGGGCGGCTCAGTGGTAAATAGGTAACAACAAGTAACAACAACAACAATACCATATGTAATAAAATGTGACAATACTGTAACAATAGAATAGAAGTTACCTAAGTAATACTGAAACAATAGAATAGGTAATATGTAATCAAATGTACCTAAGTAATACTGTAACAATAGAAGAGGTAATATGTAATAAAATGTGATCATATCCCTAATCATGTGTCCTATACTCCACGTGGACTCATTTACACGTTCCCAGTGTACACGTCACCCTGCTTAAAGCTCCTGAAATACCAATTTGGGATTCTTAGACATAACTTTTGGATCCTGAGATATAGCTTTGAGATACTGAGATATCACTTTGGGATCATAAAATATTGCTTTCAGATCCTGAGATATCGCTTTAGGACACAGAGATACCGCATTGATCGTGATTGGATCCTGAGATATAGCTTTGGGATCCAGAGTATTGCTTTGGGATCCTGAGATATCACGATCCCTTCCATAACGATTAAAAAGTTTCTGGTACCCCATCCACTTCTTTGTCATCTGATCATCCCCCAAATAAAGTCAGAAATCATGTGCAGCCAAATTTGCTAGGGTTGCAAGAGGAGTGGATTTCTTTAAACATCTTTCTGTCCTGACAGGGATTTAACACATTGACCGCCACCACGTTTTTTATCCCTACGCCATGAAAATTTCCCGAAAAGCCGGAAAATATTTTTTTATATATCTATTTTTTTAACTATATTTTTTTAATATAATATATTTATTTTTTTACTATTTTCAACATGTGTACATAAAAAGTCACATGTTTGCAGTATTGTTTCTTTGAAGAAACAGTGTTATTCTTAGATTTCAGCTTCAATGTGGTAGACTTCCACACCTGTAACAACACACATTCAGTGCTGGCTTCGACAAGTACGTTTTGCAACCGTAAAGTCCAGGAAGTGTTGTCCGCTATATATCTGGAGACGTCTGATGCTTTGTGAAGAACAAACGCCCTAAGACTAAGATTTATCCATTCATTCTGAGGCTTTTGTCGTGATGGACCAGCGTCCTGAGAATCAATAGAAATGTCATTCGGATCTAGCCTCACAGCTGACTTCGATTATACATACGTTGACTAGCATCTAAGGTTATTCAACCCCCTCCCCAAAAACAGAAACAGTATTTTTTTCTCATCCCGCTTCATCCGTTTCGACACAGAAACATCTGGTATCAACCCTGACTCTAGCAGAATTATTAGGCATGAGCCAATGTTTGCCTATAGCACTCCTATAGCGCCATGTATTGTACTACGAGTTAACTCGTAGGTGGCGTATACATGAAACATTTTTACTACGAGTTATCTCGTAGGTGGCGGTCAATGTGTTAAACCCCTAACCTCATGGCATTAAAGACAATAAAGTGGAAAACAGACCTGTGTCTCATCCAGTGCCTTTTCCAGCATCTTCCTTTCCACATCATCCTCTTTTGTGTTTTTAATTAATTCCTAAAATGCCGAACAATACTAAACTATAGTATTTGAAAATCCACATCAGTAACTATTCTATATTTGTATTGTGTAGCATTAGAAAGGCAAATTTATATAGCTCCTTGTTGAAGAAGGTACACAGATTATTATCATTACTATCATTATCAATATAATTATTATTAATTTTATTATTTTTATTATTATCACTAATAATAATATTATTATCATCATAAATTGATATAATTATTACTAGTACTACTACTACTAATATTATTATCATTACATTACTATTATTAACACATGTAGTAATATCATTATCATTATCATTATGATCATCATGAAGTCAGTTTTTAAATTACAAAATAATGTAACTAAATGCAGCACAAATGCACTTAAATATCACACAGTCTTTGAAAAATTTCCTTCCAAGTACAAACTTTAACAAGAAACTTACATCTTACCTAAAATTTAGATGTCTGGCATTTAAGTTAAATAGTCTGACATGCAAAATTGGTTGTGTGACTTGATTTTTAAAATGCCACCCTATCAGCGATATATTGTGCATTTCTCTGATGATTAAGCATAAAATCTATTTTTCAACCTATTTTACATATACAATTTTTATACATCTATTTACAAGTCAATTTCTTGCATATTACTTATTCCAACTTTGTAAGGACTTATTTGTACAAGGCCACAAATGGATAACGCAAGCAAATATAAATAATAACCAGCGTCTATGACTAAACAGAAAATCATACGGTAATAGCCCTGGAAGAATAATTGCCTGCGTAATTAGTCCAACTAAATTGGTAATGACAG
Organism: Allolobophora icterica; assembly: GCA_963556255.1. Taxonomy (NCBI): domain Eukaryota; kingdom Metazoa; phylum Annelida; class Clitellata; order Crassiclitellata; family Lumbricidae; genus Allolobophora; species Allolobophora icterica. Next base: position 96,463,745 of record OY744602.1, on the reverse strand, counting down.
GCTCCTTCAGTTTCCCTGTTGAGGTTAACAAGTCCGTTCCTGTTTCAGGCTTAAATTGTAAAACAGTACAGGATACGGTGAGTAGGAAGTATTCTCAATAATGCTTCCATGCATTCTCACTGCCTGCTTCCATGCATTCTCACTGCCCGCTTCCATGCATTCTCACTGCCTGCTTCCATGCATTCTCACTGCCCGCTTCCATGCACTCTGGTCTAAACATGAGACTGGTTTGTTTGAACGTGCTTACCTAATACCCACTGTAGGCTGACTTAAGGTTTATACGATACAATGTAATTTGATAATGCCCTCCATATATACTTCACACGTCTATATTAACACTTTAATGATGAGCTGCATTGGTTCCCAGTCGCTTTTAGAACATGCGTGTTGTTAAAGTGTGAAAGCCGGGAAACGGGCAACATCAAGAACCATGAACCGGAAGAGGTTCGTGTTCTGTTTAGAGCAAAGCGCAGTCTCTGTTCGAGAGTTGTGAACACGAAGAGGTAGAGAGAATTCCAGCTGAAGGGTCCAGCAACTGTGAATGAACACCGGCCAAAGACAAGACATGTACCAGGAACAACATACTTTCCAGCAGACGTTGATCGAAGAGAGGAATGACTTTTAACACAGCTACTGGGTGTAAGTATGGAAGATTAGTAAGATATCAGGTGATTTCACATGCTTTTTTGCACATGATCTGGTTTTACCTTCAGTAGTAGATGATATTTCAGAACCCTCTGCATTGGAATCGACAGCATATCTCGCATTCGGAATCTTCCTTCGTTGGCCACCAATTCCAATTCCTAAAACACAAAAAATCAATTTCATCGTAAGTTAAAAAGTAACAGTTAAAACAGTACATGCCTCCATCATAATAATCCAGCAGGTCAATGTTATCGCACGCCTGAGAAACTAGAATTCTGATTTAAGCGATAATAATGGTAGTAGTAGTAGTAATAATAATAATAATAATAATAATAATAATAATAACTACTTTTCTTTTTTAGCACTTTTCTATCCAGTGGTACAATGCAGTCACTTTTGGTAGAACCTTTTCCACCGATAAAACCATCTGCGAAGACCAGCCATTCCAGAATAATGCTCCCCTTATGTTTGCAATCCTGAGGGTACATATATGTACTTTTAGGATAAAAAGGATAATTATTATAAAAATATAATTAGTCTGTTATGAGTCTGTTTGCTTTGTGAAGAAACAAATTTGTCTATAATAATAATAATAATAATAATAATAAAAATAATAATAATAATAATAGTAAATATTAAAAAAAAATAATAGCAAACACATTACCTGAATTTTTGTCTGCAGTGCTGGGTTGATCTGAGAAAGTTTATCAATAGTTTCTTGCGCCAAAGTCAAATTTGAACAATATTCGCCATAAAAGAGAAACTTTTCTTTGCACGTAACAAAGCAATCTGGAATCGACTTTGTGCTGCTCTTATCACAAGCTTTCAGTAGATCAGCTTTAAAGTCTGTGTGAATTGCCCACAGTTTCTACAATGAAACACGGAAAGTTTTAAAGCAAGTATAAAGCAAACTTTCTCATCCAGAAACCAATTAAAACCATCCTTCTTTAAAAGTATCAAAATTAAGATTAAATTTCTGGTAACAATTAAATCTCATATTATAATTTATTCAATCAAGGAGACATCTCACTAATATTTAACTGATCAGGACTGAACTCAATTCCGACCCGTTATTCAACCACAAACCTTCTGGTTTCTTGGCAAATCTTCTACCATCCAGTATATATCCTCTGGAATTTGGTCAAAGATTTCTCCACACTGCTGCAAAAGGTGACTTGACTGATCCACAAGCCAAAACTTCCATGATCCAGCATAGAAGTTTTACTGTTTTTTACAAGGTTTTCCATACTCCAGGAATAAATTGCCTAACAACCTGCGACATGAACTAATATTTGCCTCTTTCTGCAGCAAAAACTTCTATGCCACTGAAGTCCAGGCCGATGGAACAACCAAGTCACTTTGCACCACAGAGCAAATAAATCTGCGACCAGGAATGGAAAAGATGGTAGACAATTAGGCATAAGCATCAGGTTCTTATACTCAATGCGCTTTTGCACAGATGACTTGAAGCAGAAATGTAATTGTAAATTCCAAATTTCTAAAGCACAACTCCAAAGCTAAGCGCAGGACACTAGCCTATTCATGAGCGCTGCGTCATATCAGAGAGTCACGTCTAGTGGAACAGTTATAATTATTATTTTAAACCCAAAGGATAAAATCCAAACGGTGTAGATTCTCACACATGATTCTTTGCACAAGTAACCCAATTTTTAAAATCAAACAATATAATAGCTGATGTCTGTAATTCCATCTGTCCGGTAACTCATTATGGCCAGCCCACGCTCGCCTCATACATGGACTAAGGGAGGAATGGATCGCCAATCAGGGAGGAATGGGAGGGAGGCCCTCCGTCCCTAACTGACGCATCTTACAAGGGCGGACACTGAATCAGGGAAATACTCTACCCAATAGGCAAACTGGGCCCGCCACACACAATCAAGTATCAGGGAGGAATCTCTCTCCCCCTTCCAAGGGAAATTGCTGCTGTTAAGACAGCCATGCACCTGTACGTTTCAGACTAACCCTTGTCTTTACAGTTTAAGTGTTTAATTAAGTGTTTAGTTTTAGTGTTTAATAATAATGACACTTACTTAACAACAACTTCCCTTGGAGAGAGAGACAAAGACCGAGAGAGAGAAAGAGAGAGAGAGAGAGAAAAAGAAAAAAACTTGATTTTTCACGGGTTACAGCTAGTCTACAGTAAAGTGTATTCTGTGTCACCATAAAATGCAAATGACTCGAAGGTGAGCCGGAAACTCACCTCAATACCCATGAAAATCGTTTCAAAGTCACTTGGCGACACGAGTTGTCTGCAATCACGTAGTGGCTTCATGAAACTCTACAAATATTAAGACACGTTTTACAAATCACACAACGCAGTTTGTACTCATAAATCGATGTTCTGTATGCAACCAGCTACAAATGTTCAACCAAAGGTCTACTTATATAATTGTAATCAAAAATTTATATAGCAAGAATTCAAAAACACATAAGAAAAACTCTTTTTTTCCTTTTTACATTTATGCTCACACAAAGCAACTGTTGAGTTTACAGGGAGCTCCAATTGCCCTTAAGACTCTAGTTTAATTGCATGTGTCACAAATGTCTGTTTAAAAACAATAATAATATAATAATAATACTAATACTACTACTAATAATAATAGGAGCCTCACAAGTAATAGTTTAACAGTTATAGCTCCCAAAAACAGCAGTATAGGAGAGGGTAGGATAGTCTCACCAAGAATAGTTTGTTTTCTACACCCTCTGGATTTTATCCTGAGTTTAAAATAATAAAAACAATAATAATAATAATAATAATAATAATAATCAACTTACATAATAACCGTTGTACGTCTGTCTGTCTGTCTGTCTGTCTGTCCCGTAAACAAACACTATTGTGACGTCACTATACTGCCGCCTTGGCGACGGTTGTCTTGACGGTTGTCTTGACGACGGCTATAGGCCTATAATATGACGTTATTGTTATCACTGCAATAATAATTGTTTTTTATATAGGCCTACCGTGATTTTTCACGGGTTTACGGCTAGTAATAATAATAATAATAAACGCAGTCACATACCAGGGCACCATGTCGGGGCTGCCTGGGATTGAGGACCAGCGGGCCCATCCAAGCTGGACCTAACTATATAAGTCGTGATGATACCATAAAATAGATTTCATATAATAATAATAATAAATATAATAATAAATATAATAATAATAATAATAGCCTACCTATTAATCGTCATTTAGTCTTGGAAAAATAATAATAGTAGTAGCATAGCAGTAATAGTAGCAGTAGTAGTAGCAATTCATTGGACAAAGCCAGCCAAGACCCATCAGGCCCCAAGAGACTCAATAGTATATAGTTACCATGAACACGTTTCACCAAATCTATTATTCTACAAAGAACAAAGAATAAATTTCAACCGAAAACCAACCATTCTAATCGTATTGAGCACGTCGACGTATTTCTTCTCTGTCTCGACCAACTCCTGGATGCACATGTCTCGTTTGGTCTTTGGTTGTGTGTCCTAGCATGACGTATGCATGTACAAGTATGCAATCAAGTATCAGTATGCAATTAAGTATCAGCATTCAATCAAGTATCAATTTGCAATCAAGTATCAGTATGCAGTATGCAATCAAGCATCAGTGTGTAATCAAGCACAAGTATCAATGAAATATCAGTATGCAATCAAGTATCAGTATGCAATCAGGTATAATTGTGTGATCAAGTATCAGTATGCTAACAAGTATCAGTGTGCGATCAAGTATTTGTGTGCAATCAAGTATCAGTATGCAATCAAGTATAGATCAGTGTGCAATCAAGTATCATTACATGAACATGTATCATGATGCATTGTCTTTTCAGCATACAATACAAAACAGTATGCAATCAAGTATGAGGATATAATCGAGGATCAGTAACCAATTAAGTATGAGAAAGTACCAATTTAAAGCAGCACAATGCATCTAAGATGCATTGTCTAAATCTAAGATTTAATTACTTCTATAGTGCCAAAATAATAATGCAAATGGCATCAATTGATGATGACCTGTTCAAGTGAAGAGGAAGAATAGGACCAGTCCCTAAGTTAGCCCACAAGAGGCAGTCATGGGTATGAAGTGTTAACATTTCATTTTTCTTAGCCTCAGTAATTGAGGGTGGGTGGCCAGTCCTCTCCCTTGCAATCTGATATTCCCACCCACAGCGCAAGGTCTGTGTACTCATTACAGCTGAGTTGGCTAAGGGTGCACATGGATTTCTCTTTAAATAGTTCAGTGGTTGGTTTAGTGAAAAAGTGATATTAACATTAATACTAACACACTATAATAATAATATCAACAACAATGATAACAATAATAAAAAGCTTTTAAGACAAGCATGCCAACAGCACAATCAACAGTTGTAAGCACAATCAACAGTTGTAAGCTGATTATAACATACCAGAAACAAGTTACTTAATTAGTCATGCAATCACATGAGAAAGAATCTGTAGAGAGAAATTCCGACAAACTTTGACTGAGAGAAACTAGTTCTCCTTCTACACCAGACTTAGAGGAAATCTTAAAAATGTTTAAAATTTAAATAGCATCAACAGAACAACAGGAGATATGCTGGCAGTCATCTGCTTTGATGTTAATAACAAAATGAGAGTAGAGGAAGATAAATAAGATGAAAAAAGAAGATAAAGATGACAAAGAAGAAGATAGAGACGATGATGAAAAAGATGATGAACATAAAGATGAAGAAGATGATGAAGATAATGATAAAGAAGATGAAGAAGATGAAGTTTAAAATGATGAAGAAGAAGATAGAGACAATGATGACGAAGATGATGAAGAATATAAGCAAGATGATGAAGAAGATCAAGAAGATGAAGAAGAAGATGAAGATGATGATGATGAAGAAGATGAAGATGAATTTTAAGATGATGAAGAAGATAAAGACGATGATGAAGATGATGAATATGATGAAGAAGAAGATGAAGACGAAAATGATCAATGAAGAAGATGAAGATTAAGATGATGAAGAAGATAGAGATGATGATGAAGAACATGAAGAAGAAGAATACGAATAAGATAAAGACGAGGAAGACGAATAATAAGATGATGAAGAAGATGGATTGGCTACCTTTTTAATAAAATCAACAAGGCATCCATAGATCTTATCGTCGTCATCTTGCCTCACAGGATAACTATCCTCAAAGGCATCGTCATCCTCCTCACTGCTCCATCTGTTACGAGACACAGAAAGACGAAACATGCACAGTCGCAAAGCAAAGCACAAACTAACAAACATACACAAATGCATGCATATTTGTATATACTTACGTATACATGTAAGTATGGATGGAAGTGTGTGCATGAATTAGGACATAACCGAAATCCGGATCGGCCAACCGATTTTACCAATGTCTGGACTATCTCCGGAATTATCCGGATCCGGAATGTCTAACCCACCGATTAATAACAGTTGTTTTCAGATGGGTTTGCCTATGGAGGGACTAATAACAATGTATTGACCACTCCTTATAATTATAATTGAGATTGTTGCTCAACGGCCCCAGAATACTCTGACGGGATAATCATACAGATCATATCACCTTTAACGACCCCATGAAGAAAGACCACCGGCGGAGGAGATAATGACTCCATCGACAGCCATAACTGGACATAATGATGAGGTAACCACCACACATGTTTCCCATCCACCCCAGCAACGATATAGTTAAAGGGATTATATACATAGGCGCAGGTATAAACACATGCTACTATAGACGCACACTATTATACATACATATATTATACATGTATATAAGGTGAATATGTATATTAAGGTATGTATGGGTGAGCTGTTGCTGATCAATATTGTCGTGAGTAACTGGTTTCGTTACTCAAGTCAAATGAACTGCATTGCATGATGCATCATCGTTTGCATTAGCAACTGTCTTAATTATTCTCCGGTAGAACTGTAGTATGATATTGTACAGTACACATTACATAGTTTGAAAGTGAAATTGTCATTGACGCTCTGCATTATTGCAGTTCACTTAACCTCTGTTATTGTGAAAATGTTTGTCATAAAAAGTTGTCAAAAAGTTGGACAAAGTTTAACTATCGGTAACTAATTTTAGTTTAGTTAACTTATTTGGGGTCATCTATAAAGGACGTCCGCAATGAATGAGGGGGGGAGGGAGGGGTTATCGAAATGTGGACAAATACGGACAAGGGGGAGGGTTATGACCAGTGCAGACGTCCGCATCTAAACTTTTAAATTTGATAGTTTTTTAAATATCACCATGTTTCAACCTTCCCCAAAAGACGAAAAGGTCAGTGAAGTGATTGCCTAATTGAATGCATGGTATAACCTTTACTGCAACTTTAAAGAGGCTTTTATTACTGCACATCCTGGGATATTAAACCTGAACTGTCACTTAAACGTGCACAGGAACTGTGGAATAATTGTAAAATAATGATGACGACATTAAAAATTGGCTTAGGCGCGCGGACGTCCGCAAGGGGGAGGGAGGGAGGTCAAATAAGGTCAAATACGGACAAATGCGGACAAGGGGAGAGGGAGGGGTTCAAAGTGGGTCACATTTTGCGGACGTCCTTTATGGACGACCCCTTTCAAAAATCAGTTGCCAACTTTAGTTAAACTGTTTTATTTTAGTTGAAAAAATAATAGTTTAAGTTTAACTAAAAAAAATTAGTTTAGCGTCCATCACTGAATGTTCAATCAGTTTAAATAAAAAATGAAGTTGTAATCGTTATCTCCAAACTTCTAAAGCAACACTCGAAGGCCAAGCACACGGCACCAGCCTATTCACGAGCGCGACGTCAAATCAGAGGGGGTATTCTAGAGAGTAGACCAAAAGAGATCCGAGTCCGGTTTCCAGAAGCCAGATCAAGAGAGAAGGCAGAGCAGCTGTTAAGGCAGGTGTTGTTTAGGGTGAGAATATTTCGGAAGGTAGAGGATCAGATGGCCAAAGCCAGGGTAGGAGTACTTGAAAAGGTGAGACTTCAGTTTTTTTATTGGAAAGCCCGGGTGATATATCATGAAACCGACATGAAGTACCTTACAACCCCTCAACTTAAAACTGACATGCGCCTGGGTACACATTACAGATTCATAATTCAGGATGTAGCTACGTGAAGAAGTGGACTGTTGAACTGTAAACCTCTTAGAAGTAATCAGGTTTTGCCTTTTGTCAATTGTTCTCAAGGATAACTGGTAGCCGAGAAGTCCTCTGTGGTCAATGCAACATGCTTCAATGTAACGCATGATCAAAGCAGATAATGGTGTAGCAGAGAAACCTGTTACTGGTAGTGCCAGTCCCAAGCCTGGAGAAAGGAGGAGGGCGACGCTAAATCATCTTTGTTATGACACATTGTTGTTAAGCAGCAACTAACAATCTGTTGCTGGACAACAGCTTTCATTTAAACATCAACCCCAAAATATTTTGACTGACTAACCACACCTCAGATTCACATTTCTGTGTGACGTCGTCAGACATTTTCCTCATAACTACAATTATGCCATCCACTAACTGTGTAAGAGTGTTTGAATACGAGACAAAGAATGCCAGACAGCATTCTAGTGACAGCGTTATCTTGCGGACTCAGACATTGTTTTCAAGAGCATCCGTTGTCTCTCGATGACCCTCAGAGTTACTCAACCCCCTTCAGATTCGTATGCGATAACCGAAGTCTCAAGTTGTCTCAAATGCAGCTTTCAAGTGGATAAGTCAGCATTTGAAAGTGCAGAGAAATTACGGCCAGTGTCATTGCTATTGTGATCTATCAGGAACAAATGAGATGAAGACACAGTGGCACAGATACACAGAGACATAGAAACACAGATACACAGAGGCACAGAAACAAAGAGTAGCAGATACACAGACACATTCACCATCACAAGAAGAAATTCTGACAGATTATACGTGACACACTTTCGTATCACATTTTATGCATTCTTGCTGCATAGTGTGGGTGTTGGTCATGCACAGATAAAAATTACTTACTTACTTAATCCTTTCAACTAACCACCAACTCCTACTTCTGCAAAGTATTCACATTATAATAATTTCACATTAACAATAATAACAATGATTTCAGTACAGTTATGAGACTTTAAAACCTGTAACTGGAAATAATTCTTCACAGAAATCTGACATGCACTTAGAGGAAACTACCATGCACCAAAAATATGGTTAAACCATCTACCATGCTTTCCGTGCAACAACCACGCACGAACTGTTTCTACCTGCGGCTCACTCCGGGAATACTGACGGATCGAGCAAAGGTCATCGTAAATGCTCTTATCGGGATCGGGATCGACATGTGTATGATTCTCGTAAATATTATCGTCGTCATCAGAGCCAGAGTCACTTACAGCAACCTCATTCTCCAGACCGTCCTCCGTTACGTAACTGCAACCAGCGACTCCAGATTTTAAATCCAGTGACAACTTAACATTAAGTACTCTCCTATTATTATTATTAGTATTCTTTTTGTTAATGTTGTTTGCTTTAATTTTATGCCTTAAGGTCTTATGCTCCCAAGGGCTATGTTCATTTAATGTCAATAATCTAGTAATTTGTCATTCCAGGAAAAATTTGTGTGTAAATTTTGTAATCCTGAGAGATCATAGGTACCCTTGTACACTATCAATCATGTTTAGTTCATAAAAGTTTTGTACTAGGCACTCATTCAGTACATTTAATTTCTGAACTGTTACTACTGCCAAATGTTATCCAGAAAAAGGGCCAATCCAGCCTCAGCGGGTCAATATGACCCTTTTGGATTGACCCTTTGACTTTTGCATCATTTACTGGAAAATTCTGAGTTTGTATTCACTGCTGTTATCATGATATTACGGTGTTGATGCTCTGTCAATAAATTACTTACTTACTTACTTACTAGTAGTAGTAGTATCAGCATGCTCATTATTGTTATTATAATTATTATTATAATTATTGCTACCATGTCATAATTATTGTTACTATTCATATTATTATCATTAGTATTTTTATTTTATTATTATTATTGTAAGAACAAACACATCTTCAATCAATGAATCAACTGAAAGTTAAGAAGACTCACTCGTCTAAGGGTTTGTCGAACACTTTCATGTTGGTGTAGTAAGTGTCTGTGAGGTTGAAAGGCCTATAAAACATAATTCAGAGATGTTTATTCAGTCTATTGCAAATCACCAGATTTCCTCTACTGACATTAACCGCTTCAGTTTAATGTTCCAGCATCACACAGAGGTTAAGCAATTATTATCTTGATTTTTTAGAATTTACTGCATGGGAAATAACTAAATTAAATTTACTCAGATAAAACCATAAACCCAGCTGACTAACAAATAACCACAATCCAAAGTTTACCCTCTGCAAAGAGAATACACAAAACTGATAGTCTCCCCCCAAAACTCATTGTTCATAATAATTAACATAACAACGAATTTGGCAAACCACTCTCAAAACGCTTACTTCTCCAGTGATATACTTGACCTACCATAGAATTAACTAGCAATGGATTTCCTTGAAACTGAAAACAATCCCATTATTGCACAGAAGTCCACGACTATTTCACTGCTAAATTTCTGCCCTAGCGCTGCTGTCTATTGACGAGACATAAGCTCGGCTGCGAAAGTAAGTTTCTGCCAACAGTGAACAGCAGGTTTTCAGAGACTTGCCATCGAGACAAATAGTGGGTTATACAGACTTCATTCCACCTAAACTGACATACTTCATAACCTGAATTGCTCAACCTGCATTAGCTAGAATAACACTTAATCAATTACACTCTTTGACTCCTGTGCCTCGCCCCAAGACAGCGTTGGGCTCTCAGAAGCTCTCAGTGGTTCATCTTAAGCATAGAATCAACTGTTTAGTTTTGTGCATTCTCTCAGTTCTCAGCCAAAGCCTGACTTCACGCGCTGTAGAAGTCAAAAGATTAGAATAGAATAGAATCATTTGACTGATAATAAGATCATACTTACGCAACTCCTGATCTTAGAGCCAGCGGCGTTTTTGAAAGAATGGACAGAGTGTGCAATACCTGTGTGCAAAATAAAACGAATGATTGCAACAACACGGCAGATCTCTAAAGAATAAACCACAAACGTTGAATTCAACCATTGATCTTAAAACCAGACAATAATAATTCCTGTAGTCTTAAGATTTTGACAGCATCCTAAGACAAATAAGTTATGGGTCCAACTTATTCACAGGCGCTCAGTCAAAGTAAAATCGACAGGCAGCTAAGGTCAGATTCGGTTCTAAGTCAAGAGCCAAAGGTCAATCAGGCAGACAGTCAAACGGCTACTGTCCCAGTGGATGGTATTTAGAATTGAAGCAAGGTAAAGGGAAAACGAGGAGTGAGGATAGAATTTATGGAAAAGGAAGGTTTCAATTTTGAATGATACAGCTGTGCCAAGATTTCAAGACGAGGTGTAGTGATGGTGGGTTTGCAGGATGGGTCAGATATTTGTCGTAATTCTGGGCAATTTATTCCAGAGTTGTACAGCAGCTTGGGCTATGATGGTACTAACAGAGTAGAGCTACCTTTGTACAATCTTTACTATCTCAAGGTCACAAAAAGTAAATCAGGCTGAGCTGAGACTGATTACACACCTCTTTTAACAACAGTTCTCAGAAGTCAGACTCTGAACGATCCTTCAACTTGAGTGCAATCACAACACTGGTATTCCAGTAACCAAAATAACCTTGCTTGCATTCAAAAAGCTTGAAAATTTACCATGACGTGGTACAACTCAAACTATACTTACGATGAGCTTAATTGCTCCACTTTATGGTGTATGAGAATCTAGTGGTTAGCATACTGGACTGTCCATCTTGGGGGGTTAAAATCCCCACCAGGGCAGACCCCTGGGACATCATTTCAAGATTTTGGCTTCCGCTGCGCCCCCTATTGAACACATACTGGATACACTGACCATACAGTGTCACTGGGAAAATTGTAGGGTGAAGGAGAGGACTGGCCACCTGTCCTCATGTGCTGAGGCTAAGAAAAATAAAGTTGATAACCACGGCTGCATCTTAGGCTAGATTAAGGAACTGCTTTTCTTCTTCTGATTTTAAGCACAGTTTGACTTTACCAATGTACTTTACCTCATCAATATACTTGAGGTAAACTCAAATTTTCTCATCATCATAACTAAAACATAGTAAATGTCCTTCAGCTAACCAAACAAGCAACCAACTAATCAATGGTAATGGTAATTGCAAATTTATATAGAGCCACTTAAGGTTGTTATGGATCTTGTTCCAGGAGAATGGGCCGACCACAGCAAAACTTCTATGCTGAACCATGGAAGTTCAGGCCAGTGGAACAACTGAGTAGCCATCAGTCAATGACTAAATGTGAAAGTTATGACAATGAAGTTAAATATAAAGTCAATTTATGTACTTACAGCATACAAAAGCCAAGCCATAATCAGGTCAACATCCAGAAAATCAGTCCACTGAGTCAGTACTACCATCTAGTTTTCCTGTTGTCGCCCCATCCTCCTGGAATAAGTTGCCCAACAACCTGCGACATGAACTCCTCAGCCTCTCTTCGCTTCTTCTCCGCAAGCACTTGGAGACCATTCCGTTCGATCGTGGTTTCATTGCGTTGGGTCGGGAGCGCCTCTGATGTGTCTCTCTTGAAGTGGAGCTATATAAATTTGCAATTACTATTACAATTACAATCTAAGCATCTCTCAAAAGCACTTTCCACTGATAAAGCAAAAGAAGACTGTTAATTTTACCTTTCCGTAATGTGCAGGATTGTAGAAGTTTTGTGGATCAAATAAATCATCGTCCTTCATTTTGAAAACAGATTTGCACGCCTGTATGAACGCACGGCTGTTCTTCAGACAGAGAAACTGCAACCAAAAACAAAAGCATCACTCTTATTCTTCGTATTATCCTTATTATCACAATTTTGAAACCAAAGGATAAAATACAGAAGGGTTGGAAACACTATTCTATACAAGGAAACGGGCATCGCTTGGACCTCTAGTTTTTACAAATGACCAGCTCTTCAAACTAAGTACTATTATTATAAACATCATCATTATTATTAATGTCATTAATGTTGTTGCTATTATTATATTTTCACTGTTATTAATGTGATTTTTATTGTTAATGTCATTATTATTATTGTTGTTGCTATTATTATATTTCTACTGTTATTAATGTCATTTTTATTATTAATGTCATTATTATTGTTGTTGTTATTATTATTATTATATATCCAATTTCAATCATTGAACAAATTCACCAGGAAGTGATGGTAGCTAACAAAGGGAACATTCCTGTTTCTGATAGTAATCAAAAATGAAGTGTCATGTAAAGGGGAATCCCACAAATTCAAAAGCACACACACAAACACACACACACACACATACACACAAATAAAATATTGGTACATGTTGTAACAGCTATAAACCACACAAAGTAGAAGTTCAACGGGAAGTTAAACCCGATATTGAAACAATTACTATTATCACGCAAAGCAGACAAAAGAAAAACAAGAACTGCAATTCTGAAACGGCTACAACCACGTCCGTCTGAACCACGTCCAATCAATTAACCTACTTAAAATTTACTTTTTGTTTTCCATTGTTACTCAATACTTAACACTAATACCAATGAAAATGGATCTCTCAGTGGCTGATGCAGTCAACAGACACGAGTTTTTCCTAGTGATGCTAGGATCTTTCAGTAAAACCTGCTTTCCAGTGCTAAGATACATACCTGTAGGCCAGTGTTGCACAACCATTTTCGACCAGGGGCCACTACAAAATTTCTGAAACCCTCTGGGGGCCAAACAAGTGTGACGACTCGGCTTAGTTCAGATGAATGCAAGCCAAAATTTATGAAGATGACATGTGCAGTAGGCATAGGCCTAAAAGTAAACTTAAAGATTTATTGAGTAAGGGGACTCATAGTACTTACATATTACTGCAATAATTAAATTAAAGGTGTGAGCCAATGCAGACTTAATGTCAATACTGGCTCTCAAATACGTGTAGTCGCTTTTCCTGTTTCCTGTTGGACATTGCGGGCCACTTGACGACTCGTCGCGAGCCGTATTTGGTCCGCGGGCCGGAGGTTGTACACCACTGCTGTAGGCAAACGCTGAATACTGCACATTTACTAGACCAGACATCAGTTGTTACCATCACTAGTTTCCAAATTCCTGAAGCTGCTGTGCGGGAGTGTAATCGTAACCTCAACACTTCTACAGCGCCACTCGAAAGCTAAGCACAGGGCACTGGCTTATATACCAGTGCTGCATCATGTCAGAGAGGTTGTCCACAGATGTCAAGGGAAGATAGAATCCGGTTGCCATGTAGAGACCAGACCTTTGGACGGGTGAAAATTATTTGGATGGGCATAAACTGTGCATGATTCTCCTACAGCACCATCCAGCTTTTTCTCTAGAGCCACAGCAAGCGTTCAGATGACAGTTCTGCAAGGAGGTTGATATTAGGCTCTGTAAACAGCATAGGGGCACTGCAGTCGGACTCGTATGGCAGCGGGACTTCAGGCGGTCACGACTCCGTACGCTCACGGCATCAGGCGGTCACGACTTCGAATGCCTTTGGACAGGCAACTCTGTATATCTGGCTAAGGGCCTGTTCCTATAGGAGTAAGTGCTGCACGAAAAATGTTTTGTATCGCACTGTATTAGAAATAGATTGGACCTTTTTACTATGTCCCTACTGTAAGATTTATTTCAATGTAAACAAAATCTAAATTTTAGTACCTATATTATTTTTCTGGCTATAAAATAGCTTTGGGAAACAGTTAAATGTCTGGGTTAGTAAGTCTCATCAAGTTTAGGCAGGAATAAAGTACTGTGAAAGGCAAACAGCATTGTCTTTATAATTATTTTTATTATTATTATGTTGCATTAATTATGTATAGGTCAGTAAGTCTATATCTGAGGTACAAAGTAATCACCGGGTATGAGTGACGGACTTGCTCAAAGTCCCTAAGCAGTAAATGTCTCAAGGGAGGCTCAAGCCCATACTTCCGCTTTGCAGGCCGAGTGCAGATTACCAATCGATTACCCTGCACCTCAAAATACATCCTGGAACAAAACATTTAGAGCTGGAATTGACTTACAGTAATTGCAGACTTACAGAATTTGTTGGGATGAAACCACTTTTTAATGAGTGAATGTAATCCTAGTTTTGAAAAGGAATTTTGCTGCTGCAATGCGGATCCATAATCCCATCCATGATTGCAAGTTTGCACCTGCCAGGTGGACTCGTGTAACGGCTGTGGACTCTTAGCACTCGCTTGTCTTGCAACTCAGATTCAGAATCAATAACCTTCAGTGTAAATAAATAAAATAAAGTGCGATGGTTCTCGTCCAACTTCGAACCCATCCTGTGTTATGTTAAGCCTGAGATGAAGATGGAAAAGTAATTGAGCTAATATCAACAAAATTTAACTGAGCACTGGATTATATCTGGTCTGTTATTAAGCCATAAGATTCTGATGAGCAACATGACCTTGCCTTGTGTCAGGTGGGAGAAAGACAGCAAGTCCTGAGTCCACTACTTCTTACTGGTATCAATAAGTCAAGCCGCAGAGAGTACAGAACTCTATGGCTAGGGCAGCACTTTGCCAGAAATACAGAGTTGCCCATCCGAAAGCATTCAAAGTCGTGACCGCCCAACACCGTGAGCGTATGAAGTCGCGACCGCCCGTATAGTTCCGCCGCCGTACAAGTCCAACTGCAGTGCCCCTGTGCTGTCTACAGAGCAATCAACCTCTGCTCCTTACAGAACTGTCATCTGAACGCTGGCAGTGGCTCTAGAGAAGAAACTGGATGGTGCTGGAGCAGAATCATGCACAATTTATGCGATTCCAAAATAATTTTAACCCGTCCAAAGGACGGGTAGATGGGTGACTGGCTAAGGGCCTGGGTTAGAGCCATAACTAATACATCCAAATATGAACATACAACCCCTGTGCTTGAATCTTTACATTGGCTTCCTATTCAGCAAAGAATTACTTTTAAATTGGGGCTCATAGTTTATGAAACTTAGAACCCTGGCCAGCCACAATATACTTAAAATCAGTTGTTATTCCCCAGTTTTATCATTATTCAACAAGGTCATCTGGCTATCTTTGTCTGGTCATTCCTAAATCAAAAACTGTTTTGGTGAACGAGCATTTTCGGTTGCTGGACCTAGTTTTTGAAACTCTCTCCCTGTTCTGTGTGCTCAGCTCAGTCGCCTGTGATATTTCGTTCTCAACTTAGAGCTGACCTCTTTCAAATTGCTTATCTACCATAGGTTGCCTCTCTGTCTTGCGGACAGATCTTCTGGATTTTGACCTGATCACGGCTTGGTTTTGGCGTGCCATTGGTTGCGCAACAGACACCGGCACAACAGAAGTTACTAATTACAATTCAATTACCTTTGACAGACAGTAAATAAGACTTAGGATTAAACTTTTGTGGATCACAGAAGAAAGAAGCACTTCAATAACATATACTGAAATATTGGTACTCTGTAAAGCACGCTTTAAGGAGTGGGATACGGTAGCTCGACTGGCTAGAATGCTCACCTTGTAATGCGGAGAGTACAGGTTTGAGCCTCCTCTGAGACCCTGAGCAAGTACTTCACTCACAATTGCTCAGCACCATCGATTGATGCTTGGTCATTACATAGTACATGGTGCTTAATAAATGCATAATAATAATAATAATAATAATAATAATAATAGTCTTTAAGAACTCTAAAAGCACAAATATATAATGACTCCACATACTTGTCACTTAAGCAAAGCTGTAAATATTTTATACACTGTATCTACTAATTCATTTAGCAGGTAGATTTTAGTAATACATTAAGGATTTTCAGTGGAATATTACACCAGGAAGATGGTCGAATACAGAGAACGCATGAATCATCACATCAGAAAGCTGGCCTGGGACCAACGAGCCCCGGATATTTGAGACCTTTGGTGGATACCTGAGACATTTGTGGTCTTTGGCTGAATTCCTTTGGGTCGATGGCTGAAGGGTGGAGGCGGTTGAGCAGGTGACATAGCAGGACACCATCCTTGAGCTGATGGGCCACGTCACTCAGCTGGGCGTTCCCTGAGGCCAGCCAGTGATCCCTTGGCAACAAAGCACACCGAATGAGCCAGTCGACACAGGTCTTCAGTGCGGTATCGGACGCCATCACTCGAAACCAGAACGACAACTATGTTAACGTATTCTGATCTAAAACAGAAAAAACGATCAATAAGTTAGAATAATAATAATAATAATAATATTTTCGTTTAATATCTTCAAACTGACAATAACGCAGTATGATTACAAATCAGTATGAACGGATGATCACAAGTTATTACAGGAGTCGAATTTAACTGTACGCGGCAGCCATGCAAGGTGCCCATCACGTCCTACATCTCATTCTAACAACGTGCCATCTCGCGAATGAAAGGCTGAGTGGACATAAATTTGGGGAGGTTGCGGGAAGCGATCCCGCTACCTCTTGCTCTTCACGCCAGTGATGTTACCACTACTCTATGGACCCCCCCCCAGAAGATGAAGAGCACAGATAATTAATTCAACCCTCAAGAAGCAGGCATGGCTATGATGTTAACAACTTCAATTTCTTATCCTCGGCATGTGAGAGCAAGTGGCAAGTCCTCTCAATCGACGTCTTATCTTGCAGTGCTGTTGCATGATCAGCATGCTCATATTAAAGCCGAGTTCGCTATCTAGAAGACAAAAATGGGGCTGAAACCATGCAACATATTTCCCCTCTGTCGAAGATTTTAACGTTCGACAGTCCAGAATGCTAACGTTCAAAACAATCAGGATCGACAAATCCGCACAAAATTCAAATGCAGAATCAGTGCAAATTCAAATGCAGAATTTCTACTTATACTTTTCATTTCATTTTTAAAAGTACGCACCTCAAAGAATGGCCAACACTCGAAGAAACAAGAATTTATTCTAAAACTTTTTGAAGTCTCTCGGCAACACAGCACAGATGCGCAAAATCTGCAACTACCCCACCTTAGTTGAGCGCCAGACCCGCGGTGTCACCTTACTTCCGGGTTCCTCTATTTACTTTGATGAAACACTTTTTCAAACTCAAGTTATTTTATCATTCGATCGTTGCTCGTTTTAACGAATTGTTCACACAGAACGTTACGCGTTTTTTCCTTCGCACGAAAACGATTAGCTTTTTGGGTAATCCTCCGAGATTATTTTCGCAAGATTGTTATACGATCGGCAACGAAGCGGACACACGACACGATTCCAAGTCTCGATATGACACAGATAAATGGGTCGGTCAAGGACGGGCGTGACCTAATTTCAGTGACGTGTGCTTCGTAATGAAGATCAGGATTTCGAGTACGTCTTTAAAGTTTAGCCTAGATACTCTATAGCTGTAACCCGTGAAAAATCAATTAGTTTAGAAACTTTAGAAAATACGAAAGCGAAATTGTTATCATTGCAATAACTGTTTGATGACAACATTTTTGGTAAACGTTCGATGCTTATCGTTGGGCTGTCTGCATAGGCGTAATTTGTGGGGGGTACGAGCTAGGCAGTGTTTAATCTAGTCCCCCTCTTCTGGGAGGGGAAACAAGGTTTCTGGGGGAGCAAAGAATCTACACAAGATTTTTTTCATCCATCTTCAAAAAGTTTCAGACTTTTCCTAATTTCATCTTCAAAAATAGTTGATGACCTTTTTTTAGTCCTTCGTCCCATTTTTAACTTTTTATACAGCAATTATACTCTCTCAAAAATGTTGATGACCTTTTTTTAGGAATTCATGTCTCTGGGGGGAACCATGTATCCACATCTATCGTGGGGGGATTTTCCTCCCCTAAAGGTTTCTACATTGTAATATTGCTGGCCTCTGGGGGGAAACATCAATCCTGGGGGGACATTCCCCCCAAAGACGTCTAGATTAAACACTGGGTAGGCCTACGAGGGGTACCCGTACCCTCACTTTTTGAACAATGCCAATCAATATTTTGTTATTGTGCCTTCCCAGAGATCGCAGTTTCAGCCTTGCTTCGTGTATTTAAGTAAGTAAGTAAGTAAGTATATCCTTTATTAATCCAACTGCTAACCGCATTTTGGTTTACACATGTATATCACGTCCAGGTTAAAGTACTAAGGCCTATATTCCGGTGAAAATCATCCTAATTATGAAAGATTTACGAGCTAGACTGTCAGCAGTCGGGAGAACCCGATTATGAACACGGGGTCGCAAAGTATAACCCGTGTGCTTAACAGGAGGTAATAGCACATGAAGCATGTGTAGGACATGTAAGGACGGTCGTAATTGGTACCCCCACTTTTTAGACCGAAGTTATGCCTCTGGCTGTCTGTGAAGGATCTCACCTGATCAATTCATTGAAAAATGAGATGGGTCGAGACCATAATTATAGGCCTACGGTCGCTATAGAAAATCGCGTACATTTACATTTACATTTAAACAACTTCCCTGTGAGAGAGACAGACAGACAGACAGACAGACACAGACAGACAGAGACAGAGGGAGGGATGGAGGGAGGGAGGGAGGGATGGAGGGAGGGAGGGAGGGAGGGAGGGAGGGAGGGAGGGAGGGAGGGAGGGAGGGAGGGAGGGAGGGAGGGAGGGAGGGAGGGAGGGAGGGAGGGAGGGAGGGAGGGAGGGGGAGGGAAGTAAGGAACGGAGGGAGGCTGGACCCGTCTACGTGAATGCAGGCCTGGCTACGCTCGGCAGCCGAGAGTTTGCAGGGTTGGGCTTCGTCCGTATTAGCCGAGACCGAAATTATTATAGTGTTTGATAATTTTATTTTATATTGCATCAATCCGTTAGTGACCGTATTTATGTAGTTGAGGGTATGGTTGTAGACTAGACAGATTTCCACCGTAGCATCCTGTTGAATTGACCCTTTCAAAATCGGACTTATCACCTCTAAACTGACCAAAACACCTCTAAACTAGCGCACTTGGTTTCATATAGCGCCGAGGATCAATAAATGTAATGTAGGCACTTTTTTATAGCGACCATATGGCCACAACCCTGCTCATTTTTCCGTGAATTGATTGGGTGAGATCCTTCACCACCGCTGTCCGTTTGAATAGGCGCCAAACCGTTTAAGTTCCCGTGTACGGACCGTGATAGCCAGAGATTTAAATCTCTGAAATATTAAGTCACCTTCTGGAAGAGGACCGCGATCCACATGATCTCTTACACAGAGAAATATGTGACGCAGTCTACCGTCTACGTACCAATAATTGTGGCTTAAGCTTATTTATTTATTCCGGATATTTCTATAGCGCCTCTCGAAGTCAACTACTACTCACAGGTGCTCCCGACTACAGCATTGGTATACTGTGCCGGAATTTTCACGCCGAAGCGCCACGAGCAATTGCGAGTGAAGGACTTGCCCAAGGTCCGTACGCAGCGGCTAGAGTGGGATTCGAACCTGCAACCCTCCGGTCACAAGGCGCCGAACTTACCACTGAGCCACCACGCCCCACAAACTGAGGTTATAAGGAATAAGCCCTGTATGAGGCGGATTTTGAGTGTTCTGCGAAATTTTCGGTGAATTAGGGGCTTACGTGTGCATTATGCTATATTAACAGTTGCATACTGACCATGCAAACAACCTGGATCTTAAGGACATGATAGGCCTAGGCCTAGCCTATATGTAAAATGTAGCTTACACTTAGGCCTGCACTTTAGCCCCTGCTCATTTTTAATTAATTGATCTGACGTGATCTTACACCACCGCTGCCTGTTTGAATGGGCGCACTAGTAGGCCTAACTGTCGCACACCATTTACGGTCCTTTGATTAGGTCTAGGCCTATTTAAAATATTTAACCGGTGAATATGCAGGGGTTTCTCAGACACGAATTTTGTAGGCATACGGCGTTGATAGGCTAAATTTCGGAGTAATCATAAACTCCAAATTTCAAAAGCTCTATCTAAAGCTACGCGCACAGCTTAGGATATTTCGTAGAAGACAAAAACTGAGCCCAGTCGTAGAATATTTGGGGCCCTGTGCAGAGTATACACCGCAGTGGCGGATTTAGCCATAGGCCCGGGGGGGCGGTTCGCCCCCCCGCGCCCCTCTTGGTTGTATGACGGCGCCCCTCCAGATCAGACGCGCCTGTTATGGTGGGCTTCCAGAACGGGCCTGGCATGACCGATGTTTAGCTAAAGTCAGTCGGCCAGGTCTACTTTCATCTGTGCTTCCCCAAGTATTTCTGTTCTGTCTATCTTTACGTATATAGTAGGGAGGGGGTAGATAGACAGACAGCACAGGCAGGACATGGAAGATTGGCATGACCCTGACTTGACCCTCACTCTCCATGTGAGCAAAGTGTCTCAGGAGGTAGGCTATGTTCCAAAGTCCAACAGAGTCCTACACACACCACATGCGTGCAGTCATCCTCAATATGAGTCATATGATACTCTTCTTCCAAATCTCCAGTACCAGCATCAAGCTAGCCTACATTCCGGCTGTCCAGGACTCCCAAGAGTGTATAGTATATCAAATTGCAGTCGGCATCTATACCTAAATGACACGGCCTATTGGATATGTAACATTACCAATTCTCTACAAGTCGATTTCGGATTGGCGATCCGCGATTTGGATTAAACTGCCATGACACTAAGAATATAATGGTATTTATAAAATCAATTCACTTTCCTGAAATAAATAACATTACCTTAAAATTGTGATAAATTGAATATAATTATAAATTGTATACTGATGGTTGACTTTGAACTACTAAACGCAAACCCGCAGAAAACTGACGCCAAGTGCAAAAGAATAGGAGGAGGAGCAGGAGGAGGAGGAGGAGGAGGAGGAGGAGGAGGAGGAGGAGGAGGAGGAGGAGATGGAGGAGGAGGAGATGGAGAAGTCCCTTAAGCTAGCCCTGAGGCAGCCATGGGTACGGTGTTAGCGACGTCTTTTTCTTAGCCTCGGCATATGAAGGTGGGTGGCCAGTCCTCTCCCTTGCCGTCTCATCTTTCCACCGACAGTGTTTGATCAGTGTACTAATTACACATGAGTTGGCTAGGGGATGCAGGTGGAGCAGAAATCTCGAAGCAAATTTCTCCTTGGCGGGTATTTGAACCTCCACTCCCCAGAGCTATTGAAAAGGACGATTCCTGTGACGTTATTTTATTTTAGTAAACAATGGCCATCATTCAGAGAACACCGAGAACATTCTTGCATAGTTGAGAATAAAAACACTGGGAATTTTCTTGAACTATTAGATAAGTCTGCTCAGTTCTTCCCCTTAATTGTTCACTCGATAATTGATATATCTAGAACCGATCGGATGTCAGATGTCATGAGTTTCCTTAACCTTTTTCCTATCCTCAATATCCTATTCCCATTGAAAATATCCATGGTAAGGGACATAGGATAGGAAACATTTCGTCACTTTTAAACAGTTTTATAATTATATGAGATAGTATAGGCCTATATACTAGTGGTCTACTACACATGGCATCATTTCAAATATACATGTAGGCCCTACTATCATTTAAAGTTGATTACCAATATACCCAGAACGTGGCGCCCCTCGAGATAAACCTCTGCCCCCCACGCAAGAAAACCTGGATCCGCCACTGATACACCGGAGGGCCTCCCCCCATGACATAAGTCATATTAATTGTTTTTCATTACTAATCGTGTTATTACATGTTAACCAGACTTAAACAAGTATACGCATACAAGTAAAATTTAACTATATGTGCACCTGTACCAGAATAATAATTATATAATGTTACTTCTTCACAGAAAGGGAACTTTCCTTTCCTTATGTGGATTTTAATTTTCTGTGACATTTTCGCCCCCTTCCCCCTCAAGTTGCGGGCCCTGTGCACTGCTCTCAGCAAAAGCGAGCGCTGATACACGACAGTGACAGTGTGATGACTGTGATCACATTAAGAAGACAAAAACTGAGCCCAAGCGACGTTAGTCTGTTTATAAGGAGTCAAAAGGACAATGCTCTAAAATTATAACACTTAGTAGACCTATGTGAACAAAACTAAAAATGTTATTAGGATCTAAGCTATAGGCCTATTCCTTGGCCTACGTGCAAACAGCTGTAACTAAATCGTCTAAACAGTAAGTTAAGACATCTCAAGTTCAAAGTTCAATTAAACTTGTAACACAATTCCGACGTATACACTACCCAGAGGATGGGTGGATCTAAATCTTCTCCAATTCCCTTCTTGGCTTTCGACCTGACTCACCCTGGAATTTGGCTTCCACAACGACCTTGCTTAAAGTAGCGACTATCAAAGTTCTCTGTCTACTCTGCAACTCAATCGATTTGTGCATGCTGAAATCCAGGGTGTGTCATGAGTTCTAGGACTTTTCGCCCCCGGAAGATTCGCCCCCGGAAGATTCGCCCCCGGAAGATTCGCCCCCGGAAGATTCGCCCCCGGAAGATTCGCCCCCGGAAGATTCGCCCCCGACATTTCGTCCCCCGGAAGTTTCGCCCCCGTCGATCCAGCTTCTAGTCTTAGTTACATTTTCATCATAGATCCCGCTTCTAGTCTTCTAGTTACATTTTCATCGCTAATCCAGCTTCTAGTCTTAGTTACATTTTCATCGCTAATGCAGCTTCTGGTCTTAGTTACATTTTCATCATAGATCCCGGAGGCGAAACTTCCAGGGGGCGAATCTTCCCGGAGGCGAAATGTCGGAGGCGAATCTTCCGGGGGCGAAATTTCCGTATCCCGTGTCATGTTACAGTCGAAGAAGGGATCCTGTCAAGACACTTAAACAGCTTGCGCTGGAAACCAGTCCTGGGCGAAATTAATTAGGCCTACACCTGAAATATAATCCGACATTAAAATCGCGTCCTTAACAGTAGGACATCATTCAAATTGCCAGAGAGACACTCACTATAGTTCAAACTGTCAATGACCGAAGTCTCCGAAGACAGCCTACATTTTCGTAAGCACTCGTTTGGAGTGTAGGGCCTGTAGCTAAACTGGGCAAAAGAAAACGCGGTGAAGGTTATGTTACAGATGGCCGAAATGCAACCGCAACATCAACATCATATGGTGAGACATATGAAGCTCATGTGGGACTATTGTCGTGTGGGGTTCACATGTCCTACGCATAGCGTAGGGGTGCATGGGCTCGTGCATTTCGGGTGGGCCTATGATGCCTATCCGTAACATAACCTGCACAAATTTAAACTCACTGTCTATAGACTCACTGATCATAACATAACAATATTATTATACTTTTTAACAGCAGGCTTTCCGTGTTAGCATTGGAGTAAACGCAAACGAATTGTTCTAGGCCTACTGATGCAATTGTTTTACTGATGCAATTGTTTTACTGATGCAATTGTTTTACTGATGCAATTGTTTTACTGACTGCTCTTGTATGTAGGCCCTAAATGTAAATGTTTTCTATATCGATCGTATGACCTCGACCCTGCCCATGTTCAAAGAGTGTATCGGGTGAGATCCTTCACCATCGCTGCCAGCTTGTTTGGGCGCCACGCCATTTAAGGTCCCCCTGTAGGGCCTACGGACCATACTCACCAAATCTTCACCTCTTGCTATCTCTTCACAGGCCTTTCACTCAAAACTGAAAACACTGCTCTTTCAGAAATCCTACCCCGATTTCTCTTCTTCCCCTTACCTCCCTCATCGTTTCAACCCTAAACACCACCCACCTTAGCCGTCTGACTGTCCACCTGATTGACCCTTTCGATCTTGACCTCGACCCGATTTCACCCCATCCCCGCCTATCGATTATGTCTTGACTAAGAGCTGAATTAGCTGGTTCCCGCGACTTCGCTTGTTTGAGCTCTGTACAAATCTTGTGATTACGATTACGATATTGTTCTCCAATCCCTCGGGGGCTTGTTCGTGGAGGCCCACTGGTGGTCCTCTTCTTCACTAATATTTTGTGCGTTAGGGCCTATAGCAGTAGCGTTATCAGTGATGGGCACTAAACTATTTTTTTTAGTTAAACTAAAACTATTTTCCAAGTAAAATAAAATAGTTTAACTAAAGTTGGCAACTGATTTTGAAAAGTAGTTAACTAAACTAAAAAAAAGTAGATAAACTTTTCCCAACTTTTTTCCAACTTTTACGACAAATATTTCCACAATGACAGAGGTTAAGTGAACTGAAATAATGCAAAGCGTCAATGATAATTTCACCTTCAAACTATGCAATGTGTAGGCTACTGTTCTGGCATACAGTTACAGGCAAACTGTAAGTAGTGTATGAATTTGAAAACACAGGCTATTAATGCTAAAACCATGCAGTGTTAAAATGTTTTTTTGTTGACAGTGTTCAATGTTCATTGTGGAAAAATAGTTGCATAAGCTTATTGTTAATTTTTTTAGTTAAACTTTTTAGTTAGCAACTAGAAAATTTTAGTTAAACTATGGTTTTAACAAAACTATTTTTTTTAGTTAAACTTCATCCTTAACTAAATTTTTTTAGTTAAACTAAAAGTTAGCAACTTTTTAGTTAACTATTGCCCATCACTGAGCGTTATAGAAGTTATTAATCTAGCTTAGCCTGTATACTTGCAATGCCTGATGCTCGAGATCTCTTCCTTAACATATAGGCATACGCGACGTTGAACTATTCTTCCGCAGTTCGAAGCACTGCCTTTGCTTAATACACGGTTTATCCAGCGAAGCTTTATAATAGGAAACAACAGCTGTGAAATATAAGCACAACGTAAACTTTTACCGATGCATATTTACAGCTTATTCAACGTGTCTGGCATTTTTAAAAACTCAGGTAAAAAATGTCAATGACCGTTTTTCAGCATAGCCAAAACAAATCCTCTTTGCAATGCCCCGGGGTGAGAATTGTTGGGGGTTTGGGGGTTCAACCCCCTAGTATTTCTTAGGACCCCAACATTTAGGTCTTCATTGCACACACCAGGGGGTCGTTTCCAACAACCTCAGTTGTGCTAGTGTGATTTCGCATTATCTGATTCTGAGTCTCTGGCAAATTTAAGAGAAGAAATTTCCATGTCATAGGCCTATGGTAATGGTTCATTTTGAGATTTGTGACCATGTGAAGTGCAATGTATACTAATAAATAATGGTGATTTGATCATTCTAAGAGGTTTCAGCTTTCAATTTCATTTTTGAATTTTCTCAGTTTTAAAAACTCTGAAAAAATATTCAACTCCACAAGGACCAAGCTCATCAAAGTCTAACCCCTCCTGTCTTATTTCTACAATTTTCACACTGCATCAAAGGGGCAGGAAGGCAACAACGGCATGGTCAACGATTTGATTTGCCGGTCATTCACTAGAGCCAAAATTGACGTTTGTCAACAACAGTTACTACTGAACACCTACTATGAGCTGCCATAATTATACTATAGCCAGTCACTTAGGATGGTTTGACAGACTTTGTGTGCAATACAGGGGCGGCGATCTGGGGGATCGAGGGGACAAGATCCACCACCCTTAACAGCGAGGGACACAGTATGCAGTTGCCCCCAATTTTGAAACAACACCAAAAAAGGTCAAAAATGTTTTTCAACGCGTGAGGTCGAAAAATTTGACTTCTTTTTGGACCAGATCAGTTCAAAAGTGTCCCGTGTCCCCCCCTCACCTGTCAAACAAGATTGCCGCCTCTGTGCAATAAGATGTTTTCTGTCTTTTGCGCATAGCACATGATGTTTTATTGTTATAAAATTCTTCTCTCAAATATATATGAATCAAAACTGTAGTAGCCTCTTTGTGAGTTTATTGACCGTATGAAGAAATAAAGCATAACAATAATAATACCTAATAATAATAACAATGACTACTTATTAATAATAATATATCAACACAGCTTAAAAGAAACGGACGAGGAATCAATCGGCTGAAGCGTAAGCACAACAACAGTAATAAAAAAAAGTCGAACAATCGTTTTTTATTTATTATTTACTTCGCAACGAGTTGGTTGTTGATGTGGTACATGTAAGTTGTTTACTGCCTAACGCTGAACGTTGGTCTTGATAAGACAGCAGTTAAACCCTCCCTGCATATGTTGAATTCAGTCTATTCAACAATACAAATTTTATTTGCAGTAAAATTAATGTGCAACATAATATAATACAATAGGCCTATATCATTTTCAGTGATGGTACTAAACTATGTTTTTAGTAAAACTAAAACTATTTTCCAACTAAAAATGTTTAACTAAAGTTGGCAACTGATTTTGGAAATTAGTTAACTAAACTAAAAAAAGTAGTTAAACTTTTTCCAACACTTTACGACAAACATTTTCACAATAACAGAGGTTAAGTGAACATTTTCACAATAACAGAGGTTAAGTGAACTGTAATAATGCAGAGCGTCAATGACAATTTCACCTTCAAACTATGCAATGTGTAGTGTTCCAGCATACAGTTACAGGCATACTGTAGGTAGGCCCCTAGTGTATGAATTTGAAAACACAGGCTGTTAATGCTAAAACCATGCAGTGTTAATATGTTTTTTGTTGACAGTGTTCAATGTTCATTGTGGAAAAATAGTTGCATATTGCTGATTTTTTAAGTTAAACTTTTTAGTTAGCGACAAAATTTTTTAGTTAACTTCATCCTTAACTAAATTTTTTTTAGTTAAACTAAAAGTTAGAACTTTTTAGTCAACTATTGCCCATCACGGATTATTTTGTTAGTGATTCTTTTCAAGCAAGCAGAATATTTCACAAAGCCTTCTAATATTGACCTCTCTGCTATTTAATGCGAGACACATTCCGAATTAACTGAAAGCAAGAGTAATGCAAGTAAATAATAAAGAATAGGCTTACGCGCATGGGCGGCGATCTAGGGGGGTCGAGGGGACATGCCCCTCACCTTTAAGAGTGGGGGACACGCCATACATTTGTCCGTCCCCCCACACATTTTGAAGAAACATTAAAAAAGGCCAACAAATGTAATTGCGTGTGATGGTTTTCATAGCATTTTTGACCAAATGAGGTAAAAATAAAATTTATAAGGAGAAGTGCCCCCTAAAAAATATTCTTAGAAAGTAGAAAGTAAGAAGAAATTCCCAAGAAAAAGGTCATGAAATTTTTAGCGGAGAAGAATTTCTAGAAAGTAAAAACAGTATACAAATTTTAGGGCGATGACATGACGTTCTAAAAAAGGTGATCATAATATTGGTATATTTTGCTGCGAGACCCTAAAAAGTTGTAAAAGAGGTGAATGACTAAAAAAAGGTCATCAACTTTTTTAGGAGATGAATTGGAAAAGTGAGGATGTTATCTAAAAAAATTTTCGGGCTGAATTCTTGAAAAAAGCTCATCAAGCAGACCAAAGCCGACTTTGTCCCCCCCCCACCTCTCAGACAAGATCGCCGCCACTGCCTACGCGATTGTAATTAGGCCTATTGCGGTTTACGTAACGTCCATGTTTTTCAACATGCATCGTTTCGACTCCTTTTTCTTTTCAAAGAGCAAGATAAAAAGTCTCTGTAAAACATATCGTCTTCAAGATAGCAACAGTTGAATTTGCCTTGTTAAATAAGAATGTAAAAAGCACAAAGTCTAGTTTATAAGGAAGGCGTTTCTTTACATTTCTCGAGGGATCATCCGGATGTTAAACGGCAGAGGTTTCGTGGTAAATTCAACAACTGCCTTTTCGTCAATCTTCTGTCCATCTACCCCAAGCTGAATATTGAATCGCTGCATCCAACCAGCAAAGAAGAGGAAAAGCTCCTGACGAGCCAATATTTCTCCGAGACATGCCCTACGACCTGCAGAAAATAAGAGATCTGGATTTGTTATTAGGTGTATCATCGCTTTAAGATCTTAATGACATCTTACAATGTATAATGCTAAAATTACTGAGGAACTTTGCACTGTGAGACTGAAAACCTGTAATGTGTGTTTGCTTTTCAAATGGAAACGTATACAGTAGTTCAGTTAGGCATACTTGTTCAAATAGGCCTACAATAGATTTCAAATACACTTAACACATGCAGTCAACTCCTTAAGCAAATTTGAACAACATGAACAAAAACCGAATTTACATTGGACTAAAATATTATCTTTTTATTTCGTTAATTTATAACACTGAGCATCATTATTAGTGATGAAGAAAAGAGATTTCAGTTAAGAAGGCAGAATTGTGTTCAATGTTTAGGTCAATGTTCAAATAAGAATTATGATGAGTTTCCTAAAAGAAGTTCACTTAAAAAAGGACACAATTAATGTTGGTATATATATGCAACATTTCTTACTACAATTACAGTTAACAAATACATTCATGAGATTTAGATATCGTATTATTTAATTGTCTTTTAAAAGTTAAAACATATATACTAGTTCCGTTATTTTGATCTATCTTGGAGTCTGTTTCGAAACTGCGTGGTTATAAAAAGGCTTGAGATGATTTCTTATGGTTTAAAAATCACTGCAATTCTTTTACAGCTCTTTCAGCCGATTTCTTTTATGTTCATCTTAGACATGCTTACTGACCCAAGTCATTCAACAAACCTGTTATAGGTCAAGCATTTTCTAAAACTATCTCTGCGGTTTCTTATAATATAAATTGAATCCTTGGCCTTAAGTTTCCTGGTTCGATGCTAGTTCAAGGCAGGTTTTCTGTAGTAATGCCTCTTTTCAGGTATAGGCACAATCTTATAGACTTCAATAAATCCTCTCACCAACCTCTGTCCAAATTCGTTAGCCCACGGCTTTCTTCTTCCTGTCTTCAGAGCAAGATTGTTATTACTGTAAACCATTTTAAGCCCTAGTATTCATAGGCTGCTTTTTCCAAGGTTAGGCCTATATTTGGCCTGATGCAAGATATGGCTTTCAGATTTTTTCGCGTTATCAAAAATGGTCTAAACAGTGACTCTTACAGCCTGAGTACTGTATTTCATTTCAAGTTATTACTGTCACAAATTGAACATCAGCGCCACAGAACGCTATAACCATCTCAAGAGCTAAGTCACCTTCAACGAAGGTTTGTAATGAGAGTTCTCCTTGAGTCCTTTCTTAAGCTCTCTTTTCAAGACCTTTACTTCCTTGTAGTCAATTAACCTTTTCTAATTCGAATAAAAGCTCTTAGTGTGTTCAGCATGTAGCCTACCACCGAACACTTTTTTGACAAGTTTTTGTGTCCTTATAATATTAGTGCAACTTTTGAACCTCTGTGGCATTTGTCTTAGCACCTAGTGTAAAGTTACCCAGTGTTTTAGTTGTCGAGTGTGGGGTTAAGTAGTTCAACCCCCTAGCTCTTCTTCTAACCCCCTCGGCTAAGTAGGCTAGTTGAAGAGATTGTTCGTAGGGGCCAGGAAACTAAAATATCTTACGAGTCGTCAGTTGTTTTGAATGTAACATTTTTAACATTAGATTTTTACCTGCATTGATGTAGTTAGGTAATCTGTCAATTTTTTCTACAGCTGTCATTGCAACTAAAACACTGAATTAACCCACCACAGCCTACCTTACTTTGCTGTCAAATAGGAATAGGCATTGATTACAGTGATATTGAGACTAACCTAAAGAGAAAGAAATGACTCTATCTCTGCCAATGATGTTATTATCCTCGTCAAGAAACCGCTCAGGCCTAAAGACATCTGGATCTTTCCAGAACTTGGGGTCCATGTTAGCAGCGTGCAGATTTGGAAACACCTAAAAGGAATTATTTGTAAAAGCTACATTGAAATGTTTTACGGTATTATTAGCAGCAGCATGTGGGTGTAAGTGACATCCTGCAATTCAACACTGATTGCGCTGTTTAGTTGTTCAACAAAAATTGTTAATTACATATTTACATGTAATTTCATTTTCAACAGATAAGACTTGTTGATCTATATAAATAAAGACAAGAATCTGTCTGTCTGTCTGTCACAGCGATGTTTGACCGCGATGCATTTCTACAGCTTTGGACCTTTTCACTCCAAACGTTCACTACTGTCTCGGGGTGGGCATTACACACCCAGTGTGAGGCTTCGCGTTCCCCGTTTTCACCGCTTCTATGGTGTCCCGGCCCAAAACCTCCACTTTATACCTGGTCCACACAAATTCCAGTTGACCTATTTTCATTCGCCGGGTTAAGCAGTGTTTTGTTGCTTATTCGCTAGAGGGATTGAAACACCCAAAACGCCGGGTTAAGCAGCTTCGCGTCCCCGTTTTGACCGCTACCATGGTGTCCCGGCCCAAAACCTCCGAAACCCGGGCAACGCCGGGTAAACCAGCTAGTATATCATAAAGGAGACGTTAGGTTTGCGTCACTTATGTTTGTTTCTTTCAATTGATAATATTGCACACAGATTTTAAATTGATAAGCCAAAATGTAAAGTTTTATGTCTGAAAAACAAAAGTCACAGAGCACTTTGCGAATAGGCTCATTAGTAACACAATCTTCACATCCAGTGATTAGGCCCCTACGCAAATTTATACAAGTTTTGTTTAATCTGATATTAATATTTAAATATTTGATTAATATTTGAATATTTAATATTTAAAGTTAAACTACAAAAATAAAATAAAATACAAGCACTTAAGTTAAAAAGCTTTTTTGATGTAAACTTAACGAACTCGATATCTCAGCGAAGATCTTATGATGATAGATCTGCTTTAAGACCAAAGATTATTTCTTATATTCGCATCCTGCAAAAAATCAATTACTTACGGTACTCATTACTATTACCAACGAGCAGAAAAGAGGAGTTTTAAATTCACATAATTAGTGTTTAAACTTTAGCGTTTAATTGGGTTCGGATTCCGTGTGATCTCTAAATCATATTGTTCCAGTTACAATTTTAAATCATCAGCTTTTTCATCCTTCACAGGATCCGATCCTAAAATAACGAATTCATGTTATGCTTACTTTAGTCCCGGCTGGTATGAAGTAACCACAGACTTCTGAGTCGCTTAATGTAATGTGAGGAATCCCAATTGGTAAAATAGTTCTGAGACGCATGATCTCAAGAATTGCAGCTTCAACAAACGGAAGCTTTGGTTGATCATCAAGAGATGGAAGCCTATGTCTCGGAATCACAGCATCAATCTCTTTCTGCAGACGATGCTGGGTCGCCGGGTTATTAGCAACGAACATCAACAACCACAATAGAGTTGTCGCAGTAGTTTCAGATCCAGCAATTATCAGATCTCTTGCAGTATAAAGAAGTTGTTCTTGGTCGTAATCTGGACCAACTTTTTGAAGATAACTAGATACGAAACACTCGACTGTGCCATTCTTCTTGATTTTTGCAATATCCAGGGTCCGATTTGCCGGGGGGGTCGGGGGGGTTGGACCCCCTTGCTTCTTTTTTTGACCCCCCTGCTTCAAGCCTTTGGCCGACCCCCGAGGGGGTCGGCTTGACCCCCTCAAATTCATTACCCTGAGTCCTACACCAAACGACTCCATTATGACCAATCGCAAGCAGTACTGCCTTGTCACCTTTGGGTAATTATTTATTATCCAGTCGGTACCCTAATTTTGAAATATCGCGTTAATATTGTTCACGAGTAGCGCTTTAAACTTGGCATCTTCAGCTGTTGACGGATTAAGTTACTTTTAACTCAAGCTGAGGTCGTCTACTGTGTAGGCAGAGGCAGTGTCAGAGATATTTCGCAGGGCAAGCATACAGCCGACAACAAACGGACCGCAGTTCCTGCACAAGCCAGCCCCTCAGGCCCCTTCATGCCCGGGGTCCTCGCCTTGGGCAGATCGGCTCCAACGCCACGAGCATCCAGTTGCGGGGTAAAGGTCAAGCATACAGTAGCATTCTGTCCAGCGTTCGCTGCCGCTTTTGACCTCGATTGACCTAGATTAGAGTGCACATCTATAGCAGAACACAGCTATATGCTGTCATTTTTGTGACATGAACCGAATTAGAGATCGGCATATGAGCCACTAATCGGCCTAGTGGCTCTCAAAAACGCGTTAAGTAAGGAAAAAACATCTCAAAATCAGAAAGTACTTGCAAAGTAGTTTTCCTGTTTTCCTTCAAGCAAAAGCTATTAGTACATCTGCTGCCACTGTGATGGTCAAAATGCAGGCTCATCTGTGCCTATATAAAGTCACTGGTGATGCTGCAGTTGTTGTCGAGCAACAGCCAGTTTAACAACTTTCCCGCTCTGCCGAGTCTGACTCTGTTGTGGAACGGCAGAATATGTTCAAACAAGAACACGTCATCAAAACGTACGTCTCCTACCACTGGATTATGGTGGAACCCCAGAAGCTGTGCACTCTGCTTCAGAGAAGTTTCGGATTGACAATTTTCTGCAGAACTACTCTGTTCAAGGTTTGGCTTTCTATCTAGGCTTGAATCTTGTAGTGATGAAGAAATGCACAACTCAGAGAAAAACCTTGTAGCAATATACGGCGATGACCTCGATGAAAGCCTTGGCAATGAGCTCATAATATGCAGTGTTCTTATTTTGTCAAAATGTTTAAACACGAGACAGGTAGGGCAGGCCTCAACATAAGTCAGGAGCAGTTCATGTACCAATAGGCCTACATGGCAAAGGTGTTGAAAGTTCATTTCCAAATGTGGAAATTATGTTAAGAATGTACTTGGTTCTCGTGGTCACAAACTGTAGTGCTGAATGCTCATTCTCTAAGATGAAGACAATAATTGTCTTCATCTTAGAGAATGAGCATTCAGCACTAGGCCTACAGTTTGTTTTTTATGAACACGCTTCGCGCATGTATGACACATGAGAGACCTAGCCACCCTGCAGCGTGGAGCATAGAGAGTGATATTCTACGTCAACTGAATTTTAATCAGTTTATTGATGACTTTGCCAATGGAAAAGTGTGCAAAGTCCTATTAGGCCTATTCAAATTTAGATCCAACTGTAGGCTTAACTGAGCTAATTAACTGACTCAATCTGTTTTTAGTTTTATCACTATTTTTAATGTCTTTCTTTGTCTGTATCAACAATTTCTATTAAAAACTGGATAAGAATCTTAAAGCTTATCCTTTTGTTTTGTACTTGACCCTCTTAATATAATAGAAGACACTTTATTTATAAGTAAAATGATCTTCCCAATTTATTTTCATATTTAAAAAAAATTAACAATAAGTCACAATTCCCAGGTTGTCATCGAGTACTCTATACATACAAACAAGGCCAACATATGGGGTCTCATCTCGCAACACTTGAACAGACTTTTAAGATTCTGCTCATTTCGTCTGCAGCTTGCGACTGTGGCTTTAGCCAGATGAACTTGCAACATAGGCCTACAGTGCGCAACCTGCTGGCTGTTGATGATCAGCATTAACGGGCCATCTCTAACATCTTGGAATGCCAGGATATATACGTTATTTCCTGGCTGAAATCTGGGCGCCATGATGCCTTAGATAAGCCAATTGGCAAGGCGACTATTGTGCACAAACAAAAGAAATATGCACAGCTTTTTTTATAGTGGCTGTACTAGTGTACTTCGTGCACTGGTTCATTAGGTTTGCTAGTCTTTCCAATTACAGTACTTGGTGCAATGGTTTGATAGCTTTGGTTGTGTACTTGTTATTTCATCTTTCAGTGCAATTTAGTCACGTCTAACGCTTCTGTGTAGGCCTACAATTTGTTGTTCCTATTAGTATATTTCAGCTAAAACTGCGACTGAAAACTCCTTCTAATTTTGAATATAAATTGTTTTCGATGTTATGTTTGCATCGTAGTTGACTTGGTCATTGCAGAATCTTGACCTATAATGGAAGTTCATTAGCCTCATTTACAAAATAACGAGTAAAATAATTAATTATGGCTTAATAAATTTTTACTATTTGTATAGATTTCCGACCCCCCTGCTTCTTTTTTGACAAATCGGACCCTGGCAATATCTTCTTCAATAATCTCACAAGCTGGACATACTCTTAACACAGACTTCAAGTTTACGACTGAAGTAAGGAAGTAGCTTTAGCAAAGCAGGAGCAACGTCAATGGCGAGACTGGTGTTTCGCATGAATAACATGAGCTGCGTCAGGAATTCGTCGGGTCCATTTTCATAGTCTTCTCGCACTCCAAATACAATGTTTTTGATGACGTTGTACGTAGATAGGGTTGTCATATCGCTGGGATCAAACTCTCTGCCTTTTTTGGCACGTACGAAAGTATCCATGGTCTCAAATTCTTCTAAAATCCTTGTCTCCATCAAGCGGTTCGCTCCAAATCCAAATTCTCTCAAGGCAGATAAAGACAGCTTGTGATAACGTTTAAACTCGGCTGAAAAATCTTTGCCTATGATTCCTGCAGCAGAAACATTCCATAGTAATTCAAGTAAATGTTTTAGGCAGTTGTGTTGGGTTGCGCCATCGCATTTCAGTAGCACAGAACAATTGAGATCAGGTTGGAAATAACTTGGTACCTGGCTTTGTCACTCTCAGACCTAAGCGGCGAAGTTACTGGTTTAAAGGATTAACCATAAGCGAATTCAAGACAAGGGTGATCCTAAAACTAACAAACTTTTCTCTACTTTTTCTAATAGTTCAGAGTAAGGTAAATTTACATGCAGCAAGTAGTTGGCCATTTGATTATGAAATTTACTCTTGGCACGAGTAGCGCGACCAAATATATCGATTGAGATTGATTGAGTGATTGAGTAGGCCTATATTGGCATGTTAAACAAACAATACAGCTATGCAATAAAAAAAGAAATAAATGTTAATTACGCATTCCAAGATACGTGGAACATGAACACTTACCCACGCTGGAAAAAGTTACGTACAGTATAATTCCCTCTGTTAATTCTACGTGCAGCGACAATACTAGACCAACAAGATAATGAAACTATGAAAATGCTCAGAAATCAACATTATTATACTACAAAAGACGAGTAAAAAGCTAGAAATATAAAGTAATAGTTGTTAGCTGTTGGTATTAAACTACGGATATCTATTAAAAAATAATCCTCTTCTAGATGTGCCTGGTGATGTGGCTTCGGCCACAGTTTGAGAGAGTTAATTCCATAGGCCTACATGTATATTTACGGTACGACTATGGAAGCAGTATTTAAGGGCATCTGTAGCCTACGTAGCCTACTTGAAGTTAGCAAAGTTGAGTGCTTTAGGTATTCTGATTACGACACTCTTACCATCATTGTAATACATTATTGCACATGTTAAGTTCGTCTGTCTACATAATTTAGACCCCAAAGATGTAATTTTGCAATTAAACGCAACATGGTATACCTTTCGCATTTTTATTAGTGATTCTTTCCAAGTAGAAGCTAGCTCTGCCAGCGAAACATACAGAATTATTCACCAAGGCTTCTTCTATAACATCTCTGCTGTTCAGTGCAAGACATAAACTGAAACAATTGAAAGCCACACTTAGGAGACGAAGACTAACCGATCCAACATTGTTCAGTTATTTTCATTTTCGTTTTGGAAGTAAGTTATCATGCCAATTGCTGAAGTTACAGAACGTCGAGCTGCATGACTATCGAAGCTAAGTTCAGACTTGTTGTCCTCGAGACCGAGGTCTTGGTCTCGAGTGCACTCATTTAATTAATCACAATGTTCAGTTATTTTCATTTTCGTTTTGGAAGTAAGTTATCATGCCAATTGCTGAAGGTTCAAGGTCTTGGTCTTGGTCTTGAGGTTCAAAGTCTTGGTCTTGATCTCGCAAGACCAAGACCAAGACCGGCTGTCAATATGAACAGTCATTTAACAAAACTCAAAAATTGAAAAACTTATCAAACCTGTTTGCATTATAACCTACAACAAATACCTACGGACGGATGCAAGTCTTGTTGGTCAGGAAAACCCATCGGCAGCAGCAACTAAGTTATGCTGTATATGGAAGCCCTGCCGAGACTTGTTTCTTCAGCCAGACGCTAAAATAAGCCATGGAAGGATTTCAAAAAGGCTCACGATTTGTACATTTACATCCAGTGCTTGAAAAGTTACTGTGTGTGCCAGCGACTTCAGCACCTAGCTATGGAAAGTATTTTTTCACATGGCGGAATTTTTATGAGGCCCAAAAGGTACGTCTTGGTCAGAAAATTCTGAGCGAATTGTTTTTTTATATAAAATACAAAAGGCATTTGGGATAACATTTTGCATGAAGGACTTTTGTAAATAGGGCCTACGAATTCGGAATTCTCTGCAGTCTGCATTTAAAGTTAATTTGCTTGAATAAAATAAACAACTCACGTTTTCATTAAAATATCGACTCCACAATTTTTTTTTTGTAAGGAAAAGAAGTCTTGGCCTGAATGGGATTTTTTGGGGTCTTGGTCTCGGTCTTGGTCTTGAGGTTCAAAGTCTTGGTCTTGGTCTCGAGGTTCAAAGTCTTGGTCTTGGTCTTGGTCTGGAGGTTCAAGGTCTTGATCTTGGTCTTGGTCTTGGTCTTGGTCTCGAGGTTCAAAGTCTTGGTCTTGGTCTTGAGGTTTAAGGTCTTGACAACAAGACTGGCTAAGTTCAGATTGGGTTCATTTACGATACAGACAAAGTTTACAGAGCGTTAATAGGCCTATATGTGACAACGTGAATTATTGAATCGACATGTTAGGTTACACTGAACAAGAAAAACGTTGATTCTTTATCTAGTCTTGCGGGGCTATAGATGTTTACCTGCGCCCGACTCTGAAAGTAAAGATCGGTCCAAGTTGATCAGTTTTACTAATGAAAAACTCAGGTATGCTGTCAAATTTCCAGGCGAATGGCAATGATCCGACGAGAGGCAAAGACGGCAGAGATGGTGGATATCTTCGGATTACCGACTTCTTCCTCAGTATTCTTGTTAACAATGTTAATGCGAGAAACGTCGCAGAAAACAAGAGGATCTCCGTGAGCAGAAACATCTTTGGGTCAACTGTCTCAAAGTAAACATTACAGCATAAAGACACTATTTAAAAAAACGATTGATATATTGATAGTCACTTATAAGAACAAGACAAAACAAGAAATTAATTCATATTTCCATATTTGTACGTTATTCCAGTCAGTAAAATTATATGACTGTCAATAATGTTACAGTCATCATTTGCGGTCAGCAATATTGTTAACAATTCCATCATCCTTGTATAATGTGGTTAATGCCGCGTTATGCACACGAAGAGTTCTTATACAGATGTCCACATGTGTTGCAGATCGTTGCTTTAATCTTTCGTAACATATACATGTGGCTTTCATAACGTCACAGCGCGGCCTTGTAGTCAAACAAGTCGTGCAAGCAATTTACAACGGACTAGAAGTGAAAGCGTAAAAATGTGGTCTATGTCGCCTTAAAGTCTACCCGACCAAGAGGTGAGCTACATTCGAGTCATTTTTTGCTCAAGACATTGAATTTCCCGATTTTAGCATCACCACGTCAACTTAATATATATAATTAAAAGTTCTAATTTATCTTTTAGCACTGTAACACACAACATTGAACTAGACAATTGTCTTAGACAAATGTATATAGTAGGCCTATAGGCCTATATTGCACAAATATCATTATGGTAAGGAACACACGACAATATGGCTTAATCTAATTCCGTGCACTGATACTCGCTTTAAAATTGCAAACAAAATGTGTTTCTTATGAATACCCTTACCTTTAACACGCTACATCTTTCAGACTATTTATGTAGCTGATAAAAAGTCTCATTGTTACATAAAAATAAACAACTTGCAGTTGCAGGTATTGCGTTAAGTTATATATAATATATTCATTTTTGCTCTCACTTATTCACATGTAGCCTAATCTTCTAAAGCATTCATGTCGTATACAGCTGAATAAGTTATCTGCAATAAATTTATTTCTTCACTTCCTTATAATTTAACTTTTAAATCTGTTTTGCTTTTTATACCTGAATGTGAGTCTATCGCTACTTTTAAATCTGTTTTGCTTTTTATACCTGAATGTGAGTCTATCGCTACATTTTCCTAGTTTAAAAAGGTATATTTTGAAAGGCCATTTTGCATTAATATGTATATATAATATGTGTGTGTGTGAATGTATATGTGTATATATATATATATAATTATATGAGTAGCGAACAAGAATTGGGTCAGGCAAAAAGCTTTTCGACTTGCAACATAAACTAAGTGTGAGAGACCCCGAGAGAAACTAAGAATTGTTAGCACATTATTACTCACTGTCTCTAGACTCCAATGTTGCACAGTCACTGTTTAGCAGAGCTCCTGTGTTATCAGAATTACTTTACTTCGTTAAATGCGCTGCCCGCTCTTAAAGGACCTGATTTCACCAGTTGATTTTGAGTATGCAGATTTCGTAAACTACATGGCGTCCAAAAAGAAACACTTGCGCATAGGTCGAATAGTCAAAGCCACAACGTAAACACTGTCCGCACAGAAATCAACCAACTAGAACAGGCCACAGCCGATAACAGTAGACGTGCTTTGGTGTCAAACGTTGCATAACGAAGGCTCTCTAGCCCACTAGCATTTCATTGTCAATATAACTATAATTATAGCACAATGTCAGACAGATATTTCATTTGAGGACCTTTGCGAACTCAGGAAAGAGTGAATGCAATAATCCACACTATCGGCTGGAAACGGTAGAGACAAAAGACAGGACTGACCATCCACAACCATATAGACCTATTCAGGCTAACAATATCCGGACACCGCATCTTCTACCATCTGCGAGGAAGTGTTGGATAATTATTATATTCTATTCACAGGCGTAGCTACATTGAGGCAAGAGGAGGCATTTGCCTCCTCTTGGTGTTTTAGATTAAAAATTTTCCCGTGGGTTATAGCCCTGCATCCTCAAGTACACCCCATTAGAGGTGGATGTTGTCTCCTCTTGAACGAAAGGAATCTCCAAAAAAGGTCATTAAATGTTTTGGTGAAGAAATTCCCTAAAAAGGTCATCGAATTATTTGACAAGCAGTAGTTGCCTCCTCTTGAATGTAAGTCTGGCTACGCTTCTGATTGTATTGTATTGTATTCGATAATTTCTAAAGCGCTTCTCGCGGCATAAACCAGAAGAGAAGAACAAGGTTTTGAGGTTGGAGAAGGCGGAAGAAACATTACCCAGGCATATGCGTCCGAAGGGGGTAAGGGGATTTTGCGAATATTTTACAAAAATTAAATCTTTTGATTACAGCGGCGGCGATTTTGTTTGACAGGTGGGAGACACGGAACACTTTTGAACTTAAGCGAAAAAGTGTTGACCTTTTAAGGTGTTTCTCTAAAATGTGGGGGACAACTGTATACTGTGTCCCCCCACTGTTAAAAGTGGGAGGTCTTGCCCCCCTCGACCTCCGGGATCGCCGCCCATGTTTGATTATTATGATTATTACAACAGTCTTAACACGATTTTTAATGCGAAAAACACTTAATTGTTTAGGTAAAGTCCTTGACCATTATTTATTTGTAAAGTTGGCACGTGTTCTGTGTTCAAGAATACCTATTCATGCAAAAA
This sequence comes from Allolobophora icterica, assembly GCA_963556255.1. Lineage (NCBI taxonomy): Eukaryota > Metazoa > Annelida > Clitellata > Crassiclitellata > Lumbricidae > Allolobophora > Allolobophora icterica. The sequence continues at coordinate 96,423,766 of OY744602.1, read as the reverse complement.
CGTCATTCCCCCCCCCCACAAAAAATGTGCACACCCTATAAAAATTTGCCCGCCCCTCCCCCCGTAAAATAATTCCTGCGGACGCCAAGAGAATGGAGGAACGAACAGAAGAAGGAAAAGGAGGCAAAGGATCTAGATTGAGCCATTGAAGTCCTGACACGAGGAACCAGAAGATAATCGTAACCGTGTGCTGCTAACTTTTCTGGCTGTCGACATTCGTCTTTTGCCTGCGAATTATTGAATCCCTCTGACTTAGATTTTGTTGGCGCAATATAAATCTGGACATATTTGGGCCTACTAAGATTCTCAACGCTGTAACTGAATTAAAAGAAGCAGCCACAATCCGTCCAATAAACTAAGAAGAATCCTTAAATTTAAAGGAGGATGTTTGATTCATATGAATATAACTCTATCGAATGAATGTCCATATTGATTCTATGTTAGAAGACAAGAACAATATGAACTCAATGCCTACCGTGGAATGTAATGCAAATCTCCAAAATTTCTCAACACCACACAAAAGCAAAAAAGCCGCGTCAGGGAAACCAGCTTATGCATCGGTGTTATATTAATCAAGTCCGTAATAGCCAGAATGCGTGCTATGTTTCGGAGCCAGGTCAGAATCCGGGAGATCAACCCAAGCAGACAGCATGCTGATGGAATGGAAATCGTTGATGATGGTGGTACTGAGTTGGCGCAGGAGTGGAATTAGGATAGCTTGAAGAGTTTCGGTGGACTGCTGCAGAGGAATGAGCCAACAGAGGAGAGGTGTGATTGACAGACGAGGGAAAAAGATGAGCGGAAGTTATGGATATCTTATCGGAGTTCGTTCCAATGAGATGGTGCAGAGTAGATTAAGTGGTGGTTGCAGAATTTCAGAGAGGAGACTGCAAGTCGAGGTAGAGAATGGTGTGATGAAGCACGATTAGATCTCGGTGGTTGGATGGTGAATAGTTGGCGAATGCAAAGGGTTTGGTTTGAAGGGAGTGGTAGGTAGAGATACAATTTTGTAATGGATGTGCTGAGGGACTCTTAGCTAACGAAGTGATTAGAGGACTGGGCTTATGCGGTGGTGTTTGAACTTTCAAGTAGCGAAGAGGCGCTATATAAATTCTCCATATGAACACTAAAACATTTGTAGGCTGACATTGTTGTGAATTGTCTCATAAAAATAATTTTAATACTGCTAGGAACAACTTAGCTTAATAACTGTTGTAGAAAGAATGAATGAAAGAGGCATAATTTTTTTTGCAGTCAAACAGGATGTAGTCGTAGTTCGAGAGATGACTGCCCAATTAATGCTGGGTTACGATGGAACAGCTTGGCCATGTCCATTTACTGGAGTCCCTAAAGTCATCCGCTTGGGCAGATTAGACCATATTTCGTAGCTAGCTCTCGTATTCATCGTAAGTTCGTAACTCTTGGTAACACCGGACTTATTGTGCTCCGATACGTGCTAATTCTGGAGGTATATGAACTTTAAAGAAGACAATGATGAAAAATGCTCCTGGAACATTCACGTCCTGGTCCTGGTACAATAACCGCCCGCATAATCAGGCAAGATATCACTGCGATAGAAATTGCATTAGTCTGTCAAGTATAGGCCTACCTACGAAAATGTACGTAATCATACAGTAACATGCCCTGCTGTAGGCGGAAAACCATAAGCATCACATGATTTAATAATTTCCGATAAAGCTGAACTTTAGTCAATTAGCTCAGTTAGCTAAAAAAAAGATAAAATCTCCAACCGATTGCCGCCATTAAGCAATTTATCCTTCTGCCACCTGTGACATCCTATTACAAAGGTATTCAGTACAACATTCACATCTAGAATGCAGTCTATCGTGATGCGCCATTCAGATGATGATCTCTGTAGTGTAACGAATATTGTGTTTCTTATTCGAAAGCCTCTTGAATGTGAATCACTTTCCGATGACGAATTAGAGTTTTTAACCGAGGTTACTAAAAACGATTACACCAGCTAAAACGAACTATTTATCTGGATTACCCAAACACACGACATCAGTGCCTGCTAAATATAGCCATTCTCAAGCGTCAACTTCATTTCGGTTTGGTACTGCTCGCTCTCTCTTTGACCAAACCCCTGATGACTGTCTTTCCTCACTGACCCACCTACCTCTGTTTTCAACGCATGCGAGGTTAATTTGTATTGGACGCTGATTGGTCGCTTTACTGGGGAACTTCCTCGCTGGATCGACAACAGTACTGACAATGTCAAAGCTAGTCGAAAGGCATATCTGCACTTCCAAGACAAACTCTGTTTGGTGATGCCAACCAAAAGATTAATCTTTTTCTTTAAGAGATGGTGTGTTTTTCCATAGTTGTAACGTCAGGTGCAAGGTATCTCGGTCGGTTCTTGCAATTTATCTGATGCGGCAGTAACCATAACGAGTCGGCTGGGTATTTAGAAGTTGTTGGGAATCTAGCCAGATGAGGTAATTAATCTTCTAACTGAAAGAAACGGGTCATTTTCATCCTAATTTATTTTGTTCGAACTGCCAATAACTTCCAAAGCGTTTTATAATGCCTCTTGCACAGTGCAACATAGTACAACTGCTTAGTTGACCCTAGAGTTACTTTCTTACTGATATGAACAGTGAAAGTATGGAGACAGCGGCATTGGAAGCCTACAAATACTCTGCTATCGACTCACAATTTTTAGATTTGCTGATATACTTTAAAAGCTTTAAATTAATTGTGGTTTCTCATCAGATATCAACCGTGCATCTCCAACTCATTAAGATTTCGACTACAGCTTCAGTTCAAGCGACCACTGATTCGTGATGCCTTCTGCATTATGGTGAGGGCGTTATAGAAGTCACACATTAAACAATTTGGTTTAAAACAAATCCTCCTCCTTATAACTCTTGGCAAAGGTATTGTTCTTGAAACGAGTATTAAAATTAAAATCAAACACAAATTATTGGTTATAGTATTTTAGAATTTAAAAACCATTCTGAAACGTCTATGTTTCTTGAAAATATCAACGCCAAAATGTCCTGAAGCATACAATTTCGAAAGTCTAGAAACAGACATCTCTTTAAATTACCGATGACACCAACTCTAAAAATCCGAGGCTCTTCAATTCATTTCACGCAAGTTTAAACATTCTCTCAAACAACGTAAAAGACATTTCTAAAGTCTTTATGGAACATATTGGCCTATCGTCTTCAACTTAGCAACAGTTGACTATGCTTTGCTAAATAAGAATATAAAAAGCACAAAGTCTAGTTTGTAAGGAAGGCTTTTCTTTAGAGATCTCGCGGGATCATTCGGATTTTAAACGGCCGAGGTTTCGTGGTTATTTCAACAACTGGCCTTTCGTCAATCTTCTGTCCATCCTCCCCAAGCTGAATGTTGAATCGTTGCATCCAACCGGCAAAGAAGAGGAAAAGCTCCTGACGAGCCAATATTTCTCCAAGACATGCCCTACGACCTGCAGAACATAAGATATATATATATATATATATATATATATATATATATTTGTTTATTGAAAAAAACTGGATGGCACACCGCACCCAGGAACATTAACACGGGAATCATAGCGAACAAATAATATGGATAGCTAGAGCAGTAATGTAATGTTAATTGAATGATATAATATTAGTTATATAATATTACTTAACATCCTAACATTGGTCAAAACATAGAAACATCTTAACATTAGTTAGCTGTGGCTATGTCTGTGGAAACTAGCGAATAAGGATCTGGGAATGAAATTTCTATCATCCCTGTTAGGAAGTAGGCCTACGAACTGGTGAGGACGAGGACGAAGGAAACAGACGTCGAAGAACGTCATGTTCATTGCGCAGATCTGGATTTCTTATTAGGTGTATTAGGTTATTAGGTGTAATCAAGTTGGCTCGGCCCGATTTCTTGGTGTCCATATTGACCAACACTTAACATGGAAGCGGCACATACTTACCATCTCTTCCAAAGTTACTGTAGCCAAAAACATTGCAATCTTATCTCGTGCTTCTTACCTAATACCACCACGGATTCTAAATATACATTCATTATATACTTCTCCCTGGTCTACCCATATTTTACGTACTGTAATTTAATTTGGACATCCACCTATAAAACTAACTTACAAAGATTGGTTGTCCTACAGAAAAGAGCTGTCAGAATCGCAGCCGGTACTCTCTGTAAGTCCCACACAAGGCAACTATTCAAAGAGATCGGCTTGCTTACTATCATGGGGACTCCTGATACATTGTGTAGGGCCAGGCCATAGCTGGATTATTAAAGTGAACAGAAGTTGAAAAAGAAAACCTTCAAATAAGATCAGGCAAAGAACACATCAATTGAATCAGGTTTTAAATATCATAGTCTTGAAAAAGAAAAACAACCTGACTAGGCAACTTAACTATAATGACTGGGACAAGGCACACATGAGTAATTATGAGGAAAATTATGTGTATTGGAGAATTCTATAGGCCTACGTGTTATTGTGGAGGCAGTAGTCGTATAATCGCTGTCTTGTTAGCGGGATCTATGATCCCTTTAGGGCCCTCTGTACCCTAGTTGTTGCAACGTAACTGTCTTTAACATCATGAATAAAGATTGATTTTATTTGATTTGATTTTTTTTGTGTATCATCGCCATAAGATCTTAAGGACATCTCATAGTGCGTAATGCTAAAAAAAGGCCTACTCAGAAACTTTTGCACTGTGAAACTGAAATGCTGTAATACATTTTTGCTTTTCAAATGAAAACAATGTACATTAGTTCATCTACTTGTTAAAATGCCACGGATTTTAAGTACAATTTACTCAGACAAAATCATTAGGCAGATTCGAGTAATGTGAGCAAAATTTAACCAAATTGAAATAATACTGAAAGATTCTTTCCTTATTTCTTTAATTTATGATGCAGAATTATTAACGCTAAACATTTAGTAATGAACAGAAGAGATTTCAGTTAGGCCCTAATAAAGTGGAATTGTATTAGATGATTATGTTGAAACAAGAAGTAGGCCTATGATGAAACATGATTCTTAAAAGATTTTCAGTTTGAAAATAGACACAATACGGGTACATGAATATGCAACATTTCTGATTACAAATACAGCTGACAAATTCATTCATAAGATGGAGATACCATATCATTTATTGTCTTTAAACAAATTTCCGTGATTGTGATCTATCGTGGAGTCAACTTTCCAATCTGTATGGTAATAAGAAGGCTCAACATTATTTCTTGTGTTTTTAAACCGCTGTAATAATTTTCTTGCCTGGCTTTTCAGCTGATTTCTTTTAGACAAGACAAAACATTTATTGTTCCCAGTAAATTGTGTTTATTGTCGAGTTAGACATTAGGGTCATGTTTACTGACCCAAACCATTCAACACACTTCTTATAGGGCAAAACGTTTCTAAAATATCTCTACGGTTACCTACATAAATAGAATCCTTGGCCTTAAGCTACCATGTTAGATGCTAGTTCAAGGCAGGTTTTCTGTGGTAATGCCTCTTGCCAGCAGTGTGATGCTTCTTACAGATATTATCTTAGTTACAGTTATAGCTAATGGTTTTTCATGTAAGTTACAGTTATAGTTAGTATTATTTTTAGCTACAGTTATGGTTATCGTTGACCAAATCATTTTATTCTCGTTAAGGAACATTTTAGTTACCGCTATCGTCAAAACCCACTAGCCAGAGCTGTCACTAGAACGCCCAAACATCATCATATCACTCCAATCCTCAAATCACTCCATTGGCTAAAAATCCCAGAGCGAATTCACTTCAAAGTCCTATCACTAACCTACAACTTCCTACAATATTCACAGCCCGAATACCTCCGTGATCTCTTCATCATCCAGGAAACCCGCTCCACCGGATTGTCCTCCTATCTCAGTATTTCTCGACCTCCAGTCACTACTCATCTCAAGTTCTCCAACCGAGCCATATCCAACACAGCACCACGCGTCTGGAATGATCTCCTCTGAATTCCGCAGATTCTCCGTTCCGCCATTATCATTGCAACTTATCCTCTATCCTCCTCCTCATGCTCCTCACTGTATCCCTCCCCCGGGCTATCCACTTAAAATTGAAGTCTCAGCTGTTCAAGTACTCCTACCTTGACTCATCTGATCCTCCGCCTTACAATTATTCTCGCCCAAAACGACACCCGACTTGACAGCTGCTCTGCCTCCTCTCTTGATCTGGACCTCTGGAAATCGGACTTAGAATTCTTTTGGCTACTCTTTGGAAAACCCCTCTGATTTGATTTGGCCTTTCTGGAATCTGGACTCGGACAGTCGAACTTCTCTTGGATTACTCTCTGGAAACACCCTCTGATTTGACCTAGCGCTCGTAAATAGGCTGGTGCCCTGGGCTTGACCTTCAAGTAGCGCTTTAAAAGTTTGGAGATTACGATTACGATTGTTAACGAGAATCACACTGTTATTAAGACGCGTTACACGGTTTGCTTAGAGTTCGAAAGGCTTTGAAGAATTGCTGCATTCAGCTTCATGAATATACAACGCTCCATAGTCACCGACATCCAAGGCGAACATAGACTATTAGTTGTAGCACACTATTCACGTTCTCGTGTTATTCGATATTGCACTTTTCAATCAATCAATTAACTTTTCAGTTTTTTTGTAACGAAAATAACTACAGTATGAATTTCGTTAGAGATATTTTCGCTGTACTTATAGTTAAGTTAATTATATTTTTTAGTTACAGTTATAGTTAGGCCTGTAGTTAACGAAATCATTTTATTTTCGTAAACGAACATTTTTGCTACCGTTATCGTTAACGAGAATCACACTGCTTTCCAGTAACAGGCTTAATCATAAACTTTAAAAAATCCTCTCACCAACATCTGATCAATTTCGTTAGCCCGCGCCTTTCTCTTTCTTTCTTCAGACCCAGGTTCTTATTACTGCTTTCCAAGGTTATATTTGGCCCATGGGCGTCCGTAGGGGGGCGCAAGGGGGCGCATTTGCGTCCCCCTGGATTTTGCAAATTAAAAAAAATAAAATATTTTGATTATTATGATTATTACAACAGTCCCAACACGATTTTCAATGCGAAGAAACACTTAATTATTTAGGTAAAGTCCTTGATCATTTATTTTAAATTTTTTATGCAAAGTTTTTCTATGCACCTCCCCAAAAACTGTTTGCCCCTCCTAAAAAAATGTTGTGCCCCCTAAAAAAAATTCCTGCGGACGCCCACGATTTGGTCTGATTAATTATTAATTAGTAACTTCTATTGCGCCGTTTTCTAATGCACAAGGCATCAACCGATGGCACACCAAAACCAAGCCGTAATCAGGTCAAAATCCAGAAGGTCAGTCCGTAAGACAGAAAGGCAGCCTATGGTGGATAAGCAATTTGAAAGAGATAAGTTTTAAGTTGAGAACGAAATGACAAAAGCGACTGAGCAGAGCGAACAGACACAGGAAGAGAGTTCCAAAAAGTAGGTCCAGCAACCGAAAAAGCTCGTTCACCAAGACAGTTCTGGACTTAGGTATAACCAGACAAAGATAATCAGATGACCTTGTTGAATAATGATAGGGCCTAAAACTGGGGAGTAAGAACTGATTTTAAGTATTGTGGCTGGCCAGAATTCAAAGTTTTATAAACGATGAGCCCCAATTTGAAAATGATTCTCTGCTGAACAGGAAGCCAATGCAAGGATTTAAGAACAGGGGTAATATGTTAATATTTTGATGTATTAGTTATGACTCTAGCCAAAGAGTTCTGCACTCTCTGCAGCTTCAGGATGTTTGCTTATTGATACCAGTAAGAAGCGAATTACAATAATCTAAGCGACTGGAAACCAATGCATTTGAAGGAGATAACCTTGCAGACATGGGCACATAACGCCTAATTCTGCCTATATCACGAATGAACATATATGATGACTTACATATATTGTTAACATGGCCAGTGGGAGACATGGTAGAACTGAAAACGACGCCTAAATTACGAGCAGCATCAGCCAGCTCAACAATGGAGTCACCAAGTTTCAATGACTTAAGCTGATCAAAATTTCTTAAGTTGCTGTGGAGTGCCTAGTAGCAGAAATTCAGTCTTTGATGGGTTAAGGTGGAGTTTATTGGCTGCCATCCAAGACTGTACCTCGTCAAAGACAGCAAGCAACAGCTGCACAGAAGAGTCACATGACAGACTGTCAAATGAAATGTAGATTTGAGTATCATCAGCATAGAAATGATATCCCAGTGAATGACTACCCAGCAATGTTCCTAGTGGTGTGGTGTATAATGTAAACAAAAGAGGACCAAGCACAGAACCCTGTGGAACACCACATGCCAACAAAGTACTAGATGAATAATTACCATTTAAATACACTGACTGAGTGCGTGGACTAAGATAAGTACTAGGCCACTTTAATGCAGGACCAGAGATCCCAAACCAGTGCTTGAGGCGATGATGAAGAAGAGGAGAATGATCCACAGTATCAAAAGCAGCAGACAAGTCAAGAAGAACAAGTGCTGTAACATTACCCTTATCCATTGAGCACATAATGTCATTATGAACAGCAAGAAGTGCGGATTCTGTTGAGTGAAACTTACAATAAGCCGACTGAAAAGGGGAGATTAGTGAGTTTGATGATAGGTGAGTTTGCATGCGATTCATGACTATCCGTTCAAGGATTTTGGATATAAAGTTCAAGGTTGAGATGGGTCTATAATTTGACAGGTCGTCAGGGTCAAGAGAAGGTTTCTTAAACAGCGGATGAACTATGGCATGAGCAAAAGCAGATGGGAAAGATCCCTCGTGCAATGAAAAATTAATAATCGATGTAATGGTTGGACCCAAGACATCAAAGCACTCTTTCAGAAACCGGTCGAGGAGACCGGTTTTGTTAGGCGAGGAAAAGATAAGTGTTCTAACCTCTTCAAGAGTAGTTGGCAGAAAAAGTCCATGACAGGAGGTGAAAAATTTGGATTGAGGAATTTATCCAGTGCAAAACAACTGACCAATTTAAGACGTATACCAGACATTTTATCAGCAAAAAACGTCAAGAATTTACTTGCAAGATCATTGGCAGCTAAGCACACAGTATTCGTATTCGTATTCGTAATCTCCAAACTTCTAAAGCGTCATTCGAAGGCCAAGTGCAGGGCGCCAGCCTATTCACGAGCGCTACGTCAGATCAGAGGGGGTTCCAGGGAGTAGTTCAAAAGAGGTCCAAGTCCGATTTCCAGAGTACCAGATCAGGAGGTTTCCAGAGAGTGGTCCAAAAGAGGCCCAAGACCAAATTCCAGGAGGCCAAACCAAATCAAAAGGGGTTTCCAGAGAGTAGTCCAAAAGAGGCCCAAGTCCGATTACCAGGGTACCAGATCAGGAGAGGCAGAGCAGCTGTCAAAGCGAGTGTCGTTTACGGCGAGAAGAATTGGAAGGCGGAGTATCAGATGAGTCAGGGTAGGAGTATTTGAAAAGGTGAGACTTCAGTTTTGAGTGGAAAGCCCGGGGGATGATAGCTAGAGGAACATGAGGATGAGGATGAAGGACGGGTTGCAATGATGATGGAGGCATCAAGAAACTGCGAAATTCAGGGGGAGATCATTCCAGAGGCGTGGTGCTGTGATGGAAATGGCTCGGTTGGAGAACTTGAGGTGAGTAGTGACTGGGGGTCGAGAAAGACTGAGAATTGTGGATGATCGGGTGGAGCGGGTTGTGTGAATGGTGAAGAGATCACGAAGGTACTTGGGCTGGGAATATTGTAGGGAGTTGTAGGTTAGTGATAGGACTTTGTAGTGGATTCGCTCTGGGATTTTTAACCAATGGCGTGATTTGAGGATGGGAGTGATATGATGATGCTTGGGCGTTCTAGTGACAGCTCTGGCTAGTGAGTTCTGGATAAGCTGTAGACGCTTGATTTGAGTGGATTCAAGGTTGAGGAAAAGAGTATTGCAGTAATCAAGCATCGAATGAACAATGGAGGTAGCAATGGTGGAGGCAGTTTTAAGGTCAAGCATGGGTCGTATGCTTCGGAGGTCACGAATGTGCATGAAGCAGGAGCGCGAGAGGTTGGAGATGTGATTAGAGAAGGAGATTATGGAAGGATCAGGGATTTTCTTGATTTGATCAGGAAGGCCTAGGATGATGAATTCGGTTTTGGAAGGGTTAAGGCAGAGAAGATTGGATGACATCCACTGTGAAATAAGGTTAACCACGTTGAGTAGTTGTGCGATGGCAGTGGAAAAAGAGCCTGGGGAGAAGGATATCAAGAGTTGGGTGTCATCTGCATAGAGATTGTGGTCTAGAGAGGAGGATTTTATGACTTAAAGGAGTGGTATAAAGGATGAAAAGCAGTGGACCCAGCACGGAGCCTTGAGGGACACCACAGGAAAGAGGGAGGGGGTTGTGAGCAGTGGCTGGAGGCTTTAACCCTCAGGCTACCAAGGTTTTTTTGCGACATCGGCTACCAAGGGGTGTGGTTACCACCCCCCCCCGGAATTTCGTGTTTGGTTTCAAATATCATATCATGTAATACAGCATTTGAGTCAGCATTCATTTCTGACAAGAATGGTATATTTAGTTGTAAAATATATGAATGCATCTCGAAATTATATACTTTTTAACAAAGGCACCGTCCATTTAGCGATATCTGCTATTATCCCACACATTTTGTACTTGTTGGATAAAAAAAATATAAATGATGTGGGTTTTGAAAAGGAACTATGTATCCAAGAATATTCTACATATAATGAGGCTTAATTTTCAACAATACAAACTATTCCAAAGTCTGTTTTAGTTTCAGACAAAATCTAAAGGCATGCAGCCATATCAACATGAAACAAGAAATTATGTTATTGTTCCCGGCAGTCAAATACGTCAGTGGTCCTTGTAGTTATTGCAAGTTACTTCCATTATTTTGTGCGAATTCTTCCTGCAAACCGGCTTCTTGAACACTTCACAGCACTGCTTTACTTTGTTAGCAATCTGCTTCGACTGTTTATAGCCCTTCCCCATACCTAACCATATCGGTTTACGTTGTGATGTTGCATCAGTGATTTTCACACTGAAAAAGGTATTATTATTTATTATGATCACTTCCGGTTTTCAAAAGACAAATAACTATGCAAGCAAATATAGCCCTACATTCCCTCTAAAGAATGGCATAGTTGTTTCTCTTCCAGGAAGAATAATGAATACCTTTATAGTCGACAACAGCTAACAGCTGACAAGAGAAATTCCTGATTCCAAAACGTGGTACCTAGGCTATATCGGGTATAACTTTTTTATGGTGTGGGCTATCATCACGACTTTTACCTCAAAATGTGCGGAAATGGGCCCCCTACAGCTACTTAAAATGTCAAAATTAAATTCCAGGTGCAAAAAATTTTTTTTCAGAAAAATGTAGGGGGGTGGTAACCACCCCCCCTCCTTGGTAGCCCGAGGGTTAACAGAGAAGGATCGACAAGACAAGTAGGACTGGAACCAGAGTAGAGCAGTGCCAGAGACGCCAAACCAAGAAGTTAGTCGTTGAAGAAGGAGGTTGTGATCAATGGTGTCGAATGCAGCGGAGATGTCGAGAAGACAGAGGCAAGAGACTTGCTGATGGCTGACGGCAGAGACCAGTTTACTGTACAGAGAGGCAAGTAAAGTTTCTGTGGAGTGGTGTTTAGTGAAGCCAGATTGGTGGTGGTTAAGAAGTGAATTCGAAGAGAGGTAGTCATTTAGCCGAGAAAGTACAATTCGTTCAGTTAATTTTGATAGAAAGGAAAGATTGGAGATTGGGCGGTAGTTGGATAGATTTTCCTTTTCAAGGTTTGCTTTTTTGAGAAGGGGAGTGACAATAGAATGCTTAAAGGCCATAGGAAAATTGCCGGTAGAGAGTGAGAGATTGATAATTTTGGTGATTACAGGAACCAGGACAGAGACACAGTCTTTTAGAGGAGATGTGGGGATAGGATCAAGTTCGCATTGCTTGTTAGGGAGAGAGTTAAGGAGGATTGACACTTCTGCTTCAGAGGCAGGAGAGAGATTTGGGAGCGATGACTGAGAGGTAGGAGGAGTAGGGTTGAGAGGAGGTGAATCAGTGCTGGAGGAGGCAAGGGGGTAAGTTTGTCTAGAAGAGATTGTACTATAAAGCGAATGGATGAGATTTTGTCAGAAAAAAATTAACAGAAGGTATCAGCAACAGAGGAGGAGGCAATGTAGATAGGGAGTGGGGAGGGAGATTTGCGATGAAGGAGAGTGTTAACAGCTTTCCAGAGATGTCTAGGGTTTGAGGCGCTGGAATGGATAAGTGAGGAATAATATTTCTTTTTAGAAGCAGCAATGAGTTTGTGGTATCTGTTGGTGGCTGATTTAAGGGTTTTGATGGCTTTTGCTCTAGCTGAGGGGTCGAAAGTGTGCTGGTAGATGTGTTCAAGGCGCCTGCGGAAAATTTTAAAGGCCTGGAGGTAAGAAGTAAACCAAGGGTTGCTGGCGTGTGAACTGGGTTTGGTGATGAGTGGCGCATGAGTGTCAAGGAGGTTGGTGAGTGTGGAATTGTAACAAGAGTACTCTCTTGTTACAATTCCACACTCACCAACCTCTGTCATCAAGGGAAGCGGGAGGATTTAGAACCAGTTGTGAATCAAGAATATCATGGATGAATGCCTGACGGTCTATGGATCCGGTGAGACGAAAAGAATGAGTCGAGGGAGGAGGCCGAGCGAAAGGCTTGATGTCAAGGTCAGCCATGATGGGGTAATGATCGATAATGTTCAGAACTGAGTGTGATAGTTTGAGAGAAAAGAGGGAAGCGTCGGAGGTGATGAGGAGATCAAGGGTGTGATTATTGACATGGGTCGGGAAGTAAACATGTTGGGTGAGATTAACTGAGGACAGTAGGTTAAGGAAGTCTGAGGTAAGAGGGTCAGATGGATTGTCAACATGAATGTTGAAATCACCGGTCAGTAAGAACTCGTTGGGAGTGGTGGCAGCAAGAGAGAGAGGAGAGAGCCAAATTCATCAAGGAAGATAGAGGGTTTGAAGGAGTAGGCGGACGAGGTAGGATGGCGATAAATATTGAAAACTGTGAGCAGGTCAGAAGCAAGTCGAAGAGTAGTGGAGGAGTATTCGAAAGAGCGGAATGTAAGGCGAGAGGAATTTAAGACGACAGCTGGTTCACGAACCAAGAAGGCAGTGCCGCCCCCATAAATGTTTGCAGATTTTGAGGAGGATGTGATGCGAGGAAAGCTTTGCAGGGAGTAACCATGAGGAGTGCATTCAGAGAGATGAGGGCCAGAAGACGAAGTAGATATCCATGTTTCTTGAAGAGCAATGAGATCAGGAGGACGGCAACTGGTGACAAGATCATTTAGGGCGATGGAGTTTTTGGGTTTAGGAAAGACCGAATATTTAAAGAATAGAGTAGAAATTTCTTGCTGGGAGACGTGGATTTATGAAGTGAAGAATGTTTGCTGGGACCAGGATTTGTTTTGATGTCACCGGAAAGCAGAAGAGTGAGCAAGATTTGTCGGGAGTTTATGGCAGAAGGATGAAATATGGGACGGCGAGTGATGACGGCGAATGAAGCAGAAATAATGGTGTTGAAATGAGAATACTGTACAGTGGCGGTTGGTAGTGCAGAATTGGGGTATTGAGGTGTTTAGGTCCGATGGGATTTAGAGAGACGGATGAACAGAAACAACTGGAATATCGACGCAAAGATAGGCATTGTGAAATTTTCAAAATGGCCGAAGACGCAAATACACAAAGGCAAGGACGAGCGTCTAGCGGCAGATTAAAAATCAATCTGAGGAGTTTTAGAGACAGTCTTGGTTAGTTTAAATGAAATAGGATCGATCTGACCTGATATCCTGAGTAGAAGAACCAAAAAAGAATTTATTTAAGGCCAACCACAAGGTTTTTGGTGATGTAGAATTTTCAGCAATTAAATTTGTTAAATAGGTGGATTTGGCAGATGACACCAGTTTTCGCACATGTTTGCACTGTTGCTTAAACTTAGTATGATCAGAAGGCAGACGAGAGTGGCGCCACCAATTGACTTCTTCGATGCAGGATATGAGTTTGCCGTGGGTACTGTATTTCATGTTAAGATATTACTGTCACAGATTGAACATCAGCGCGACAGAACGCTATAATCATTTCATAAGCCAGGTTACTTTCAACGAAGGTTTGTACTGACAGCTCTCCTTTCTTAGGCTCTCCTCTCAAGACCTTTACTTCCTTGGAGTCACTTCTCCTTCTCTCATTTCGAATAAAAGCTCTGAGTGTATTCAGCATTCAATACCGCACACTTTTCTGCGTCCGTACAATATTAATGCGTCTTTAAATCCTCTGTGGACTATCACGCAGACCTAAGTGTACAATTATCCAGTGTTATAGTTATCGGTAAGGTTTGTGTTTCAACCCCTTTAGCTCTTCTTCTACCCCCCTCAGCTAAGTAATTGTAAAGATGATAGCAGGGCCAGGAAATTCAAATGTCTCACGAGTAGTCAGTTGTTTTGAGTGCAACATTTGAACATTAGATTTTTACTGCGTTGATCGAGTTCGGTAATATGTCAGATTGTCAACCAATCACCCCACCTCTTTTTGACAATTAAAACACTGAATAGACCTACAATAGCCTACCTTACTCTGTTGTCAAATAGCGTTTGATAACAGTGATATTGATACTAACCTAAAGAGAAAGAAATGACTCTATCTCTGCCAATGATGTTATTATCCTCGTCAAGAAATCGCTCAGGTCTAAAGACATCTGGATCTTTCCAGAACTTTGGGTCCATGTTAGCAGCGTACAGATTTGGAAACACCTAAAAGGAATTATTTGTAAAAAGTAAGCCTCATTGAAGTAGTTTACGGTAGGGATATCAGCAGCGTGCAGGTGTTCGTGAGATTGTTCAATTCAATACTCACTGCGCCGTTTAGTTGTTCATCAAAAGTAGTTAATTACAGGTAATTTGATTTTCAACAGATAAAACTAGTTGATATATCATGAATGAGTCGTTAGGTTCGCGTCACTTAAGTTTGTTTCTTTCAGTTGATAATATTGCACACAGATTTTAAATTTATAAGCCCAAAGGTTTAGGTGTATGCCTGAAAAACAAGTAACGCAGCACTGCGAATATTATTAGAACAATCTTCACAGCCAGTGATTAGGCCCCTTCGTAAATTTATACAAGTTTTATTCAATCTGAACTTTAAAATTAAACTACAGAAATAAAATAAACCTCCATGCATATAAGTTCGAAAGCCTTTTGTTGAAGTAGCCTAAGCTTGACCACTTCGATATTTCAGCGAACACCTTGTGACAACATATTTAGGGAAAGCTTCACCTTTTGAAGGAATTCTAATCTTTTAATTTCGAAGAATAGACCTGCTTTAAGAAATCAAAAAATGGATTACTTACTCACTACTATAGCTAACGCGCAGCAAAGAGTTTTAAATTCACATAATTAGTGTTTAAACTTGAACGTTTAATTGGGTTTGGATTCCGTGCAATCTTTAAATCATATTGTTCCAGTTACAATTTTAAATCATCAGCTTTTTCATCCTTCATAGGATCCGACAGTAAAATAATTAATTCGAGTTATGCTTACTTTAGTCCCGGCTGGTACGAAGTAACCACAGACTTCTGAGTCGCTTAATGTAATGTGAGGAACCGCAATTGGTGAAATTGTTCTGAGACGCATAATCTCAAGAATTATAGCTTCAACAAACGGAAGCTTTGGTTGATCATCAAGAGATGGAAGTCTGTGTCTCGGAATAACTTCATCAATCTCTTTCTGCAGACGTTCCTGGGTCGCCGGGTTATTAGCAACGAACATCAACAACCATAATAGAGTTGTCGCAGTTGTTTCAGATCCAGCACCTATAAGATCTCTTGCAGTATAAACAAGTTGCTCATGGTCGTAATCTGGACCTGCTTTTGCGAGATAACTGGATACGAAACACTCGACTGTGCCATTCTTCTTGATTTTTCTAATATCTTCTTCAACAATCTCACAAATTCTGGACATAGTCTTAACACAGAATTTAATTTTACGGCTGAAGTAAGGAAGTAGCTTTAGCAAAGCAGGAGCAACGTCAATCGCGAGACTGGAGTTTCGAATGAATAACATGAGATGAGTCATGAACTCAACGGGTCCATTTTCATAGTCTTCTCGATCTCCAAATACAATGTTTTTGATAACGTTGTACGTAGCTATGGTTGTCATATCGTTGGGATCAAACTCTCTGCCTTTTTTGGCACGTATGAAAGCATCCACGGCCTGAAATTCTTCTAAAATTCTTGTCTCCATTAAGCGGCTCACTCCAAATCCGAATTCTCTCAAGACAGACAAAGACAGCTTGTGATAACGTTTAAACTCGGCTGAAAAATTTTTGCCTATGATTCCTGCAGCAGAAACACTTCAAATGTTCATTAAGGTAAATATTTTAGGCAAATGTGTTGGGTTGTACCATAAAAACTTCAGTTGCACAGAACAATTGAGAAGAGGTAGGAATAACTTGATAACTGGCTTTGTCACTCTCAGACATGGTGGCGCAGTAACTGTTTTAAAGAATTAACCATAAGCGAAATCAAGACAAGGGTGACCCTTAAACTATTAAACTTTTCCTACTTTTTCTAATAGTTCAGAGTAAGGTAAATTTACCTGTCGTTCATCGTTGGCACTTGATTCAGCAATTTACTCTTGGCACGAGTAGCGCGACCAAATATAGTGATTGAGATTGATTGAGTGATTGTGTAGGCCATTATTGGACTATTAACAACACAAGCTATGCAGTAGAAAAGAAATAAATGTTACTGAAACATTCCAAGATAATGTGGAGCATGAACAATGACTCACGTCGAAAAAAGTTACGTACAGTTTAAATTCGCAGTTAAGATTCTACGCGCAGTGAAAACGCTAGACCAACAAGATAATGAAATAATGAGAATACTAGCACGATGAAAATGCTCAGAAATCAACATATTATACCACAAAACACGAGTAAAGAGCTACATATATAAAGTAATAGTTGTTAGCTGTTGGTCTTAAACTATAGATATATTATATTAAAACAATTATCCTCTCATAAATGTGCCTGGTGATGTGGCTTCAGCTACAGTTGGAGTCTGAGAGCTAATTCCAGATATTTACGGTACGACTAGGGAAGAACTATCGTAAGACACACAGATTTGGGATACTATCTAAGAGATGAAACGCATCATAGTATCGTATACCTTTCTGATTTTTATTAGTGATTCTTTCCATGTAGAAGCTAGCTCTGCCGGCAAAACATGCAGAATTATTCACCAAGGCTTCTTCTAGAACATCTCTGCTGTTCAGTGCAAGACATAGACTGAAACAATTGAAAGCCACACTTAGGAGACGATGCCCAACCGATGCAAGACCATTAGAATTTATATAGCAACTGTGTGCTTCCATATGGACAGCATTTCATTTAATTAATTACAAAGTTCAATTACTTTCAGTTTTGTTTTGGTAATACGTTTTCATGCCAGTTGCTGAAGTTACAGAACGTCGGGCTGCATGACTATCCGAAGATAAGTTCAGATTGGGTCCACTTACGATACAGACACAGTCTATAAAGCGTCAATGTGTGAAACAACATGAATTATTGAATCTTGTTAGGTTACACTGAAGAAAAAAGGTTGATTTTTTTTATCTATACAGGGCCATAGGTGCTTACCTGTGCCCTACTCTGAAAGTAAATATCGGTCCAAGTTGATCAGCTTTACTCATGAAAAACTCATGTATGTTGTCAAATTTCCTGATGAATGGCAAAGATCCGACGAGAGGCAAAGACGGCAGAGAAGGAGGATATCTTCGGATTTCCGACTTCTTCCTCAGTATTCTTGTTAATAATGTCAATGCGAGAAATATGGCAGAAAACAAGAGGATATCCGTGAGCAGAAACATCTTTGGGTAAACTGCTTCAAAGTAAACATTACAGCATAAAGACACTATTTCACAAAACGATTGACATATTGATAGTCACTTATAACAACAAGACAAACAAGAAATTAATTTATATTTCCACCTTTGTACGTTATTCCGGTTAGTCACATTATCGGCCTTTCAATATCACCCCCATCCTCAAATCACTCTCCTGGTTAAAATCCCAGAGCGAATTCACTTCAAAGTCCTATCACCAACCTGCAACTCCCTACAACATTCCCAGCCCAAATACCTCCGTGAACTCTTCACCATCCAGGAAACCTGCTCCACCCAATCATCCTATCTCAGTCTTTCTCGACCCCGGTCACTACCCATCTCAAGTTCTTCAACCGAACCATAATCTTCCCTCTGAATTCTGCAGATTCTCAGTTGCGCCATCATCATTGGAACCCGTCCTCCATCCTCCTCTTCATGTTCTTATATCTATCACACCCGGGCCTTCCACTCAAAATTGAAGCCTCACCTTTTCAAGTACTCCTACCCTGACTCATCTGATCTTCTGACTTCCAATTTATCTCACCATAAAGGACATCCGCCTTAACAGCTGCTCTGCCTTCTCTCTTGATCTGACCTTCTTGAAACCGGACTCGGACCTCCTTTGGACTACTCTTTAGAACCCCCCCCCCCCGATCTGATTAGGCCTTCTCGAAACTGGAATCGGACGTCTTTTGGATTACTCTCTTGAAACACCCTCTGATTTGACGTAGCGCTCGTGAATAGGCTGGTGCCCTGCGCTTGGCCTTCGAGTGGCGCTTTAGAAGTTTGGAGATAACGATTACGACTTATATCGAAATCAATTTCTTCCTTCACTGCTTACTTATCGATAACGTTTATCATCGCCGTTGGAATTATTTTATAACAATCTAAGAACTTCTGTAGCGCCACTTTGATCATGCTCAAGGCACCAGTCTGTGGTCGTTACTAGGCAAAATCGATACTAACCTTTATAATATTAGCCCCACGAATGTTACCAGATTAGCTTATACTTTCAATATCTGACTTTTCTTCGAAGCATATCATATAGGCCTATTACTTGTTGGCCGACTTTACACAGCAAAGTAAGCAGCAGACTTCGACTACAGGCTACAGACTAACTGGCAATAGAAACGAGACGTGCTTACAGCTCGTTACAGTTTTTAGCATCTGGTCTTTGAACTCTTCAAAGTAGTACGTGGCGGCAATTTCGCTATAAAAAGAGACGAACTGTGACCTGTGTGTTGAGCAGTGTTTAATCTAGTCCCCCTGTTCTGGGGGGGACAAGGTTTCTCGGGAGGAATTTCCTTCAAAAAAGGTCTCTACCTTACAATATTGCTGAGCTCTGGCGGGAACTTCAATCCTGGGGGGGAATTCCCCCCCCAAAAATACGTCTAGATTAAACACTGGTGTTGAGTGTGTTATGCAATTGAACCTTTGAAGTTAGAGATTCTCAACAGGGTCTGTGGACTGTGTTTATATTATTTATGAAACAATTCTACTGCTTGAATTGATCTTTAAAAATGTTAGGGTTGGTCTGAATCGGTTTGATTATACTCACTGTTTAAGCATACAATGCTCGACAATTCGGGTTGATGGGGTGGCTTTGTTTTGTTTTGTCTTGTTGATGCTATAAATAATAATTGACACGACACTTAACGAACTGCTCCACTGGGTGTAATGATTTATTGTAACTAGGGGGCCCTATTAGCGGAACGGTTCGTTCCTTTGGGTACTCCCATTGTCACTGCATATAACATGTACTTGTTATTTTCATGCCTATATGTCTATGGTGAACAATAAAAGCATTTTGACTGAAGCCAGCATCTATTTTTAGCCATAGACGTCAGGTCTGTATACGGTGGAAATATTCAGAAAGATGTAGGGGCCTACTAGACTAGTTGTAGTGCGAATTTTTAAATTAATAGGCCTACTGTGTGTTTAACCAAGTGGTAGAAAAGTAAGATAACCAGACATTATGTAAGTACAATAAAAAATAGAGACAGCACACAACTCTAATGGCTAAAATGAATAGAATGAAGTCTCAAAAAAATTATATTATACTAACAAATTGGAGGGTTACATTGTTGTGAATTGTTTCGTAAAAACAATTTTAATACTGTGAGGAACAACTTAGCTTAATAATCGTTGTCGAAAGAGGTAGGCGGTCAAACAGGATAGGGCCTATATGTAGTCGTTGTTAGCTAGATAACTGCCAATTAGTGCAAGGCTACGATGTAAAGGTTTGGCCATGCACAGTTAGGAAAGTCCCTTAATCCCTGGCAACCGAACTCGGACCACCAACGGACATCGATCTCTGGACAACCCCTCGGATACGTCGCAGCACTCGTGAATAAACTGGTGATTTGCGCTCAGCTTTACATTGGCGCTTTAGAAAATTGGAGATTACGATTACGATTATGAAAGTCAACCGCTTGGGCAGATTAGACCATATTTCGTAGCCAGATCTCGTATTCATCGTAAGTTCGTAACTCTTGCTAACACCGGACTTACTGTGCTCAGATACGTGATAATTCTGGAGGTAATTGAAAGTTAAAGAAGATAATGATGATTAAATTAAAATAACTAAATTATTGTTTTTATTATTAAAATACATAAATAATTTTTAGTAGCTGAAAAAAGGTGCCGGAACGCCGTTCCGGCGCGTTCCAGCTGAAAAAAAGCCCTGCGTATACTAATAAATGCTAATTATTACTAATATATATTATCGCCGATGACTGCCCGGTCACTACAGATGCCAACTAAAAGATTAATCTTTTCTTGCAGAGATGGTGTGTTTTCCCATAGATGTAACACCAGGTGCAAGGTATCTCGGTCGATTCTTGCAAGTTATCTGATTCGGTAGTAACCCTAACGAGTCGGCTGGGTTTTTAAAAGTTATTGGCAATCTGGCTAGAAGAGGCAATTAATCTTCTAACTGAAAGAAACGGGTCATTTTCATCCTATTTCGTTCGAATTGCCAATAACTTCCAAAGCGCCTTGTGCCTATTGTACAAGGCTCTGGCTCAGGACCACTCCATTTTCTTGTACCAATAAAAGGTCTTAAGCCTGCCAACCCAATACTTAAATATGTTGACGACTGTTATCTTTTGATTCCAGCGTCAGCCATCCTTACAACTGAAGCTGAGCTGGACCATGTTGCCAGGTGGGCTGCCTCTAGCAACATTAAGCTTAACTGTGCTAAGTCCGAGGAATTAATAATAAAAAGGCCACACTGAAAACTTGATAACCCTCCCCCCCCCGTTTCTGGTATCGCTATGGTTACCGAGGCCGACTTCTTAGGAGTGACCATGATCCAAAGCATCGGATTTAGTCCCCGTCTCCAACGCCTCTGTGTAAAAGCGGGCCAGTCCCTCTACGCAATCCGTTGCCTCATCGCTCATGGGCTTGGGGGCAGCGCCTGCACGATGTTGTCCGGCCGACCACACTCGCCCGATTATTGTATGCCTCGCCGGCATGGTGGGGCTTTGTAAATGCTGAGCAACGTTCCCGCCTTTGTGCGTTTGAGAGAAGGCTGGTTCGGCTAGGGTATTTGACAGAAGGCATTGAGCCATTCGACGCTCTCTATGCGAGAGCTGACAGTACTCTCTTCTCTGCCATATTATGTAATCCTGGTCATGTGCTCCATGCCGTGCTTCCCCCAGTAAAGGCAAGTGACTATGCGCACCGTCCCCGCTCGCACAACCGTGAGATTCCCAAAGCTGAAACGCTGACCAGGAGGTGCTTCATTACTAGAATATTATATTTCAAGTAAAATGAATATCTTAACTTTATTCTGCAACCCTTATAATTGCCTACTGCCTATCTAACTGCCCCTCTCGGGGCTGGTTGTCATTTAGATTCCTTAATTCCTCCATTTATGACTCTATTTAGTTTCTCATTTCCTTTTCTTTATTTCATGTCACAAATAATATTGCTAAAAATTTCTGTTTTCTATTTCTGTTTCGTCCACCTTCTATGTATAGTAAGGTCAACTGATAGGTCAACTGATAGGTCAACTTACGACCTGCGTCTGAGAACACCCGCGTCATTATCCCAGATGCAGGATTTTCTTTTCATGCAAGATTGGAGCTTCATATATAACTGTGAAACAATTGAAGCATCCTTCTCATCCTTCTACATCTTCATAAAGGCCACATTGGACTTATTTTTTCCGATTAAAAAAGTAACCATCAAAGCCCGTGAACCTTCTTATATGACACCTTACCTCAAGCATCTATTAAGGAAAAAGAACTATGAGTATCGGCGTGGTCGACACACTACTGCAGACGCCCTCGCCGCCCGAATAAACCAAATAATTGCCAACCACAACAAAAACACCTTTGATGGTCTCGCGCGCGGATCACGCCGTCTGTGGTCTGAGGTGCGACGATTGCGTGGAGAAGACAAAGAGCGCCCCATACACAAAGGCAAAATTTCCGCCGACAGTCTTAATCAACACTACTGCAAAACATCCACTGACTATCAGTATGTACGACCAGCTGCAAAAACAACAGTCACCTCCGCAGATGCGGTTGATATTGAAGACTACCATGTCTATTCTGCCTTAGCATCCATTCGAGGCACTTCGGAGGGGCCAGACGGGCTTCCTTCGTGGCTCTTGTCAAGTATGGCTCATCTACTGGCAACCCCAATTTCATATCTCTACAAGAAGTCACTAACTGAGTCTTATATCCCTCCGCAATGGAAGGAGAGTAAAATCACTCCTATCCCAAAGATCTCTAGCCCAGTGACAGAGGCTGATTACCGACCAATATCCATCACACCAATTTTATGTAAAATTTTGGAAAAATTTGTTGTTCAAATTTACTATTATCCAATCCTTACAAACCCTAATGAAAATAGTCTTTATTCAGACCAATATGCCTTCAGGCCATCTGGTTCGACCTCGGCGGCATTGATAGCTATAACCGATCATTTACTAGAAACAGTTACATGCGAGCCGTATGCCCGCATGATATCGCTTGACTTTTCCAAGGCATTTGACACTGTAAGGCATAATTACCTCGCAGAGCAGTTAGCCTCCATGTTAATTCCTGATTTTGTTTACAATTGGGTGCTTTCTTTGCTTTTTAATCGAGTGCACTGTACTAAATTTTGTGGTATCATTTCCCCATACAAATGTATAAATGCTAGCACTGTACAGGGGTCAGGGCTTGGACCAATCCACTTTTTAGCAGCCATTTCTGGACTTAAATTGCTTCATGCAGGGAACCGATTATTCAAATACGCAGATGATTGCTATTTGATAATTCCCGCCTCAAACACAACGACCACTGACTCTGAACTTGCCCACATAGCTGAATGGGCCAGAAATTGCAACTTGCGCTTAAATCATAGTAAGTCTTGTGAAATCATAATAAGGCGTCCTCGAACCAAAATTCTAGATACCCCTCCGCCCATTGCTGGGATCGTACGTGTAAATGAAATAAAAATTTTGGGAGTCACTCTTTCTGAAAAAATTGGGTTCTCCTCGCACATTAACAACATCTGTTGTAAAGCTAAACAATCCTTTTTTGCTCTGCGAGTCCTGGTTTCGCATGGATTAACTGGAAGCCGCCTTCATGATGTTGTACGTTCCTCCACAGTGGCACGAATGTTGTACTCATCTCCAGTCTGGTGGGGATTTTCCAATGGTCTTGAGAGAGAACGTCTCTCTGCCTTGATACGTAAGCTTAAGCGACAAGGGTATCTGCCAACTGATACTCCTACATTTGACCTGTTGTGTTCTAAGGCGGACGATGCTCTCTTTGCAGCAATCCTTCAGAACCCAGGGCATGTCCTCCATTATTTGCTCCCTCCGATACGATCTACCGGATATTATCTTCGACCTCGCCGGCATAATCGCGAGATACCACGATGTGATCCTTTGACGGGGAAGGGTTACATTGCTAGATTACTGCATAAATGATAAGAAAACACTTGCTTTTTTAATTACTTATTTTATCATTTTTATTTCGATTTATTATTACTTCAATGTTTTACAATCAATGCTTCTAGCTTCTGTCCCATTGTGCGTTTGCTAATGGTGTAATAAAGAATATACTTACTTTCTCTTTATGAAAGCCTACAAATGCTCTCCTATAGATTCACATCCTTTACATTTGCTGGCATCATTCTAAAGCTTTATTTTATTTGTGTTTTCTCATCGGATATCAACCGGACATCTCCAACTCTAAGATTTCGACTCCAGTTTCATTTCAAGCGACCATTAATTCATGATGACTTGTGCATTATTTTAATGGTGCTATATAAGTTACAAATTTAAACAACTTGAACCTTACAAGAATCCTCCTCCAGTCCTCCTTATAACTCTTGGCAAAGATGTTGTTCTTATAACGAGTATTAAATTTACAAAGTTAAACCCAAATTATTGGTTTTAGTATTGTAGAATTAAAAAGCCATGCTGATTCGTCTATGTTTCTTGAAAAATATCAACGCCAAAATGTCCTGAAGCAAACAATTTCGAAAGTCTAGAAACAAACATCCCTTAAAATTACCGGTGACAACAACTCTAAAAACTAAGGCGCTTCAAATTCATCTCAGGCAATTTAAAAATCTAACACTCTCTCAAGCAACGTAGTAGACATTTCTGCAGTCTTTATGGAACTTAAATCGTCTACAACTTAGCAACAGTTGACTACGCTTTGCTAAATAAGAATATAAAAAGCACAAAGTCTAGTTTGTAAGGAAGGCTTTTCTTTAGAGAGATCTCGCGGGATCATCCGGATTTTAAACGGCCGATGTTTCGTGGTAAATTCAACAACTGGCTTTTCGTCAATCTTCTGTCCATCTGCCCCAAGCTGAATACTGAATCGTTGCATCCAACCAGCAAAGAAGAGGAAAAGCTCCTGACGAGCCAATATTTCTCCGAGACATGCCCTACGACCTACAGAACATAACATATCTGGATTTATTATTAGGTGTATCATCGCTTTAAGATCTTAATGACATCTCATAGTGCATAATGCTAAAATAGGTATAATCAGGAACTTTGCACTTTCAGACTGAAAACCTGTAATGTGTGTTTGCTTTTCAAATGAAAACAATGTACATTAGTTCATTTATTTGTTAGAATGCCATGGATTTTAAGTAAGCCTACAATTTACTCAGACAAAATCCTTAGGCAAATTCGATTACAATGAATAAAAATTAACCGAATTTAAATAGTACTGAAAGATTCCATTCTTATTTTTTGATTTATAATGCAACATTAGAATGTTGAACATTAAGTAATGAACAAAAGAGATTTCAGTTAGGCCGTAGTAAAGTGGAATTGTGTTCGATGATTATGTTAAAACAAGAAGTATAACGCAACATGATTCCTAAAACGCTTCTGTATAGCCATGCTGAGAGAAGCGCTATATAAATGTTCAGATAAGATAAGATAAGATAAGATAAAACAATTTCAGTTTCAAATGGACACAATACTTTTTTTTATTATTATTGTTATTATTATTATTATTATTATTATTATTATTATTATTATTATTATTATTATTATTATTACTATTATTATTATTATTATTATTATTATTATTATTATTATTATTATTATTATTATTATTATTATTATTAAGGAACATTAATATAGCGCCCCTTCAAGGCTGTCTATTAAAACAGAGTCTACTCAGGAGCGCTCCCAGTCCAGCCACGGCTAAATACAACAGTCTTCAAAATAATTAGTATAAAAAGTAGTAGAGTGATCTATAGGGACCAGACGGACAGTGTTTAATCTAGACGTCTTTGGGGGGTAAAGTTCCCCCCCCCCAGGATTGACGTTTCCCCCAGAGGCCGGCAATATTATAATGTTGAGAGCTTTTGAGGAGGCAAATTCCCCCCCCCCCCCGGTCATCAAGGTTTTTGAGAGAGTAATTCCTATGGGAAAAGTGGAAATAATAGGACGAATGACTAAAAAAAAAAGGTCATCAACTTTTTTGGAAGAAAGTTTCAACTTTTTTGGAAGAAAGTTTTGGAAGAAAGTTGGAAAAGTCTAACAAATTGGCTGGTCCCCTCTGAAACCTGGTTTCCCCTCCCAGAAGAGGGGGACTAGATTAAACACTGCCAGACGGAGCGCTATTGGGAGCCCGTTCCAGGTCATAGGGCCAGCAACAGAGAAGGAGCGGCGCTGCATGATTGCGGTACGCGAGCGAGAGACCATGAGTAGGCCTACAGCTTGGTCAGCTGATCGAAGGTTAGATCGCCGCTGGACAACAGATGTAGGGCGACAGAAACCCTGTAAGTTATAGCCTTATTATTGGAAATAGGCAGTACCGCAGTAAACCTGCCTTGAACTGGCATAGAACAAGGAAACTTAAGGCCAATACTGGTATAGGCATATGCAACATTTCCCATTACAGTTACAGTTGACAAATATATTCATAAGATTGAGATACCGTATCCTTTATTGTCTTTAAAAAATTAAAAAATTCCGTGATTGTGATCTATTGTGGTGTCAATATTTCCAAACTGTGTGGCTATAAGAAAGTTTGATATGATTTCTTGTGGTTTTAAGACCACTGTAATAATTTTCTTGCCTAGCTTTTCAGCTAATTTCTTTTATCGTCATCTTAGACATGCTCACTGACTCAAACCATTCAACACATTTTTTATAGGCCAAAGCGTTTCTAAAATATCTATACGGTTTCTTACATAAATCGAATATTTGGCCTTAAGTTTCCTTGTTCTATGCTAGTTCAAGGCAGGTTTTCTGCGGTAATGCCTCTTTCCAATAATACGACTAATCTTATAGACTTTAATAGGCCTAAATCCTTTCACCAACCTCTGTCCAATTTCGTTAGCACTAGCCTTTCTTCTTTCTTTCTTTCTTTCTTTCTTTCTTCAGAGCCAGATTCTTATTACTATAAATCATTTTAGCAGATTTAGTAGGCTCCGTTCCATGGTTGTTGTAATTAGGTATACTGTCAAATTTTCCCATAGCTCTCTTTGCAACTAAAACACTGAATAACCTACCATAGCCTACCTTACTTTGCTGTCAAAATAGAAATAGGTATTGATTACAGTGATATTGAGACTAACCTAAAGAGAAAGAAATGACTCTATCTCTGCCAATGATGTTATTATCCTCGTCAAGAAATCGCTCAGGCCTAAAGACATCTGGATCTTTCCAGAACTTTGGGTCCATGTTAGCAGCGTGCAGATTTGGAAACACCTAAAAGGAATTATTTGTAAAAAAAGTGAGCTATATTGAACTGTTTTACGGTATTATTAGCAGCAGTATGCGGGTGTTCGTGACACTGTTCAATTCAACAATGATTGCGCTGTTTAGTTGTTCATCAAAAGTAATTAGTTACATGTAATTTGATTTTCAACAGATAAGACTTGTTGATATATCATGAAGGAGTCGTTAGGATCGCGTCATTCATGTTTGTTTTTGTTCAATTGATAATAATTTATTACACACAGATTTTAAATTGAGAAGCCAAAAGGTAAAGTTTTATGTCTGAAAAACAAAAGTCACAAAGAACATTGCGAATATTATTAACACAATCTTCACAGCCAGTGATTAGGCCCCTAAGCAAATTATTCGGAGTTTTGTTTACTCTGAACTTTAAAGTTAAACTACATAAATAAAATAAAAACAGCACTTAAATTAAAAAGCTTTTTCTGGGTGTAAATTTTACAAACGCGATATCTCAGCGAAGATCTTGTGATAGTAGATCTGATTTAAGACCAAAGATTATTTCTTTCATTCGTATCCTTCCGAAAATGGATTAGGGCCTACTTTCTCATTACCATAACGGTGTAACCAATGAGTAAAAAAGAAGAGTTTTAAACTCACATAATTAGTGTTTAAACTTGAACGTTTAATTGGGTTCGGATTCCGAGTAAAATCTATAAGTCAAATCTATAAATCCAGCTACAATTTTAATTAAATCATCAGCTTTTTCATCCTTCAGAGGATCCGTCACTGAAATAATGAATTAATGTTTTTGTAACTGTAATTGTAACCGAACATTTATATAGCGCCGCTCAGATCAGCGGCGCTCTCGACCCGCATCACTGCCAGAACCGGCTCAAAGAAAGGTTTTCAAGCGTTTACGGAACGGAAGAGGAGAGAGGACAAGAAGCTCTTGGCGGAGGGACGGGGAAAGACTGTTCCAGGCTGAAGTACCCACATAGGCAAAGTTCCTGGATTGGGCCGTGGAAAAGTGCATGCGCGGAACAACCATAAGGCCACGGGACGAGGATGGCAAGGAGACCCTCTCAGGCAGGGAAGAAACCAGGGTGCAGAAATCCATTAGGTAAGACGGCGCAGACCCAGTGAGGCAGGTGCGCATGAGGTGATGGTTTTGAACTGAATTCTGTTGGGCAGAAGGGAGTCACGAATAAAGGCATAGATGTGGGCAAACTTAGGAATATCACCTATAAGCCGAGTAGAAGCATTAAGAATAGACTGAAGTTTGTGCATATTGGAGGAGGAAAGGCCAATGTACACAGCACTGCCAAAGTCAACCTCAGAGCAGATCAAGCGTGTACCAGTGGACCAGTGTAGTGACATCATGGAACGAAAGACACCGGTGGATCGATCGAAGCTGGGGTAGATGATAAAAGCAAGATCGGGATACAAGGTTAACTTGATCAGTGAAGGAGAGGGTAGGTTCAAGGACAATCCCAAAGTCACGAACAGAGGAGGAGAACTGAATGAGGGGACCTGAGATAAAGATGCTTACTTTAGTCCCGGCTGGTATGAAGTAACCACAGACTTCTGAGTCGCTTAACGTAATATGAGGAACCGCAATTGGTAAAATAGTTCTGAGACGCATAATCTCAAGAATTGTAGCTTCAACAAAAGGAAGCTTTGGTTGATCATCAAGAGATGGAAGTCTGTGTCTCGGAATAACTTCATCAGTCTCTTTCTGCAGACGTTCCTGGGTCGCCGGGTTATTAGCAACGAACACCAACAACCACAGCAGAGTTGCCGCAGTAGTTTCAGTTCCAGCACCTATAAGATCTCTTGCAGTATAAAGAAGTTGTTCTTGGTCGTAATCTGGACCAACTTTTTGAAGATAACTAGAGACGAAACACTCGACTGTGCCATTCTTCTTGATATTTCCAATATCTTCTTCAATGATCTCACAAGCTCTGGACATACTCTTAACACAGACTTTAATTTTACGGCTGAAGTAAGGAAGTAGCTTTAGCAAAGCAGGAGCAACGTCAATGGCGACACTGGAGTTTCGCATGAATAACATGAGATGAGTCAGGAACTCAACGGGTCCATTTTCATAGTCTTCTCGATCTCCAAATACAATGTTTTTGATAACGTTGTACGTAGCTAGGGCTGTCATATCGTTAGGATTAAACTCTCTGCCTTTTTTGGCACGTATGAAAGCATCCATGATCTCAAATTCTTCTAAAATCCTTGTCTCCATCAAGCGGTTCACTCCAAATCCGAATTCTCTCAAGACAGATAAAGACAGCTTGTGATAACGTTTAAACTCGGCTGAAAAATCTTTGCCTGTGATTCCTGCAGCAGAAACACTTCAATTGCTCATTAAGGTAAATGTTTTAGGCAAATGTGTTGGGTTGCACCATCACAATTCAGTTGCACAGAACAATTGAGATCAGGTTGGAAATAACTTGGTACCTGGCTTTTTCACTCTCAGACCTTTGGGCGAAGTTACTGGTTTGAAGGATTAACCATAAGCGAATTCAAGACAAGGGTGATCCTTAAACTATAAAATTGTTCTCTACTTTTTCTAATAGTTCAGAGTAAGGTAAATTTACATGCAGTAAGTCGTTGGCCATTTGATTATGAAATTTACTCTTGGCACGAGTAACGCGACCAAATATATTGATTGACACTGATTGAGTGATTGTGTAGGCCATTATTAGACTATTAACAACACAAGCTATGCAGTAGAAAAGAAATAAAAGTTACTGAAACATTCCAAGATAATGTGGAGCATGAACAATGACTCACGTCGAAAAAAGTTACGTACAGTTTAAATTCGCAGTTAAGATTCTACGTGCAGTGAAAACACTAGACCAACGAGATAATGAAACAATGAGAATACTAACACGATGAAAATGCTCAGAAATCAACATATTATACCACAAAACACGAGTAAAGAGCTACATATATAAAGTAATAGTTGTTAGCTGTTGGTCTTAAACTACAGATATATTATATTAAGACAATTATCCTCTCGTAAATGTGCCTGGTGATGTGGCTTCAGCTACAGTTGTAGTCTGAGAGCTAATTCCAGATATTTACGGTACGACTAGGGAAGAACTATTTAGGGACATCAGTACGTACTTGAGGTTAGTATTACATTATTGCACAAGTTAAGTTCGTCGATCTAAATAATTTAGACCCCAAAAGACGTAGTTTTCCAATGAAACGCAACATTTATCGTATATAACGCAACGTTTATCGTATATAAGACACACAGATTTGGGATACTATCTAAGAGATGAAACGCTTCATAGTATCGTATACCTTTCTGATTTTTATTAGTGATTCTTTCCAAGTAGAAGCTAGCTCTGCCGGCAAAACATGCAGAATTATTCACCAAGGCTTCTTCTATAACATCTCTGCTGTTCAGTGCAAGACATAGACTGAAACAATTGAAAGCCGCACTTAGGAGACGAAACCTAACCGATCCAAGACGACTTCAATTTATATATCAACTGTGTGCGTCTATATGGACAGCATTTCATTCAGTAAGTTACAATGTTCAATTAGGCCCTATGTGTTGGTAGTGTGTTAACATGCCAGTTCCTGAAGTCACAACGGTGTGCATGCATCTATAGACAGCATTTAATTTAATTAATTACAATGTTCAGTTATTTTAATTTTCGTTTTGGTAGTAAATTATCATGCCGGTTGCTGAAGTTACAGTACGTCTGGCACTCTGGCTGCATGACTAGAGAAGATAACTAGAGAAGATAAGTTCAGCGTCGGTCCATTTACGATACAGACACAGTTTATAAAGCGTAAATATAATATTTGACAACGTGAATTATTGAATCATGTTAGGTTACACTGAAGAACAAAAACGTTGATTCTTTATCTAGTCTTGCGGGGCTATAGATGCTTACCTGCGCCCGACTCTGAAAGTAAAGATCGGTCCAAGTTGATCAGCTTTACTCATGAAAAACTCATGTACGCTGTCAAATTTCCAGGCGAATGGCAAAGATCCGACTATGGGCAGAGACGGCAGAGACGGTGGATATCTTCGGTTAACTGACATCTTCCTCAGTATTCTTGTTAATAATGTTAATGCGAGAAACGTGGCAGTAAACAAGAGGATCTCCGTGAACAGAAACATCTTTGGGTAAACTGCCTCAAAGTAAACATTACAGCATACAGACATTATTTCACAAAACGATTGACATATTGATAGTCACTAATAACAAGACAAAACAAGAAATTAATTTATATTTCCATCTTTCTACGTTATTCCGGTCAGTAAAATTATCTGCCTGTCAGTAATGTTACAGTCATCATTTGCGGTCAGCAATATTGTTAACAATTCCATCATCCTGGTATATGTGGTTAATTCCGCGTTATGCACATGAAGAGTTATTATACAGATGTCGATAGTGTGTTGCAGATCGTTGCTTTAATCTTTCTTAGCAAATTATTATTATTATTACTACAGAGATCTTATATAGCGCCCCTTCATGGTTATCTACTAGGAGCGCTTCCAGTCCAACCCCGGTCAAACAAGACAGTTTCAGGCAATAGTGGAAGAGAGAAGAGCAGTCAATTGGGGTCAGGCGCAGCTCTACTGGGAGCCCATTCTAGGTCGCTGGGCCAGAGACAGAGAAGGCACGGTGTTGCCGGATAGCAGTCCATGCACGGGGGACAAGAAGCTCAGCCTGCGTTGCAGAGCGAAGTGAACCACGACGCTGGACAGCCACAGTGGAGCAGCAAAGTTACCGGAGGTAGGGGAAAGCCAAGCCCTCAAGGCACCGCCGAACCAAAGCAGCGACCCGATAAGCAATGCGCTGCGGGTAGGGGATCCAGTGGAGCAACTCCCACGTGTACTCCGAGACCCGGGCAAACTAGGGATGCGACCCACCAGCCGGGCAGCCGTGAGCAGGACCCGATTGAGGCACCTCAATCGGCAGGTTGGGAGCCCATCATATATGGCGCTACAATAATCGATGCGGGATACCACAAAAGCATGGACAAGTGTAGATGCTGAACTAGGACAGAGGGAGCGAGATATGACCATGAGCTATCACAGCTGGTAGTAACAGCTTCGGCAGAGGAGATTAATATGTTGAACAAATGTAACTTCCTGGTCTAAGGTGACTCCAAGTCTCGGACTGAAGCTAGGAAGGTAAAATGCGAGTATTCCTTGTGGCTTTCATAACGCCACAGTGTGGGCTTGTAGTCAGACAAGTTGCGCAGGCAATTTACAACAGACTAGGAGTGAAAGCGTAAAAATGTGGCTTATGTCGCCTTGAAGTCTACCCGACCAAGAGGTAGGCTACATTCGAGTCTGAGTCTGCTCAAAACATTGAATTTACCGATTTTAACATCACCACGTCAACTTAATATATATCATTAAATGTTCTAAGTTATCTTTAAGCACTGTATGTATGTAGGCCTATATATTGTAGAATATAATTATGGTAAAGAATACACGACATTACAGCTGTACCTAATTCCGTGCACTGATACTCGCTTTAAAATTGCAAACAAAAATGTTTTTCTCATGAATACCGTTACCTTTTTCATGCTACATCTTTCAGACTATTTATGTAGCTGATTAAAAACGTTCTCATTGTTACTTGAAAATGATAAGTTATATAATATTATATATTTATTTTGCTCTCACTTATTCACATGTAATCTTCTAAAGCATTCATGTCGTATACAGCTGAATAACTTACAAGTTATCTGCAATAGATTTATTTCTTCACTTGCTTACATTTAACTTTTAAGTCTGTGTTGCTATTTATACCTGAATGTGAGTGTATCGCTACATTTTCGTAGTTTAAAAAGATATATATATATATATATATATATATATATCAATCAATCAATCAATCAATATATCTTTATTGCTTTCCATGACAATCAGTTAACAATATCATTTGAATGTTTACGATCAAGGCGAATTACAGACGTTTATTAAAGTACCAATAATCCGACGCTAAAATTCTGTAATTAAGTAAATTTGTTTTACCGATTCCGACAAATTAAGAAGGGTAAGTTAACAATGTGCATTTCAGACTTTATAATTGTCACAGAAGGCAATGGGTGACCCTTAAGGGACAGAGTCCCGCTAGGCAGGGCTACCCGAACAGGTAAATTTCCCAAAATTTTGTGATGGCAAATAATTAGTTTCTCCCTAGAGTTCACGCAATGCCTATTACGTATCACATGATATAATATGAACTCTGTGAAGGGAGAACAAAGCAAGTATAGCCTTAACTAACCTTAACTAACAAATTTAAGAAATAATATGTGGGTAGCTCACGGTCTAGGCTCCAGAGTGACGGTAAAATCTCGGGTGTGAATGTATTATGACGCCAATTCTGTGTTTACAAGAAACAGTCGCAGGCGTCTTTTGAAATCGTATTTATTTTTTACTAATCTGATATCTAATGGTATAGAACTCCAGATTTTCGGACCAGTTACTTTAATACTGAATGACCTTAGATTGGTTCTTGCTTTAACAGGTCGATACAAGGTAGCACCTCTTGTGTTATGATCGTGTATAGTTGAGGCAAGTGTAAAATATCCCATAAATGAGGCTGGTAATAATTTATGTTCGTATGAGTAGAGGAGATCTCCTATTTGAAGGATTTTAATCTGCTTCAGATTCATGAGATTTAATTCTCTAAAAATAGGTTCGGAGTGGTCATATCTTCGACCTCCCACAATCATTCTTATCGCTTTTTTTTGCAGGGTAACTAATTTTTGAAGACGAGAATCGTATATATATATATATATATATATATATATATATATATATGAGTAGCGAACGAGAATTGGGTCACACAAAAACTTTTCGAATTGCAACGTAAACTAAGAATTGTTAGCATATTATTACTCACTGTCTCCAATGTGGCACAGTCACTGTTTAGCAGAGCTCTTGTGATACGCCGGCTGCTTTTAAAGGACCTGATTTCACCAATAGATTTTGAATATGAAGACTACGTAAACAACATTGTGTCCAAAAAGAAACACTTGCGCATAGCTCGAATAGTGAAAGCACAAAGTTTAACAGGCTGTCGCTGTCCTAACAGAAATCAACCAATGGCTGAGAGAGGCTAGAGCAGGCTACAGCCGATAAGTTTAGACGTACTTTGCTATCAGACATTGCATTCCGTAGGCTGTCTAGACTACTAGCACTGCATTGTCAATATAACTATAGGGCACAATTTTACATGTATTTAGGTCCGTAGGCGTAGACTCTGGGGGTCAGCCGGGTCACGTGCCCCCCAATAATTGATTCCATTTCCTAGGGCAGCAAAACGGAAGTACGAGTATGACACATTGACACTACAAAATCGAGACTCAACCAAAAGACCCATAATCGAAGATCGCAGACTGCGGGACGGAATGCGCGGAGAAGCTAGTGGTTGAAGGCTAGCAGTTGGAGTAACTGGATGTGATATTGACTGGGAATTGTCAACATTCCCTCTGGTACTGGGCAAGCACAAGCCCTTGAAGCCAACGCAACCTTTCAGTTACACGCACTTGGGGAAGCTAAAGCTGACATTGTAGGCAAGTGCTTCAACACGACGGCTTCTAACACAGGTCCTCGAAATGGTGTTACCTCTTGCTACAACAGCAACAGTTGATCCAACGATATCAAATGCACTTCCCTGCCGACACCATATGCCAACATAATATGGTATTGTACTGTATTCGGACATTATAAAGCGCTTCTAGCGAGAGAGCCATTCAGAAGCGCTCTCAGTGCGAGAGACCCGAGAGAGAACGTTTTAAGAAAGGTAAAAGAGGAAGAGACGTAGGCCTAACCTGTTCTAGAAGAACGAACGGACCGAAGAAGCTTATTCCAAAGGGCACGGCCAGTAGAAGCAAAGACCTAGATTGAACCAGTGAAGTCCTGACACGGGGAACGAGGATGTCCAAACGGTCAGAGAAGCGGAGGACGGAGAGAAGCAGCAGAGCAAGGATAATGATTTAAATCACATAAATATTTGGGAGTGAAACAAGGATGAGGACCTTGATATGGTTGCGAGCAGAAAGTGGGAGCCAGATTGAACAGTAAAACGGAAAAAGTAAAACGGAAAAGAAAGCACAAGATCAAAGTCATTTTAGACGCTGATGAAATATAGCCTAACAGAAGTGATCCAATTGTTGTTGTTGCCGTTTTGATCTCAATTTTTTGCTAATATCCGCTCAATTTCTCAGCATTCCATCCACCAAAGAACAATAACACGATTAACAAATAGGGGAGAGTTGCCCCAAATGGACCGTTGCCTTAATTGGACCACAGCCGATTCATCCCCTAGATACCTATTTAACCTTGTTTTCAACGGTTGTATTCTTGCGCAGTTGAATATTGATCGTGAAGTTCTGCTGCAATAAAGGTGTCGTTACGAGAGAATCGAGGAAGACGTCAATTAGTCCAGCATTATTGTAATGACGCTGTATAAGTCATGAATTAAAACAAATTGATTTTTACAAGAAACGGAAAATCCTCTTCCTTATAACTGTTTGCAAGTACATTGCTCTTGAAACGACTATCAAGATTAAAAACCACAATTACTGGTTATAGTTTTTTAGAATTAAAAAGCCATACTAAATCGCCTATGTTTCTTGAAAATATCAACGCAAATATGTCCTGAAACAAACAATTTCAAACGTCAGAAACAAACATCACTTAAAATTACTTAAGACAACAACTCTAAAAATCCAAAACGTTACAGTTTCAACTCAGGCAAGTTTAAATATCTAACATTCTCTCAAACAACATAAAAGACATTTCTAAAACTACCAAACACAATGCCTATGTAACGTTATTCATACCAAAGTGTTATATAAAAAGGCGTCCGTTATACAACAATGGAACTGCTGCTTAGCACAGCATGGAACAGGACTTTTTTTGTTCCCATATCCGGATGCGAAGACAAGAGTTGGAGTTTCTTTGGATTGACCAAGGACTGTTATAAACCGCGTAGCTGGTTTCATCTGAAAAGAAACTGATGGACGAGCAGCGAAAAGTGATAAGAAATAACCGGTTAACAATTTTAAATTAAGTTTTTAAATAGATGCTCAACGTTGGAGTCTTTAGAGGCGGTAGACCGGTGAAATCTCGTTGTTTTAATGATCAGACTTCGATCGTCAAAAGATGGACATCGTATGGGCCGTATATGAAGTACGCAATATAAAAGCTACCAGGTGTCCCTTGTACGTTTGTTAAAAGGTACTAGATGAAGGAATAGTCGTCATTTCAAGGTCAACACCGCTAAAATATATATTGCTAACAGAAAGCTGTTCCGTGATTGGTTTCAATATTGAATCTTATGCTGTAGCTTCTTGAATTTCCGGAACTCGTTGATAAATTTGGTCATATTTGCCACGGTTGCACAGAGCGAATACGGAAGTCCGGTTACGAAGAACTTTTGACCCTGAGAGGTTATGTGTACCTCCGGATACAGCATCGTTCTTTCTAGCTTCACCCACATGTACGAAATATGGATATCTTCAGGAATAACGTACGTTTTAACTGCGACGATTGCAATCGCCCCTTCCAACCACTGCAGACCTATTTTCACATCTTCCGGAGTACCTATCAACATCCAGTCGACTAGAACGCTGCTCACTCGCCTGTGACTCACGAGAACTTTGCCAAGATGGTGTTCGACGTGGGAACGCCAGCGTTCCATGAGGAAATCGTGTATGTGAACGTTCACGCTCACCATCTTCTGATCCTGGTAAAAGAGCGTGCTATTCTCCTTTGTATCAGCCATTGAATTTCGAAGGAAAAGTAAAATGCTGCGGTTGTTCCACCTGCCAATGAAGAATTCCACAAGTATGAATTCAATTTTGTTAACATTCTTATTGATATAATTGCAGACAACTTCTTACACATAATAATCTAAACTAATCTTAGCACTTCAACAGTCTGCCCGAAAACTTGCGATGCAAAACCACCTGCTGCTGCTCAGACCTAGATTGATGTGATAAAGTAACGTTTTAGCCTTTAAGGCAAAGTGTGCGGAGTGTCTTATGAATGAATTGCTATAATCGTTTTGTTTCCATCTCAGCCTGTGAGGAACTCTATTGATCCATGTAAACAGAAGTCCTACCTTTTACTTTACGACAAGGAAATTAACTATTACACAACAAGTTTAAAAAACTCCTCAGACAATCGTGCAAATTAAAGTAGAGCGTTTGCAGGGGATGAACCGACAAGAGAGTCTGAGACTGAGAATTTAACTCGAGTTAACATAGTCAAAATCACCGATTCGCTCACACCGATCCTTCTCGTCTTCATGGAACAGTCTCAAATTTGAAACTAGAACTTTACCTCCATAAATAGGGCGTAGCTCTGGAAACACTTGCAGCTTATCTTAAGACGCACCTTTTAAAGCTGTTGGATAGCCACGTTATAACGTCTTTGTGAGATTCTTAAAACGCGATATATAAGTGTTCAGATACGTATACACGGCAACCTGAAGTGGTCAAACAACACAACATAACAGGAGTCGTTGGCCTACGTGGTTCAGAAGACTTTTCGTCTGCCTTAGAATCACTGCAAGTATCACCGGAAATGTTCAATAGCCAATCCTTCCAGGCTATGGTAGTGTTATACGCTGGCTGTACACTTTCACTGCTATCAATTGAACCAATTCACAAGTGTAAAACTATTGCATTGATGCATGTTGCCATGAGCATGGGCGGCGATCTAGGGGGAACGGGGGGCACATGTCCCCCACCTTTAAGAGTGGGGGGACACTCCATGCATTTGTCCCCCCCCCCACATTTTGAAGAAACACCAACAAAGGCTCAGAAATGTAATTGCGCGTGAGGGTTTTCGCAGCGTTTTTGACAAGACGAGGTAAAAAAAAAATTTTTAGCAGAAGTGTCCCCCCCCCAAAATTATGAGAAAGAAGAAGGAATTCGTCCAAAAAAGTTAAAATTTTGTAGGAAGAAATTATAAGAAAAAGGGTTATTGCCGGGAGACGGTAAAAAGTTGTAAAACGTGGCGAATGACAAAAAAGGTCATCAACTTTTTTCGAGATGAAATCGAGATTTTGTGGAGATGAATTGGTGAAAATGAAAGTGGGGGAAAGAAAAGTAAAAAGTGAAGAAGTGGTGGAAAAAAGAGAGGATAGTGTAAGAAAAAGTTGTAAAAAATTTTTTTGGGACAAGATTTTCCAAAACCGGTCGTCGACGAGATCGTGGCCGACTTTGCCCCCCCCCCACCTCTCAGACAAGATCGCCGCCACTGGCCATGAGGTCGGTTTCTTTAATCACTTATATATCTGGACTCTGGCGTGAATTATCTGGTGTAAATTATTTGGTGTATATTAAACACTCTCTCACTAAAATGCCTCCCTTCCATTGAATAACGGATACCGTAATAATGGAAACTCATAAGCTTCAATCGGGTCTACCCAGTTCATCTTCCTTTCAAATACAATGCAATAACACAATGCAGTAATGCAATGCAACTGTATTTCATACTACACTCCTGCCACTTTTCAGATGTGCGCACACGATCATAAGGCAGAGAGCAACTGTAGGTAAAAGACTTATTCAAGATACCTACATAGTGACCGCCTCAAGGACTCTCGAACCTGTACTCTCCGCCTTTCAAGCCGATCGCTGTAACCAGTCCGCCAATATGAACATTTTTTTATATGATTGTTTGTACTGGTACAATTTAAACCCGATTAGATTAAATGTAGAAAAACATACCAACAAGTTTTCCTGCCAAGACCCGACGCTTCGTTTATGATGGAATGTTTTCAGGTTATCGTACGATTTCTGTTTTCGATTTTCGCTACCATAGTTCGTAATTCTCCTCGCTTCCGTCAAATCCTGTGCATCTGTGTGTTCTTTGACCCCGTCAATGCAGATTATACCACACCTTTAAAGTGCACACACCTTGTTGGGTCAGCGATTACTGACAATGAAGAGATTGTTGACTACTGATTCTTTTGCGCTCACACTGAAAGCCGCGGTGGACAGTGATCGTCAGTTGGAAGGAAATCTAGAGTTGTTTTGATCGAAATGAAAGATAACTCCAACGTAGTTTCATTGCTAGATGGTACTATCCATATTAAATAGATATTTAAGTGGCAATAGGTAAAAGAGAACAGCTGCTCTGTGTCTTCTTTTTGCTCTTTCTGGCAACGGGTCTTGGATCCTCACTTGATATCTCTGGACAAGACTCAGCGCTCGTGAATAATCTGGTGCCCTGCGCTTAGCTTTTGAGTAACTCTTCAGAATTTTGGAGCGAACGATTACGATTTCAAAGTTTCAAAATGGCACGGATCCGCTTTATGTTAAGTTCATCAGAAAGTAGAAGCGAAGTTAAACAAACGAAAAGAACCTGCTGCAGAGTTTTGGACCCAAGTAATTAGTTGTAATTGTGATTAGTAACTTCTATTGCGCCGGTGTCTAATGCGCAAGGCATCAACCGATGGTGCATCGAAACCAAACCGTAATCGGGTCAATTACTATCCAGATCAGTCGACTAAGACTGATCTGGAGGATAAGCCGTTTTAAAAGGTAGGGCCTAATTTAAAAGGTAGGGCCTAATTTAAAAGGTAGGGCCTAATTTAAAAGGTAGGGCCTAATTCTTAAGTTAAGAACGAAATGACTAAAGCGACTGAGCAGTAAAACGGAAGAAGCAAAACGGAAAAGAAAGCACGAGATCAAAGTCATTTTAAATGCTGATGAAATATAACACAAGTAATCCAATTATTGTTGTTGCCGTTTAATTCTCAATTTTTTGCTAATATCCGCTCAATTTCTCAGCATTCCATCCACCAAGAAACAATAACACGATTAACAAATACCTGTTTTATAGGGCCTACACGTTAGGCAAATCGCTTCGGAGTTAAAGCAAGATACTCGCATTATTTCTGTTTAAGTGTTAACTTGAGCAATTCGTACAATTTCAGTAAAGATAAACAAGGTAAAATTTTAAAACTTCACGTTTTTTTAGAAGTAAACGTCGCATTACAGTTTTTGAGATTGGGATGGCAAACGGCATTTTCACAAAACTTCGAACAGTTCCGTTTCTTACAATAGGCATGGCTGGTCATGCAGAAATGAAATAAGCCTATGACTTGCCATTAGGATTAGGGCCAATAAGCTTTTGTTAGTCAATTTAATTCTCCGTTAAAAGTAATAAAAACTCATTTTCAAATGCTTCGCCATGCTTAGAACTTCTCATAAAACATCACATAAAACAATTAAAATGAACCGCGTGAATATTTATATCCTATGTCACTGTTTGAGCCAAGTCGCAAGTCAGTTGAGAACCGAAGTTCTCTCATCAGATGTCTGATCCTGTTCACGGCTGATTCTAGATTTTCACCAAATCCAATCACAATACATTTCCGTGACGAACATTCCAAGTCAACGTGCACACCGTTAAATTCAGTTGCATCATCGATTTCTTCTCGAAGCCTTCGAATGTTGACATCTCGCGGAAGTGAAATGGTCCGTGTATCGATATGCGAGATAAACAGTTCGAGCTTATCAAAGGCTTGATTCGTGTCATCGTAACTACCTTTGAGCAGCCATTCATACGACGAGTTGCTCAATTCTCTTGTAATCACTTCGACGGTGGATAGGGATTCACTCAAGGCAGATGCACGTTCAGTGAGGAACCGGTGAATGTGAGAGCTCATCTGAACCGCTCTCACGAAGTCAGTCTTGTGTAAATTCCTCATCCTAGCGCCCCACATTTCAACGGGAGATTATATCAGAGAAGAGAATTGGGTCTCGGATGCGCTCGCTTGCCAACAAAACCTCGGGTTTGAACGACGACTCCTAGAAACACACAGCGAATCCATGTTACGCCCGTATTGCACAGATTGCATATAAAATATTACGTAATGCATTATTAGGCCTACATATTAAATATTACGTTATGCATATAATTTTTTAAATTACATATTACATATTACGTATTGCACATATAAAATAAAAATAATCTTCGTTTATTAAATTCAAACTGACAAGTACGAAGTAAGATTACATGATATAATAGTAACAGACGATAACAAGTTTAACAGGAGTCAAACTTAACTGTATATCAGCCTGCAAGGCGTCCATCTGACCTACTGCTCAGTTTACAGGCTGCTGTAAAATGAGCAGTAGTTTATGGCGTGAGTTTATGGCGTGAAAAGGCCGAGACAACCTTTGTGTGGCCATCGGGTATCGAACCGGAGTCCTTCTGATCTTCGTGCAAGCGTATTACCATTCAACCATCTCCCCGCCCCATTACTACGTATTACGTATTGCAGGAATTATTACATATTACGTATTGCACACAGTAGGCCCTACTATTATCTCGTAACGTAATTATAACCTCAGAAATTCTAAAGCGCCGTTTAATTCACAAACGCTGCGTCAAGTCAGAGGGGAAGTGCAAAAATACCAAGCGAAGAAGAGCAGTGTGGTTGCCAGAAGACCAGAGAGAAGAGAGGTCAATACTCACTGAATTAAAATTTCTTTCCAAGTTGCGTTTGCAAAATACTTTCGGTCGGGAAAGGTCATCGTATGGAAAGGAAATGACTTGGGTTCTACTGGTTGGACTGGATTCGCTGTTTATATAGACCTTTATAAGGAGCTATATGGGTGCGATTCAGTCCGAGATAAATTACATTACGTATTGACCTGAACTAACCCGACCTGACCTAATCTAATTTACATTAATATTTAATGTATTGCCTTCTATTGGGCAAGTAAAGAATTCGCTTAATAGTCAATGTTAACCTTACTTGTTTTTACTTCCGTGGGTGCGGTTCAGTTCGAGATGAATCAGGATTCAAAGTAAACCATTTGCGACTCTAAGGTTTCATCCTATGAGTCGCTCCTTTCCTGCCTTCTTGTCTTCTAAACGAGTCAAAAACATATATTCTGCACTTCACACCGCCCACTAATTGCCTTACCTGACTGCGCTAACAAACTTGAACGTAGAGCTTACTGGTTGGTACTCTAGCGAAGGAGTGCCTCCTTTAACTTCGTCTAGGTTCTTAAGTAGTCTAATAGTCTTTATAGCTTCAATCTGAAAACCTCAGCGTACAACTATTAATTCGATTATGCATGGCAGCAGTGGCGGATCTACTATGAAACTAATGAAGCTCAAGCTTTAGGGGGCCACCAGAAGCGACTCAGACTGTAGCCTGTAGTGCACAATTTGTCTATTTGCGAAGGGTCCCCATAACAGTTCAAGGTTCAGGGCCCAAAAAGTAGGCACATACTAATCAATTATTCTCCTCCTGGAAATACTTAAGATGAACCAAATTTCAGTGCTTGAAATAGTGACTTTATGTATCGTTATGTAAATAAATCATTATCTGACGAATATATTATTAATTTCTTCAGTACAAACTCAGATTTTCATTCCTATGCTACTAGAAATTCATTGTCCTTAATTAAGAAGTGAATTTGCTAGAACTAACTCGCGAAAATTCTCCATTAAATGTAGGGGTCCACTTAAACCTTCTGGATCCGTCGCTGTATATATTTACATATTGGTTACAGCGTCCGTCAGAACGCTTCTCTCCGTGGGAATGGAAGTTAGCATATCGATCGTGAATATTTTTTTAAATAAAGAAAATCCCTGACTCTTCCATCCGCCTATATTCATGACCTTGCCGTTTTCTATCTAAGAACTACTCCTACTGTTGTCTGCCATTGTTACATCCATTAGCGTGGTGGCTCAGTGGTAAGTTCGGCGCCTTGTGACCGGAAGGTTGCAGGTTCGAATCCCACTCTAGCCGCTGCGTACGGACCTTGGGCAAGTCCTTCACTCGCAATTGCTCGTGGCGCTTCGGCGTGAAAATTCCGGCACAGTATCAAATGCTGTAGTCGGGAGCGCCTCTGAGTAGTAGTAGACTTCGAGAGGCGCTATGGAAATATCCGGAATAAATAAATAAATAAATTAACTTGTTTGAACTATCACCAGGACACCCAAGGATCTAATCGTATCAATTCTATCTTTAAATCAATCCATTTGTTGAAAATCCCTGAACTCATTAATTTCACTGTTCTCTCTCATAACTCATAGCACTGCTCAGTGTTTACCTGGTTACTGGTTAGGTAAGGTTTGTTTCCGAGCAGCAACATAGTGCAATATCTGAACGTGAGTATGCATGAATATGTATGCATTTTACTATGTATGTGCGCACTGCGTAGCAATGCTCATGTATACATCTAGCTACGTAGGCCTATATATGTCTGCTACTGTGTTTGCTTGTATCCACGTGTAGATGCGTACATGACTGCATATACAGGGTGCGGCAAAATAAAGTAATCCCCTGCAGTGTGTTGCAAATTCGGTAGCAACCGCTTAGAATTTTTATATAAAACTTGGTAATGATATTGTCTGTTCACATCTACATATAACTTCCAAATGTTATTTAACAATCTTGAAATATGACAAAGTTATGTTATTTCAAACACGACAACCCCCACGATTTTACATGGTTAAAAATAGTTACTTTGTAAAGAAACAAGAAAAATAAATGGTACAACTTGAAATATTTTTACAACAAAGCTTTACGAATTGCACTTTCAATTTTACATTAAGTGTTCAAAGTGTCCACCATTGGCCTGCACGCATGCCTTCAGCCGTTTGGTAAAGTTCTTGATGGCCTTGTTGATCGGCGCCTGTGGCATATCGTCCCATATTGACTGCAAAGCGGCTTTCAACTCGGCGATTGTCTTTGGCTTCGGCTGGAATTTGTAATACCTTTCCAGCATGGCTCCCCACACGTGATAGTCAAGGGGGT
The DNA here is from genome assembly GCA_963556255.1 of Allolobophora icterica. Taxonomy (NCBI): domain Eukaryota; kingdom Metazoa; phylum Annelida; class Clitellata; order Crassiclitellata; family Lumbricidae; genus Allolobophora; species Allolobophora icterica. Next base: position 96,379,895 of record OY744602.1, on the reverse strand, counting down.
TGAGATCTGGGGAATTTGGTGGCCACTGGTCCTTCTCAATGATCTCAGGACAGTTTGCGTGCAGCCACTCCTGCGTGACACGTGCCGTGTGCGCTGGAGCGCCGTCCTGCTGGAAAATGAACCCCACTGGCATCAACTGGTTGCAGTCCTCAATGAAGCTAAATATGAGTTCTTTATTTACAAGTTCCTCTGCCAGATGAATTTACGTCACTGTGATGACGTTGCTTTTAAGCTGGTGCCCTGTTTTTTGTTTTCATAATAAATGCTACAGTACAACCAATAACGCAACCGTAAAATTTGCACGTTATAAAGCGTGGGCTTGTCTCTGTTCAAATAGCATAACTTAGTCAATTGTTGTGATAATATAATGTAATTTGGCAATTGTACGTAGATATGAATGACCAATGGCCGTGTAAATTTTCTTATAAAAATCCAACTTCGTTCTTGAGATATCAACCAAACACTGCAGAGGATTACTTTATTTTGCGCACCGTATATATATATATATATATATATATATATATAATTAATTAATTAATTAATATGTATATATATATTTATTTATTTATTTGTATGCTATACTAAAACTGCACAAGTTGTATGGGTAGCCTACAGTTTTTCATAGACCCTTATGGCCATTCATGGGCGATGAGTAAACGTCACAATAACAGTTATGTTGCACATACATGTATGGCATTGTATGTCCGATCAATCCTATATCCACGGAAACCCTATATGCCAGCATCAGATTAAAACTATTATCTTATATTTGCTACCTGCTCAAGGACGGCATGTAGGAAAGAACTTGTAGATTTCTTGTCCAGCTGACTCGGTGTTGCATCTTCCATCTTGAACCTTCTATAGATGCGTTCGTTCCTTGCAGATGAGGAATTCCTTACTCGATGCCCAGTTGACTTCCCCACTCTTCGCTTTGATGTAGGAACAGATTACCCGTCACGTCCTCTTCTAGTTAACCTGCGCTGGAAATTTTAACGAGCAATCGAATTTGAAGTTTGATTAGTTTAGAAGTGCATAGAAGCATGATTATAATCGTAACCGTAAAACCCGAACTTCTAGAGCGCTACTCTAAAGCTAAGTGCAGGGGACAGCTTATTCACGAGTGCTGCACGTGTCTCGTCTAGAGTTGTCAATGGGTGATCCGAGTCGACAGTAGAAGTAGCTGTCACGATTGAACAATAGTAAGTTAAACTGTCAAATAAAATCGTAAGTACTGGGATTTTTTACAGAGAGCTATGCGCTATGAATAGAGTGCATCGAGTTACCGAAGTTTGATTCGCCGGTGTGATCCGTCAAGTTTGAGGTGTTTCGTCCAGCATTGACTCCCTGCATCTGCCATTGAGTGACTGAGCTAGAAGATCAGACGGTGCAGTTGGACGAACGTGATGATGTTTTGACGAGACCACCTATAGTGCAAGCAATAAATAATTCTACATCAGAAATAAATCATATTCTAGGTTTAATAGATAAAGTTTTTCGTTGCGGAATCACACATGAACGCAAAGAGTCACGTAGATATGTCAAAAATGATCAGTTCAGATATCAGATTTACCGTGAGCTGGGGAAGACAGCCATCCCTGGTACGCGAACCCTTTAAAGGTTCGAAAGGCAGTTGGCTCTTTGCAGTTCTTTCGAATCCTGGGCAAGCATCGTTCGCGCTGTTGCAGGAATCACCTTGGAGGTGTACCGCAGTTCTTCCGGTGTTGGAATAAGGTTGGCTGTTTGGTTTGAGAGGCAGGGTGCAGAGACCGCAAGATAGTTCGCAGTTTTTGTGCGAAAGCTGACTGGTTTGTCGAAGAGGCGTCAAAAGGTGAGCCATGTAGAAAGTTCTTCACGGGTTCTGAACAGTTAGGTTGATTGAGAGCAGAGATAGTCCATTAAAGGTCTTGAACACTCCAAGATACACTTGAAAAGGTCAGCAAGTACTGTTTTGTCGCAGAAGACTCCAGGCATAGATCGTTTGAATCGGTACAGAGGTCATCTACAAAGACCAGTAAGAGTGGTAGCAGTTCATCAAACAGTCCTTTTGCCGTTTATTGAGCACGGGTCGTTCCCAAAAAGAAAACCGAAACAATGGAGAACAGTGAAACTAGGAAGAGACAGAGTGTTCCAAGGAACTCGCTAACCTACAGCCCCAGCAGTCTAATGCCAGCGCCAGCGGGACATCACCTGATCATAAAGAGAACCATCTCGACGTCTGTTTCCGACGGACGCCGATCAGCCTCCGTTGACAGACGGAGCGTTCGAACCCTGACGCCCATCTACCAACCAACACCCGACTGACTCTACAGGGCGATCTCCGTCACGGGCCTCAACGACGTCAGGGACTCGCGGACGAAGGCGAAGTCGGACATGAGGAACCTCAACGACCGTTTCGCCAACTACCTGAACCGAGTTGGATCCCTCGAGGCGAAGAACTCGGCGTTGGCTGATGAGCTGAACAAACTGCGGGCCAAGTGGGGCCAGGAGACACTCCAAATCAAAGCCTTGCACGAGGCGGACCTCGACGACTCAAGACACGATCTGGACGATGCCGTTAAGAACAGGGCCCTGGTGGAAATCAAGGTGGCCTCGGCAGAGGAACAGATCGAGGTCCGAAGTCAAATGTAAGAGCTTTAAATCAAACTATAGATAATTCCATTGCTTGTATTGTATTGTATTTATGCATTTATAAAGCGCCTCTCGCAGTAGAGATTGCTGCTGTGTATGTACGTGGACACGAAGTATGTATGTATGTATGTATGTATGTATGTATGTATGTATGTATGTATGTATGTATGTATGTATGTATGTATGTATGTATGTATGTGTGTATTTATGTATGTATGTATGTATGTATGTATGTATGTATGTATGTATGTATGTATGTATGTATGTGTGTGTGTGTGTGTGTGTATGTATGTATGTATGTATGTATGTATGTATGTATGTATGTATGTATGTATGTATGTATGTATGTATGTATGTATGTATGTATGTATGTATGTATGTATGTATGTATGTATGTATATATGTATGTATGTATGTATGCATGCATGCATGTTTCTCTGTGTTTATGTATGTATGCATGTGTGTACATTGTACATAATGTATGTGCATATGTGTCTGACTGTATGTGTGTTTGTATGTATGTAAGTATGTATGTCTGCATGTATTGTATGTATGTAGGTACCTCAATATTTCTACTGTGTCTTGAAAGAATTTCTCATAGGTGCCGAAAATGAAACAAACAAAGAGATCTAAAAAAGGAGCAATTTATAATAGGTTGACATGTTTCCTAATTCGTACACGTGTGAGGACACGCAGTCACAGAGCAGAGTGCGATTTATCAGCCGTTCCTGGCGGCAGTTATTTTACGGCGATGGATACGAATAAATTTTTTCCATTGTCCTCGGTCATTGTCATGTCCACTGCTTCTCTCAGTGTTAGTCAAAGTGTTGCTATGTCATCGTTTATATTTGTACAGCGCTCGAAAACTTACGAATGCTCTACAAATATTCATGTATGAATTCCGAATAATATTATATGTTTGAACATATATGCAGTAGGGCAGGGTAAGATGAATTAAGGTAGGGTTGGGCACGGCAGGGTAAGGTAGGTTAGGGTAGTGTAGGATAGGGTCATACAATAGGTAGGGTGAGGTTGGGTTGGGTTGGGTAGGGTAGGGCGAGGTTGGGTAGGCTAGGCTAGAGTAGAGTTGTGCAGAGCAGGATAGGACAGATCAGCCAGGGTAAATAAAGTTGAGCAACAATTTGCCCCTGCCCTGTCAACAAGTATGGTTCATAAATAGGCTTGCCTGTTGATCAACAGCATATAACACAATTAAAGAGAAATGTGACGTTGACTACTTGCGCAAAAGCAGTCACGGTAACAAGTCTATTCACAGTCAATGTAAAGGTGATCATTATGAGCTAAATAGGTCAGAATTTCTTCGGTCGATTCAAATCTCAGGCGGTGAACACAGCTATCGTCAAATGCCTCTGCGCTGCGAAGACTGTTTTCTGACAGGCGGTATCTTGTCAATGGCTCTAGCAATGAAAGACATCAATCAAACGATGCGCAGATGGTCACAGGACCATGACGCCGACCCTAAAAGCCACCGACGCGGTCACGTGATCGAAGCAGACGATATTGAGTTTAAAGGTACAAGGAGGAGAACGTGTCGATGAGTTTAAGTTCCCCAAAAGTCTGGGAGAAAGGCATCGCATTTCACGGATATTAACCTCGAGGGAAGCAACCAGGAAAGAAGACATGGCTGCCGATTCAACCGTCAATACCTCGTACACCGTCAGGGAAACGTCGACCTTCGAGTCCAGTCCGAGACCTGCGTCCCACGGGCGACATCTGGTCATCAACCGGACTAGCTCATCTTATGGCCTCGGTGGCCGCAGCTCTTTGGCCATGGAGAAGAGCACCAAGTCTTCTAGCGTCTACCAACCCGTTCCAGAAGGCACCTATTCGACGCAGGCTGTGACCGGAGCGAATTCTGTCAAGGAATCGCGCGAACAGGAGAAGCGTGACATGCAGGACCTCAACAGCCGCTTTTCCGATTACCTGGAAAGAGTGAGGACCCTCGAGGCGCTGAACCGTACCCTGGCCGATGAGCTGGAGAAGTTGAGGATCAAGTGGGGTCAGGAGACGGCTCAGATCAAGGTCATGTACCAGGCCGAACTGGACGATTTTAGGCGACAGTTGGATGACGAGCTCAAGGCGAAGGCCAGGCTTGAGGTCAAGGCCGCGTCAATCGAAGCTGAAATCGACGATATACGTCTGATGTAAGGCAACACCTGGTCTATTCTAACGACTTTTATAGCGCAACTATAATAATATAATCTAATGACTCCTGTAATGCCGATACAGTAATGTGTGTATGTATCTGAACACCTAAGCAGCGCGTTCACTTAGTTTGTTACTTACTTACCTGATAATTATCACTGTTGTAATTATTATTATTACTATGATTATTACTGATTATGATTATACTATGATTACTATGATTATTTTTTTAATTGTGTATTATTATTATTATCATTATTATTATTGGTATTGGTGTTAGTGTAGCTGTGATGTCGTGACTGTTATTACCAGTATCTTACTGTTGCTAAGGCTTAAGTATTAATTAAGTAATAAACACATGTATGAATTATACTCAGGAAAGAGGTATCAAGGTTGTGATAAGCTATTAGCTTAACTTGGCTCCTGTTACACTGTACTTGCTGACTCATACCTGTAACTGTGATATCTAACAGATTTAAAACGGTGAGTCTTAAGATAAGCTACTATGTAAAACAAGGTGCAAGTCTTCAAGTGATCATTGCGTCAAGTGAAACCTTAGTCATGATCTTCAGCTGTCAGAGACGAATCCCAGAAACCTGGATAAGGTCGAGCGCATTCGCAGGAGTTATCGTTTGCCTTCCTCCAGCTTATGCTTCTAAGAAATCTAAAAAATAAACTGCTTGGTGACACGTATGCTCATGTGTGTGAGCGCAAACAACATACCCAGGGTTTGTTAAATGAAGTCGAACTCGAAATGGCAAAGCAATTTCTGTGCACATAGCTAGCCTATGCTAATAAAAGATCATCAGGCTGGAGTGATGTTTGATATACTTAGTTCAGACTGTGTCTTTAGTAAACAACGTGAGTCCTGAAATGTTGGAGATTGGAGATTGATAGACTCCGTTTTAAATCATCATCAGACCAAATTCGCTTTCACACTCGAGATATATTGTTAGCTATTGACCACCGTGTCGCACGTTAAGTAATAGCGACAGGTAAACTAAAATCTGGGATGTTATCCTTTCGGAGGCACTTTTAAATGACGCCAAGATTTTCTTTTATTAATTCTTTTATTTATTTAACCTGTAACGCGAAAGGCATGAGACTTGTTTACGCGGGTCGTTACACGAAGCAGACGACTCTGGACAGATCGTTCGCGTTCAGCAGGGACGAAACTGCAATCGTTAGTTCACAGACCAAGCGTGCTACAGGTTACATTGCACAACAACATCACTATAAACTGCGCCCTATTAGCTATGGTAATAAGAGATCATTAGGCTGGGCTGATATTTGACAGACTTAGTTCGGGATGGGTCTTTAGTAAATTACGTTCGTCCTGAAATGTTGAAGATTGATAGCATCGGTCTAAGAAGTCCTTTAATGATCATCAGACCAAATGCCTTTTCACACGGCTAAGGCTCAAGACTTTGTGTTGTGCCCGTGTCATAAATTTATACAGAACTGAATGACTTGACTGCAACCCGACCAAGCGAAACGGCCTCAGGACCTTAACGCCATCAAATGTTGAGCGGTGTCTTATGCCTAAGCTGCTAGTTTTATTCATAGTTTAAGAATATTAGTTTTGCTTCACACCCTGTGTCGCCAGGGATATGTTGGTGCCGCGCTTCCACGCCACATCAACTCATACTTTTCCCTGCATTTGGACTTCCTCTTGCATAATATCGTATTCCATGATCGAATGAAACTTAGTTATTTTTTTGCGTATGCCCATGACAGAATGGCACTCCATTAGTTGGCATATGCCCATGACAGAATGGCACTCCGTTAGTTGGCATATACCCATGACGAAATGGAACTTAATTATTTGGCCTACGCCCAGGCACTACGTAAGTCTAAGCGCATCACGAAAGCGTGTTTAATATTTACAAATTTCTAAGTGTCCGCATGCCTTTTAAAAGATACAGAACGATACACGCATGATGTAGACATGCCTGCAGAAAGCCAGAGTGCGCTTTACAATAGGGCCCTGTGTATAAGCCTACATTCCTTTGCATGTAGGCTATCACTTAACACAGGCATATTGTCGAACTAAGGTACACCATTGAAACACACGCGCCTGTGTTATTACAACGTGTTTATAATAGGGTCGAGCAGAGCATATACACAAGCACGCGAACACATATGGATGCCAAGTTGTGTTTGCGCAAATAATTCGGGACAGCGTGAGTTTTGTTGGGTGGGCGTCGGCAAAATCTTAACACATACCTAGGTTTATTAACCGTGACTGAGCATCTAAAACGCTGTACTTTAATTGCTTGGCTTACTCCGTTATGCTGAGGTTTTAAAGGGTCAACACTATCAAACGCTTTGCATTTGAATCGGCTTCGTTGAAATGACGCACTTAGATTTATGATAAGAAGACATTCAACAAAACTCTATGATCTGCCAACAATTTATGCGAGATAGTACAAATAACCCGTGTGCACTTCTTAACTTTGTAAATAGGGGATTTTCAAATAACAGTTGTATCGCGTTTGCACTATAAGAAGGACAAACAGAGAAACATTAAGACACAGAGAGAAAAACAGACCAAACAGACAGACAAACAGTCAGAGACAAAGACAGAAAGAGAGAGAGAGAGATAGAAAGATAGAGAGAGAGAGAGTAGAGAGAGAGAGAGAGAGAGAGAGAGAGAGAGAGAGAGAGAGAGAGAGAGAGAGAGAGAGAGAGAAGAGAGAGAGAGGAGAGGAGAGAGAGAGAGAGAGAGAAGAAGAGAGAGAGAGAGAAGAGAGAGAGAGAGAGAGAGAGAGAGAGAGAGAGAGAGGAGAGAGAGAGAGAGAGAGAGAGAGAGAGGGGTCACCTGAAAAATAAGGCCAGCTTAAAGGACCCTTAATCAAGTTTGTTCTTCTCTCACCCAAACAGTAATATCTAGAACTTTTGTAGTATGTAGCGATTTTTTGCGGCATTTATGTCATATCGGTGAATCAATAAATGACTTAATAGAATTGGTTTTATCATAATGTTATCTTGAAAATTTTGTATCGTATTATATTGTATCATATTCTACTGCAATGTATTGTATTTATTTTGTCGTACTGCATTGTATAGTACTGCATTACATTTAATTGACTTTCCATTAAAATGCATTACATTGTATTGTATTGTATACGGGCATTTATAATGCGCCTCTTGCGGTCTTAGACCATTTAGAAGCACTCCCAGTGCGCGAGACCCCCGACAGAAAGACCAGGATTTAAGGTTAGAAAAGGAAGAAGCAACGCTACTAGAAAGAGATTGTATTGTATTGTATTGTATTGCTATGCTTTGCACTGTGTTATATTGCATTTTTTTTACATCGTAGCATTTCGTATTTAGCACCATTGATGGATGAATGCCGGTAGGTAGTAGCACTAAAAATGAAAAAAAGATATAAACTGGTAGGATGTCTTCTCTTCGCAGGTGGGAGGATATAGTTCGGTTAACGGTTTCAAACAACGAGAAGTTCGAATCTCAGAGCGTCATCCTGTCTCAGTACGAGTCACAGGTTCAGATGCTGAGAAAAAACATCGATAACATCGAAAAGGATCGGGACAAGACAATCGCTAGCATCGCCCAAGTGGAAGAAAGCTGGGCCACCGTTAGAAAGGTAAACATTGACAGCGTCAACATTAGGGGGCTAATGTTTTGTCATCAGTATACAAGACTTGCACCTTCGTATTGCGAGGCATTGTATTGTATTGTAATGCCTCCTCTCTAAAATCGTAATCGTAATTGTTAACTCCACATATCTAAAGCGCCACCAATGCAGGGCACCAGT
>OY744602.1:96316323-96368823 GCA_963556255.1 Allolobophora icterica | reverse complement strand
TTATTAGCATCATAGTGTGTTCTATAGGCTATGACAACTGGAGCGATATTGTAAGGACGAGGAGGGAGAAACCTCCAATGGTTCTCCCATTGAACACGTAATTCTCCACATGTATACATTGCTCTTCCCCATGTGTCTTCCTCTCACGGGCTATCGCCCAGGTTATCGACCAGCCAAGATTCCTTCTCAGTATAAATAACTCTCCTCCATCCTCCAGTGCTACAAACCACAGTTCACGTCCTGTCCCAAAAACAATACCACAAAACTCTGTTGATCCAATATTCATTTAATGACTCAATGGTCGACAAATTCCAGCCTATACTCTCAACTGCTTGGCGCTCTCGATTGATGTTTAGTCAATAGACTGTGGCCTTAATATATGCATAAATAATAATGTTAATTTCGATTTAACGACGTCAGTGGGTGGCAGAGCAATTGACAAAGGGGTGATGCAAATGGAAAAGGTCAATTTGATCTTTTCATGGCCTTCCGTAGTCTCTCAGATTTTAATGAGGTTTAGCAATTGTTTAGTATAGATCAGTGCTTCCCAACCCTTTTTTCAGAGCAAGGCACCCTTAATAAAAATCATTCAGTCAACGGCAACTGACCTTAATTTAATTTAATTTAATTTATTTCTTCCAATTAGTTCTTTATTTTAATTACGGGCAACGTCCCTTGCATTTAACAGTGTTGAGACTACTTCAACACTACTTCAAGTTTTTAAAACTAGTTAGAGTCCAATTACTATTTTTGATTGGTGATTATCAGTAGTTTCTCATTTATGTTGATATTCTGCCATCCAGCCGTGGCACTCTAGAGCAAGTTCACTGAACCTTTTGGTGAGAGGCACACAGTTTGGAAAACATTGGTGTAAAGCCAATCTTTTCAAAGTTTTCTTGAAATTTCAGATACGTACAAATATAATAGGCTGGGGAAACTACATTTCAGAGATCTAAGCACACAAGGCATAAATTTAAGGCTGCTGCAGACGAAACCGTATTGCAATTGTAAACTGTCGGAGAAGTCCGGTCAAAACCCGATTGGTAAGGAAACCAACGTTTAGTCTACGGTAGATTAGCCAGTTGAAAAAAGAGCTGAACTACATCGAACAGCTGACAGGAATCACTTCGCTGCCCACGTAAAGTCCGCATTAAACCCACATTCACGCATGAGACCGTCACATAAACCCCCATGTCGGTCACATTTAATGCCCATGGAAATGCTAACAGGGATAACTGAGTAATGAATATGAAAGTTTTGGGCCAGACAACGAAAACTCCAGAAAGCCAAACTATGTCCTTTTGTGAGGCACGAAAAAATAAAACTAAGGATGACATTGTCAGTTAAACGAGTGCAATGCTTGTCGGTAACGAGATTGGTCTGTCAATCAAATCAAACGAGACAGATCGCAATGCGAGACCAAGACCAAGACTTAGAACCTCAAGAGCAAGACCAAGATCAAGACTTTTGGTCTCAAGACCAAGACCAAAAGTCAGTTTCATTGACCAAGAGAGTGATGCAGGTGAACAATCAACTGTATTCAGGTATTCAGTGCTAAAACTTCCTCCTCGCAGGACGTTAAAAATCAACAACCTACTCGATCAAGGTTTGTTTTATACTCTCAGTCGGTGCCGGATTTAGACTTGGTGTAAGTTGAATAAAGCTTGGAGACACTTGTTAAAAATTACACTAAAAGGTCTCACAAAACATGAAAAAATATTATATGCCTCTAATTATTTAATAGCAAGGCATTTTAAAGTGAAAAATCAGATTTTTTCAAATGAATGCATTTCATTTACTCAGGCGAGATGGAATTTGCTACACAAGCCGTTAAAAAAGGTCATATACAATATATATATATATATATATATATATATATATATATATATATATATACTTCTTTCTTTCTCAGTCTTCTGCTGTTGAGCAGGTTTGTGACATGGACGACCTCGTGTTCCCCTCCGACCTCCTCCATCCTGTTCGGTTTGTGAGGTCTTCGCTTGATGACGAACGTCAGTTAGGGTTGCACTTGATTTGTCCATATCATGTCTTGGGAAATAGCCGAAGTGGTTTCCCGTTGCCTTCCTCGCGGTTTGAGTAGTGGCCTTCTACGCCGCTCACGTTAGCCAGCTGTTTCAGGGTTCCTGCTGAGCCTTTCCACCTCGCGTAGCGCCCAAGGTGGTACTTCAGAAACCTTCACCACTGATGGCATAGCCTCGGCAGGCAATCCCCTACTCGGCTGTTACGCCCCCCCCCCACCACGGCGAGGTGTGAGACGGACTTTGGGGGGATATATTACTATATATAGTAATATATATTACTATATATATAGTAATATATATAGTACACATAAAATTTAAAAAAGCCTCCCCAAATGTGAATTTTTTAGGCCCCTGTGGATTGTAAAGTCCAAAGGTGAAGCTTTTTTTTATCTTATGCCTAAATACAGCACTGCTGTCAGTCGTCACATTCAGTCAGGCATATACCCTGCTATTCCCACTGCGATGTTGAAATGTCGCAAAGGCTTAACAACGACGTAGTTCTCTCTGCGTGACCCATTATGAGCAAATTTATCAACTTTATTGGTGTTTAAGAGGAGTTTTGACAAGCATAGTCTACTTGACAGATGATCATTCAGATAGTGTTTTTCGCAATGATATGTCTCTATTTTTCTGTGCATGAATAGTATCTTTTTATGCAACGATACTAGCGGTAAGGCGCAATGCGATACATTTGCTCTTGTACAACGATATGCAAGCATAGGCTAAGCTGTTGTGCATCAATTTTATTTTTAAGTGTGGATCGTCTGAACATAATGGTTGTCTAAATTAATGTCTGCCCTGGCTGGAGATTAAGTGAAAACTGATGTTGTCTGGAACATTTTTAAAGATCCACAGAAGTGATGAAAACTGAGAGAATGTAAATATTATATCAATCAATCAATATCAATATTCGTTTACTGCAATAATTCCCGTGGACACAAACGCAATGGGATTACACAGACTTTAAAAATATTGACAGCAAATGCGATTAAATCAGATCTCAATTAGGTTTCAGTGACTAGCTAATAAATGTTTCTATAAAGCATACGGGATATAAAGTTTTTATCGTTCTTTCCAGGCAATGTGAAATTGTGAGTTCGCACTCGGAGATTGTGGGGAATATTTCGGTCAGCAGGGAAATAGGGTCGCAGAACATGGCCTGGGTCAGCAACGGCTGCATTGAATAGGCGTTCATCCGCCTGCCTGGCCTGTTCTGAAGCGCATTGGATGGATGGGGAAAGAGAGCCAGTTCGGCACATTTTCTAAGTAGTTGCTCAATCCTCTCCCTGTCTCCTGCCCGGGTGTAGTCCCACCATGCAGGGGATGCATACATCAGGGAAGATACGGTGGTGGTCCTTGCTATGTCATGTAAGACATTTGGTGGAAATCCGTGGATCTTAGGACTCGGAGGGCGTGAAGAGGAAGAGTTCGATAGAACCTCTTCTAGATGTGGCCCCATCCCAAGGTCAGAGGAGATGGTGACACGTAGCAACGCGGATGGCCCCAGGGATAATAAGGGGAATGGAGGGGATTGCTTTCCTTCTGGTGAAGATAATTAATTCACGAGTTTTATTGGGGTTGAGGCGAAGGTTATTACTACTCGCCCAGGATGTGATATATGGTAATCGTATCGCAATCGTAGGGGCCTAATCGTAAACTCAAATTTTCTAAGGCGCTACTCTAAAGCCAAGCGTCGTGTCAGAGGGCTTTTAAGAGATTTCAAGAGAAGAAGGTTTATAGTCGTTCGTTTAGATCATGTTTCGTTTATTACTCGTCTATTCTTCGTGTATTCATTAGGTTTCCACTAAACTCGGTATCAATGTGCACACCCGAAACCTTAGCCGTCATTTCCAACATAATTTTCATCAATCTTCATCAATATCTTACTTAGCATTATCTGCAAATTTTATCATCCGGATCAGTGCTATTTTACACTGCGCTTGTAATTCTTACCATTTTGTTAAAGCATTGAATGAAAACTTACTGCTGACCTTGTTAGTATGTTAGTGTATTTGGCTGTCGGTTGAACTGTTCTTTCTTGGATCGTTTTCTTCTTACTTATAGGAGATGAAAGAGCTAGGTGCGCTGGTCTACAGTGGAGCTGCAGCTGAGAACCGCGACTACTGGAAGTCTGAGATGACTCAGGCGATCAAGGAAATCGAAGATATGTACGAAGAGAAAATGGAAGCCTTTACGACAACGATGAAAGCCGGCTACGACGCTAAGGTCTATATGCTCAGTATTGGACCAACAGCGGTTCATTCCCTTATCCTAAATATATGTATACTATGTATGTATGCACGCGTGTATGTCTGTATGTATAAATGTGTGTATTTATATGTATGCATGCATGCATGCTTGCACGTAAATATGTATGGAAGTATGTCTTCGTGTATGTGTATGTATGTTTTATTCATTCATTCATTCATTCATTCGAGTATTTATATAGCACCTCTTCAATGGGGCTACTCAGGTGTGCTCCCGACTCCAGCAAAGCCAAATAAAATTACAATATGTATCCATGTATGTGTAAACGTATGTGTGTATTTTATATCTGTGTATGTGTATATCTATGCATGTATGTGTGTATGCATGCATATATGTATGTTTGCATGTATGTATTTTTTCGTTTCCTTTTTTAGTCGACAAAAGAAGATATAATTATTTTGACAGGAAATAGTAGCAGGGTATTGGGAAGCAAACGGCACCCCCAGAACGGATCAGAATCCCTTCTTAAATAGGACCACAAGTTTACATGCATGTATGCACGTATATATATACATTTATATATATATATATTTATGAACATTTATATAGCGCATATTTCTACCAAAATACTCACATAAGTATTAACGTACATAGCACATTTGTACATTATATCCTGTCGTAATGTACGTTTGGGAGTGTGTGCATTGTGAACAGCTTCGACAACTGGAACAGCCGGCCAAAGCCAATATCTTGGAGCAGAACAAGAGCAAAGAAGAGAGTTCAGAAATAAAGAAGGAACTAACGGAACTCCGGAACAAGCTGTCTCAGCTCTCGGAACAGGTTAGTCTTCAAAGAGATCTTTTGTAATTGAAACTGTAATTTCAATTGAACATTTATATATCGCCACTCAAAGCGCAAGACTAATTAGAGGAGCTCTCTGCGCTAGCCATTTTGATGTTAACTGCCATTAACAAGTAATATTACATTTATTAACAAGACAATGCACAGTACAATAGAAGAAACACAAGTTGCAGGACATATGGAACCAAACCAATGGATTTCTGTCCATAGTTGAAATATGGCATCATGTTAGGCGTCTAGAGTCATTGGGTTGACGGTCCTTCAAGGCATCTTCTCGTATTTAATTCTTTTTTCTGAAACCTGCTTTGGTCTCAAGTCCTTGAAGACCAGGTATGAGATGATCTGGCTTGCCCACCAGTCTAACCTCAGTGAACCTTATCTGGCCTTAATGAACCTTATCTGACCTTAATGAACCTCATCTGTCCTCAGCGAACATCACCTCATCAGAATAATCCTAAACTGACCTCAACTAATCTCAAAAACATCACTTTTTTTTATTTATTCCGGATATTTCTATAGCGCCTCTCGAAGTCAACTACTACTCAGAGGCGCTCCCGACTACAGCATTTGATACTGTGCCGGAATTTTCACGCCGAAGCGCCACGAGCAATTGCGAGTGAAGGACTTGCCCAAAGTCCTTACGCAGCGGCTAGAGTGGGGTTCGAACCTGCAACCCTTCGGTCACAAGGCGCCGAACTTACCACTGAGCCACCACGCCCCACTTGACCTTAACGAACCTCACCCGACTTCGATGAACCTCACCTGATCTCAGTGAACCTTATCTGACCTCAGTGAACCTCACCTGATCTCTCTCTCTCCCTCTCTCTCTCTCTCTCTCTCTCTCTCTCTCTCTCTCTCTCTCTCTCTCTCTCTCTCTCTCTCTCTCTCTCTCTCTCCCCCCTCTCTCTCTCTCTCTCTCTCTCTCTCTCTCTCTCTCTCTCTCATCTCTCTCTCTCTCTCTCTCTCTCTCTCTCTCTCTCTCTCTCTGTCTCTCTCTCTCTGCCTCCTCTCTCAGTGTCCTCTACATTTTGTACCTTACATACCTTATAGTTCGTGAATTAAGCAGCATGCCATAACTACCATGCATTTTCATCGTACCAGCATGCGCACGTGAAGACCATATAGGACCTAATTCCGTATGGAACCCGGGCAGAGCCAACTGTCTCAGTACACATGGGTTTCATCAAATGCCCATGGGAATGCTGGCAGAGTATAGACACATGGACCGGTGTGCCAATTAGTTCTACCTTTTTCCTGTCGTACCTTAGCTGTAGCATTCTGGGCATGATGACTGTTGTGCAGAATCAGCAACTTCAGCGGGAGCTGGACGCTCTGCGTCGCCTCAAGGAGGCCAGAGAGAGGGATCTGGAGCTGATCAACGATGGACTGAAGGTAGAGGCGATGTCCATCAAGAGGGAGCTCGATGCAATCCTTCGCCAACTGTCTCAGCTCATCGACAGGAAGCTAGACCTCGAAATCGAGATCGCTGCCTATCGCAAGCTGCTCGACGCAGAGGAGAACCGGTAGGAGACACTGGCGCTATGTAAATTAGGTACAACGCAATAGAAACCTGATTTGATAATGTTCTTCTATAAATATAGAGTTCAGAATTGCGCATTGAAGTGGGCAAACGTTACGAGACAGGAGTGAACCCTAAGTGGTAAGTTTCAGTTTAGTGTAAAAAGTCTTGGAAGGGGAGTTACGAACATGAGGGGGTAGAGAGTTCCAGTGCTTATGTAGCGCCTTTTGGAAACCTATCAATTAGTAGTTGCCGATTGTGTGATCGTCTTCGGTCGTTGAGACTAATGGACTAATGGACATAGGCCTAATAGGTAGCTTGACACTGACACTGAGACGACTTTATTGGGTGGCTCTGGGATACATGAACGATTTACATTTTATTGGTTTACACTGTGGTACGGTATGAATGGGTTTGCTGTACATCGCATTTACTTTACAGTTCCATTTAAACTTGATCACATTCACGGATTACATTGACAGTAGGCCTATATTTCACTCTAATTAAATTAAGTTTACAACACACTTGCGTTTTATAATACATCTCGCTCACAGCAAAGTACATTCATAGCACTTCACAATTACAACACATTTACATTACAGAACATCACGTTTACAGCATATTACGTTTAAATTGCAATACGTTTTATGAGAATTGCATTTACAGTATGCCTACAGCTGCATCTTTCTGGGCGTGTTCAGGTTGAATGCGAAAGGGGGGTGACAAATCGGGTCTCTACCAGTCGGATGGCCTCAGAATGCAGAATCGTCGGGATTCCGAAAGTAAGTTTGACCTCATGAACTTTCCCCTTCTAACCCATATTATTATAATGACCCTCACGTCACAACGATCGACCGTCGCAACCATCCGCAGACAACTCTACGTTAGAAATGTAATCCACTGAATTGTATTGTAATGTACTGAAATGTAGTTTAGTGTAATAATTATGCATTAATGTATTACAGATGTTATGTACGGTACTGTAAGCGCAGTGTGCATTAGATGTGTTCTTAACTTCTTATGTCTATCAAAGTAACCCGATTAGTTAGCGATACTTTCTACTTACAATTGAGCATGTTCCAGCTGCCATTGTTCAAAATAATCATTCATAGCCAGGAAACTGAGTTTGAGAACATGATTCAAATTCCTATTCATTCACTTTAACAACGTTCTCCTTCATCGACGCTGGTTTCGGAACGACTGTGGGTATATATCACGAAACGGCGCTATACAAATGCCACAAATGAACGAAGGAGCAAATTAATGAACGAATAAATGAATGAATTAATTAATTAACAAATTGATGAACAAGTGAATGAATGAATGAACGAATGATTAAACGAATGAACGAACGAACGAATGAATGAATTACAAGATTAAAAGATCAATAGCTGCAGTATAAACAGTTGAAGTTACAGTCTCAACACAAACAGCACCAGAGCCGTGAAACACTGATCGTTTAAGTGATTGTGCCCGTGTAGGTGAGATGGGCTCATCAACCAGTGGAGAAATGCGGGCGAAGACATCTTTCCAGACGACAGCCAAAGGATCGTTGAGCATCAGTGATTGTCCTCCAAATGCATACTTCGTCCGCATCGAAAACAAGGGCAAACAGGTAGAACTAATTAGCACACCTATCCACGTATCTCTTAAATCAAATCTACTAAAAATTTCTCATAGGCGCAACCGTCAAGATATGCATCTAGTCGAAATGTAAACTGCGGCTTTAGCGTCCCAAATTAAATAATGAATTGAAATCGTACATGGGAATGGCCTTTTGGACACCCAGTGCACACAAAAACCACTATTCGGAATGATTTTAAGGGTTGTGCTCCATCTAATATTCGCTCTGGCGTTTATTATAGTCTCTCTCTCTCTTTCTCTCTCTCTCCCTCTCTCTCTGCCTCCTCCCTCTGGTCTCTCATTATTCTCTCTCTATTTTCTCAGTATTCTCTCTGGTCTCTCAGCCTTCTCTTTAGGCCCCTAGATGTAAATGCGGACGTGCTTATCTGGCGACCGTTTGACCTCGGAATTGATAGGGTCAGATCCTTCACCACAGCCTACCATTTGAACTGGCGCGATTACGTTTAAGGTCACGTGTACGGAGCGTGCTAGCCCTAGATTTAGATGTCTGAAATAAGCCACAGTCGGTATGCGAACCGGCACCTCACGCTCAGAGGTGCATGTGGCGGTGCTACCATGGGTCGCGGTAGGTCATTTCACCTGCCTATTTCACTCTTGACCTGCCTTTACTCTTGACCTGCCTACCACCTACTGCTGTGTAAAATTCTTTGTAATTTTTAATATCTTTTTACATTTGAAACATCAGCATCTGTCCCAAAACATCACTGGTGCAATTATTAGATTCAAACGACTTTTTACTTATGTTAAGGTTATGCTGCTTGATGCGTCAAACTCAAACATCAATTTCTTCGACCTGCTGAATAACTCTCATGATCCTGACGCGACCTGCTGAAATTGTATGGCTGGCGCCGCCACTGATTCCAGCCAATCTCTGTACTGTTTCATGGTTTTGATAAATAGTCGCATCGTTGGTAATTAACGAATACAGGTAATTAATGCTTATTTTCTAGAATGTTAGAATACTAGGTAATTAATGTTTATTTTGTGCTTTGAATTTTTAGGAGGAGAGTCTGGTTGGATGGAAGATTGTTCGCACAATCGATGGAAAAGCGGGGAATGAATTCACTTTCAACGACGATTATGGCAACATCAAACCAGGACAAAAGATAACAGTTAGTAGCAGTGCTCGACTTACAACTACATTACAGTACAATGCATTGCAAATTGATATATCACACAGTAGAACACAGGACGTTATAATAATAATGATGATGATGATGATGATGATGATGATGATGATGATGATGATGATGATGATGATGATGATGGCGATGGCGATGGCGATGGCGATGGCGATGGCGATGGCGATGGCGATGGCGATGGCGATGACGATGACGATGACGATGACGATGACGATGATGATGATGATAATAATAATAATAATATTCTTTATTTTTCAAATTGACAGACGTAGTAAGATTACATTGAAACATGACAGTACAATCAAGATCTTTATTAAACACACGGTTTGGCAGCCATGCAAGGCGCCGCTCTAGAGGGGGTTACGGGAATCGATCCACGAACTTAATGCTCTCCTGGCCATGAGTGTTACCATTGCTCTATCCCCCTGAAAGCTCTGAATGAATGAATGAATGAATGAATGAATGAATGAATGAATGAATGAATGAATGAATGAGTGAATGGATGAATGAATGAATATGAATATGAATTACAATACAGTTCAAATTTTTGAATTAATATTGCACACTACATAATGCTATGAATGGTTTATTGCTTGACTTAGTGACTGAATGAATGAACGAATGATTGAATGAACAAATGAATGAATAAAACAATACAAGTCAACGCCGTATAATGTACAGTGCAACAAATACAGTAGAACACAATCAATACAATATGATGGAATACAGTGTTATATGATGCAATGAACAGTTGAACACACTACACTACAATACAATACAACACAATATAATAAAAAAAATACTAATCTTGGTTTAATATTTTCAAACTGACAATAACGCAGTATGATTACAAATCAGTATGAACGGATGATCACAAGTTATTACAGGAGTCTAATTTTTAACTGTATACGGCAGCCATGCAAAGCGCCCATCACATCCTACATCTCATTTTCACAACGCGCCATCTCGCGAATGATAGGCTGAGTGCACCTTTGAGAGGGTTGCGGGAAGCGATCCCGCTACCTATTGCTCTTCACGTCAGTGATGTTACCACTACTCTATGGACCCCCCATATGATTCTATACAGCAGGCTATAAAACAATATAATACAATGCAGTACAATACAACTTAATAACTGGACAAAATAATATGTCCTATAAAAGACCTATAGGGCCTGTATAAACTATGATGATCTCCCTCGCAATAACTAATAGTTAGTTTACACGTTGGATCTCCACAAATGGAAGAATAATGAGCCACATTTACCATCCAGCTCTACAGAAGTGGTGTGCTTTCATAATAAACCTGGTTGATTTCTTGTCTGGTTTAGATCTGGGCTAAGGACAGAAAGCCATCCAGAGCTCCACCTCTGGACAATGAGATATCATCGGATTCATGGGGAGCCGGCAGGAAGGTCACAACGAAACTACAGAACCCCGAAGGAGAGGTACAGTTCAGTTAATCCTGTATTTTCATGTTATTTTGTTAAATTGTGCAGCTCCATTATCCAGTGCAAACTGGCAAACTTTAAGTTGAGAGAAATGAGAAGGTGGTCGATTGCATGGATCGGGGCCAGTTTTCTCGAAGAGGCGAAACCTCAATTTTAAATTGAAAGTTCGATGAGAGCTTTCTGGGTGTATAGCTACGGTGTATGTTATGTTACGTCTTAGTAGAGTGATCTTCTGGATGTTGACCTGATATCGGCTTGGTTTTGATGAGCCATAGGCTGATGTCTTGTGTAGGAGACATCGGCGCGACAGAAGTCTTTAATTACAATTAGATAGGCCCAACAATTTCATCTTCATCGTCATCAGTTCCTGACGCCAACCATTTTGTGGCGATGGGTATAAATAAATGATCTCCACTGTCCTCGGTCATTTGCAAAATCCAGTGCTACTCTCAACGTCCAGCAATTCATACAGTTTTAAAGGAAGGCAATACCAGATAGGTGGAGCCACTTCAGCTCACTGCTCTGTAAAGGTCTCACACTATTTAACAGCACTTAAAGCAGATACCGTTCAACCCTTCTGACTAATTCAAAATTTAAGCCTTTTAGTTAATACGGCCTTTGACGTCTGTATACCTAGCTCCTAGTCTACGAATAGCATTTCCATGGGCATTATAAAGAACCCATGTGGGTTCCAAACGGGTCCCATACGGAAACATGTGTCCTACATGGGCTTCATGTGGGTGGGCAGTCAAAGGACCCGTGACTGAATTTGACCTCTGCCTATCGACTTTGTTCTGCCTGAGCGCCTCTGAATAAGCTGGTTCTCGTGACTTCGTTTTGTATCGGTCTTGGATGTACACTTTGTACAGCTCCATAGATTGTAATACATTTACGTTTTATAAAAGCACAACGGGCTCAACAAATGTTCAGATATGAATCTGGTTTTCTGTTGTTCGAAACAGGAACGTGCAACCCACGCCCAGACAACCACCTACAGTTAAAGAAATCGACAGATACGTGAAGAATCATTGATGATCAATAGGATCAAGTTGATCGTCCACGAAGATTGAACGAGTGCTGAAATAAACGCTTCATAGATTCCTGTAGAGACCATTGCTTCTGCTTAACTCGCTAACAGTGACAGTGACAATATATGATGAAAACGGTGGTTATTATTGTTTTAAGAACGTAGCCTACAGGCATGGAGTTGGGCCTAAGACTTGTTGAAGGTTATTGGCTAATTGGGTTAGAAATGATTTTATTTGTCATAAAATTGAATCAGAGTCAGTTATTTAGTTGAAGGTGATTTAGGAATTGAGTTAGAAAATGATTTAATTGGTTAAGCTTGTAAAACGGAATCGGATTGTATTTAATTGAAGATTTTCGAATTGGGTCAAATATGGTCTCGGTGGTTCTGAGTTGACGACTATGATTTCACTGGCTATAAGCCGAGACAGAGAATATCTAAGTGATTGCAGAACTGGATCAAGTTTTAGCCTCATTGAAAACATTAAGAAAGACACAGGCTAACAAATGCAACGTATTGACAAAAAGCTTAGTTTTTAAATGAAAAGAAAGCAGACACCTCATATCTTCATAATCAGTAGCGTAGAAAAGCGTTGGTGATATTTACTTTTGTACCTTTTACGATTAGGCCCTACACGATCCTTAAGATCAAAATCAGTTTGTTCTGAAGAAAAATTGTTAATCATTGCCTGGAGAGAATTTCAATGGAGAACAATCGTATGGAAGAACACAATGCAATAAAAAAATTAATAATCTAAGTAAAATAGCTATTAAAATAATAAGGGCCCTCTATAAATATTATTCAGTAACCAAAAGAATGCTCAACGATGGATTGTGGAAGAGTTGATGACGTTATATTCTAACAGGAGTGCTTGATTTATTCGTTTGCACTGCAATTATAATAAGTTCATTGGATTTTGCTGACCAGGTGCGAATTGGGTCTAGCTAATTGCTCTAATTATCTAATTATCTAATTATCCTGGAAGAAATAGGACACTGGAGAGGGAGTTTGACGTTGGGGCAGAGAGCGTCCAGGCAGAAGATGTCATACTTTGGACACGTGATGCGTGCAGATGGGCTGGAAAAGGAGATGATGTTGGCGTGTGGGGAGGGCAGAAGGAGGAGAGGACGACCAAGGAGGAGATGGATGGACGAGATACAGGAGGCATTGAAGATGAACATCTCGGAGCTGAGAGAGGCAACGAGAAATCGGAGCACATGGAGAAGGTTGACCATGACAGTCGCTAGGATTCAACGAATCGACAGCACAAGGTGACAAGGTGTGAATTGCTCTCGCATGGACTGTAGTTCTGTAGTAGTAACTTTTACTGTTTAAATGTTACGCTGATGATATGAAATGTCAATTTCAACATGGTTACGCTTGATGAAAACAAAGTTATAAATCATCATCATAATCGTCGCCATTTTCAGTACCATTAGGCCCTCTATTGTTGTTATTAGCTTCATGAACGATATCATTCGTGATTTACCAGCTATACGACATTTAATGCTTACAAATGAAACACACGTATACGTGACTCCTTAGTAAATTATTTACTCACTTGGCGAGTAAACGACAATACTTTGAATACTGATGACGTTTATTTAGAGACGTATCCTTGTAATTTTTGCCCGATGACGTCATCTTTAAACTATTCGTTTCGTGCCATGGAAACGATTCGAGGCTCATTTGTAAAGCGACTTGAAAGAGATAGCGTGAGATGAAACATTTCGACCAAACGATCTTCAAAATTCGTCTATCACAGAAAGTAAACATGAGATATTTTAAGCGAGAACTTACCTTTTGACTAAAGGGACAAATCGACTAATGATCGAATTGTGGAAGAGAAATTGTAATTTCGAACAGAAATCATCAAATTTTTTGAACAAACACAAAATTGAAACGTAAGACTGTTCCTATTGAAAACACAAATAGACAAATAGCTGAAATGTTGACACAAAATCGCCATTTTGAACAGAAAGTCACTGAAGATGTCGGATAAAAGAAATTCGAAGTTCGGCATGAAAATTGTTCCTGTGGAAGACACAAATCGACAAATAGGCCTGTTCAGTGTTGTTAAAAGTATCGGGCAAATGTATTAAAGTTAAAGTAAATAGGACTTTACGACTTTCTTTGTGCATGAAAAGAATTAAGTAAAAGTACTCATCACAAATTTTGCTTCAGTAAATTTAAGAATTATTCTTCGAAATAATAATTTTAAAGTAAAAAGTAAAAGTGCTGAGTCTTAATCGTTTCTATGATTCGAGCCAAGGTCGCATTCCTTCTAGGCCTACAGTATGCTCCTTATTTCAAACTTTGGCGAAAAATATGGCCACGGATGTTCCAAATTGTTAACGGATTCACTCATTATGTATTAAAAATGAGTTTGGACCTCCTCATTCCCCGTGTCAGGACTTCTCTGGCTCAATCTAGGTCTTTCGCTTCCATTGGCCCTGCTTTTTGGAATGAGCTTCCTCCGTTCGTTCGTTCATCTATTCTCTCAGGTAACGTCTCTTCCTCTTTTACCTTTCTTAAACCTTGCTTTTTCTCTCGGGGTCTCTCGCACTGGCAGCGCTTCTGAATGGCCCTCCCGCTAGAAGCGCTTTATAAATATCCTAATACAATACAATACAATACAATATGCGGACAAGAAGAGGGATGGGCCCAAAATGGGTCATATTTTGCGCACGTTCTTTATGGATGACCCCTAATTCCGGTTGGCCACAGTTGTTTCTTGTTGACATTTCCTATATTGGTAACCGTAGTCGTAATCTCCAAACTTCTAAAGCGTCACTCGTAGGCCAAGCGCAGGGCACCAGCCTATTCACGAGCGCTGCGTCAAATCGGAAGGGTTTTTCCAAAGAGTAATCCATAGTCCGGTTCCATGGGGGCAGGTCGAGAAGAGGCAGAGCAGCTGTTAAGGCGGGTGTCGTTAAGGGTAAGAATTGAAAGGCGGGTAGTAGTTCTTGAAAAGGCGGGTAGGAGTTCTTGAAAAGGCGAGACTTCAGTTTTGAGTGGAAAGCCCGAGGAGTGATAGATAGAGTAGCATGAAGAGGATGCAATGATGGAAGAAACGTGAATGTGTGGAACACGGGAGGGAGTTTCTTGGTGTTTCCCAATGTTTCCCAGTGTTTCCCAATACTCCTTAATGTTTCTTGGTGTTTCCCAATGTTTCTTTGTGTTTCCCAATGTTTCTTGGTGTTTCACAATGCTTCTTAGTGTTTCTTGATGTTTCCAATGTTTCTTGGTGTTTCTTAGTGTTTCTTGAATGAATGAGTTAAACGAACGGACGGAAGAAAGGAAAGAGGAATCGACAGTTAAAAGAATGAATGCATGATTGAACGAATGTAGTGAAGGGATAAATAGGTAGATGGATGAATGACTGGATGGACAGAGGAATAAGTGGATAAATAAATGAATAACTGCTTTTCGTTTCTGTTTGTTGTACACCAATGAATGAAAACATTTGCAAGATTTCATGCAGAATCTTTTTCAGATGAATATCAGTCACAATGATTCTGTTTTCATCAGCACTAAAAGCCCCCATCAACGTCTCGACAAAGAAGTAGAATTCAGTCTGCATTTTCATAACTGTAAGAACTTCTGTGTCAGCGTCTGTGTCTCATTTAGTTTCTGAGTAGCGATTGCGCAGTAGCGGCTGTCTGTTCGTTGATGATTTGGGATATGATTCCACACTGTAACTCTTCCCTTCTGATATACTCTTCTATGAGCCTCCTTCTAATCTCTCGGCTCGTTACAACAAACGACAAAATAAACAACAAAACAAACAACCCACGACAAAATAAACAGTACATGACACGAAAAAAGCCAAACACACGACAAAATAAAAACAAACTAACACTACAAAGCATTTAGATTTTGCATTTGTATTTAGTTTAACGACAAAAGAAACAAAAAAGCAAACAACAAAGGACAAAATAAACAACAAAATAAAGAACAAAACAAACGCGAAAGTATATAACAAACGACAAAATAAACAAAATAAACAACAAAACAA
Source organism: Allolobophora icterica (assembly GCA_963556255.1). Taxonomy (NCBI): domain Eukaryota; kingdom Metazoa; phylum Annelida; class Clitellata; order Crassiclitellata; family Lumbricidae; genus Allolobophora; species Allolobophora icterica. The sequence goes on along the minus strand of OY744602.1, from coordinate 96,352,912 downwards.
ACAAGACAAAAACACAAAAACTACACAAAGGGCTTACGGGAGATAAAGCCACGCCAGAGGCCCCCCTGCCTTAACGAGCTTACGGGAGATTAAGCCACGCCAGAGGCTCAGCAGGGGTGTAGTTTTTGATTATTTTGTCTTGATTGTTTTGTTGTCTATTTTGTTACTTTGTCGTTTGTTGTTTGCTTTCATGTCTGTTTTGTTGTTTACTTTGTTGTTTACTTTGTCGTTTGTTGCTTACTTTGTTGCTTGTTTTGTCGCTAAACTAAACGCAAATACAAAAATCTAAATACTTATAAAAAATACAAATACACTACAAAAAACTAAAGACAAATAAAAAAACTAAATACAAACACAAATCGAACACCACACCCTACACACAATCCCGACAATACGGAGCCACAGAGCAACCATCCCATCGCCCATCCTCCACAAGCAGGAAACTTGCGGCCAGAAAATCCAAAGGCACCTATCGAAACACAGTAAAATAATTAGGGTTATTATTATTATTACACGTTATGACAAAATAGTAACATGAAATGAAAGGAAAATACAAGTCTTTTTCTGGGGCGAGCCCTGTTGGTCCACGTCACACTGACATACATCAAGAAGTTTTATGTTCTGGTCTTAAGTCGACCAGGTCTGCGATCGTTGCGCTCACCTGCATGGGGATATTATGCAGGTGCCTCGCATCCGTATATAAACTCAAGCCCATTGTATCTTATCATGACTCGGATCTTCCTCTACGAACAGTCTTCAGCTTTACATACGTGCTGTTGCGTTTAGCTCTGTTTGGCAAACATTCCCAAAATGTTTTAAAATGCACTTAAATATCTAGATGAGTTAGATAGTCATGCGTGCAGCGCCTTTGTGAAGTAGACCTAGCCAAATAAAAAGACAATGTATTAAGTGGCTTGATACAAACAAAGATACATACACACATACATACATACATACATACATACATACATACATACATACATACATACATACATACATACATACATACATACATACATACATACATACATAAACACACACACATACATACATACATACATACATACATACATACATACATACATACATACATACATACATACATACATACATACATACATACATACATACATACATACATACATACATACATACATACATACATAAACACACACACATACATACATACATACATACATACATATATACATACATACATACATACATACATACATACATACATACATACATACATACATACATACATACATACATACATTCATACATACATACATACATACATACATACATACATACATACATACATACATACATACATACATACATACATACATACATACATACATACATACATACATACATACATACATACATACATACATACATACACGTAATCGTGTCCTACCTTCTTGCTGAGCCTCTACACAGATATCAGTCAGCTGATGCCACAGATCGAATAGATAACACCCCAATCCTTGTCGTCAGAGGATGTGAAACACCAGGAAGACGTGGTGGTGGTGGTCGAACCAGTCGACCGGATCCACTGTCCATCGTCAATGGAAGAAGAACTCCAGCAGGTTGTGGAGAAGGGCGTTTCTTGGATGCAGCTGGACTTTGCAACTGCAGCTGGGAGGCAGTTGCCATGGCGTGCATCTTTCATGAAAGTGATGCGTCTTTGTGCTCGAAGTTGTCTGAATTCCTGTGCAACAATGACTCTGAATTCATTGGCTTTTGTCTTGATATCGCAGCTGTAGACGTTTAACAAAAACACAGGATTTAAACTTCAGAGTTAGTTTCTATCTTTTAGAGAGATGTTTTGAGACATAGATAAAAGTAGGGGAGGGAGGGGCATGTTGTCTCACGGGTATGTTGTCTCAACAATCGTGTAGCAAAAACTGTATGTTCTTTTGGGCGCTGACATCATCAGGATGTGTGTACACAACATCCAGATCATTTATAAGCAACTTTGGTTAATACAGCTATAAAGGTTAGTTAGCAGGCAAAAAGTCATTTTTTTCACAACCCAAAAGCATCTTCTTGCTTGTTAATGATTTTCATAGTGTTGAAAGAGTTTTTCACATATACAAATTCTTTTTAGACCGTTATTGAGCTTATAAACCAGCTATATTAGTACGAAATGCGCTGGAACGTTAATGGCACTTGCTTTGCACTGGTGATGTTAACTTCAGGAATTTTTTGCAAGGGGTATGTTGTCACAATTTGTGACAACATACCCCATGCATATTTAAGCTTGAGACAAAACATACCCTGTCATTGTTTGTGTCACATTTAATTATACTCTAGCGGTTCGACTGTTTAATTTTCAGGATATATATATATATAGGTCTACAATATTTTGTTTTATGATCAAAAAATTGACTGCCTCCTCTTTTGATCTGGCCCTCTGGAAACCGGATTCGGACCTCCTTGGGACTACTCTCTGGAAACCTTATCCTCTGATTTGATTTGGCCTTCTGGAAACCGGGCTCGGACCTGTTTTGGACTACTCTCTGGAAAACTCCCTCAGATTTGACGTAGCGCTCGTGCATAGACATGGTGCCCTGCTCTTGGCCTTCTAGTGGCGATTTAATAGTTTGGAGATTACTATTACTATTGTGCCTTCCCAGAGATCGCAGTCTTCGCCTTTCTTCGTGTATGCATACAGAGTGAGAAGTATGTACCACAAAAGTACGAAAGTACTTGGACACACAGGTAAACCGAGAGCCAGACGAACTGAGACACAGGCAGTCAGACAGGCAGACTCTTAGCCACGCAGGTCACCCGACAGACTGACCGCCGTGACTGGCGCGTAGACGCCACAGATCTGGGTCATGGTTACACTCTTTTTAGAAAATTCTGAAATCACCCTCATTCTCCGCCGTATGGTTGTTAGTCATATCGGGATGTGGAGATGTAGGTCAAAGCGCAAGCTTCTATGTCCATCATTTACATTCGTATATGGACCCACACTCATGTTGTCAGCTTTGATATGACTCTTCACCCCTCAGTCCCTCACAATCTCAGAATCAACAACTGTCCTGGTTAAACATATCCGAGCCAGCTAGCTGAAGACAGCTCCCTCCGTTACATAATATAAGCATTTAAGACGTCGTTGATCTTGATTTATACACGTCGTATTCCGATTTTGCTGATAGGGAAAATGGAGTAGTTCAGGAGTAGAATTCTTGTCAACGACTCTACGTCTTTGTAGTTTTTTTGTAGTTGACATAATCTGTTTTTTGTTGTCAGTTGACAGGTTTTATTATTTATAGTCGGATTAGACTTTTTATAATTGATTTCGAATATTCCTACAATATTTAGTTTAATTTTTCAGGGTCAAATGTTATTTGTGACAACATGCCCCCATCTGCGAGACAACATACCCCGATGTCGGGGTAAGTTGTCACATGATGGGGCTCATGTTTAAACTATTTTTTTAAATAGTGCGTTTTAATATTTTGTCATTATTTTTCGTTTACTATGTCAAGGAATGGTATACCTCCCCAGTACATTCATAAGATTTGTAATAACTTTATTTACGCAGTGCACACAACCAAAAAAGTAAAAATTGAGACAACATGCCCCTCCCTCCCCTACTGCCAACCAATAACTAATCAAGTACCAGTCTGAATCCTAGGTTTCAGAATCACTCCACCAAGACTGTGCTTCTTGAGCCATCTTGATGCCGTCGATATGTGCCAACTAGCGTTTCTATTGTTACTTAGTATCCCAGCCACATTCGATACAGTCGACCATGACATCCTACTATGACGATTTTCTCACTCAGTTGGACTCATTTGGTTTGAATCTGACATAAAGGCTGAGTCCAATCTGTCCATTTGGCAGAGGATGTGATGTCACTTAGGAAGGTCATCTGCAGTGTTCCACAAGGACAATGCTAGGCCCTTTCCTCTTTGTATTATATACAGCTGAGGAGGAGAGGACCATCCATGCAAGCCCATAGGCCCTAATCTCTTTTAACATTGCTAGGTGGATGAAACACTACTTTGCTTCTTCAGTGAACCATCACAAACTGCTGAAGTAAAACAGTAAGTGTAGTCCCCGGAGTCAGTCGCTAAGGAGTTACCGACTGACTTGATGAGTTAGCGACTGACTTAGCGACTCAGTCGACTAAGTCGCATACTTATCGACTGACTAAGTCGCTTAGACTTATCGACTGACTTAACGACTTGCTATCGGCTTCTCAGATAACCAGGTATGTCTATTGAACATACCTGATTACCTAACAATATAATGCATTTTACCGCATACTGTACTGACCGTGCCATCATTTCCGTGGGCATTAGATGGAACCCATATGAGCTCTATGCGGGTCCAATAAGGCAATATGGGCTCCACTCCATGGGGGCCTGCTGACAGAGGACAGACAGATGAATTCTAGCAAAAGAACTGGAGGTGGGGTTAGACGTGAGAATTGTAGAAAAAAGAGTGGGGGTTAGACTTTGATCTATGTGGAGTTTAATATTATATTCGTTTTTGCAAACTGATGTCAGCAAAATATGAAAGCAGCAGATTTCAACGCTAGCAGTCATAGGCGTCCACAGGAATTTTTCTAAGGGGCAAAATTTTTCTAGGTGGGCAAATTTTTCGAGGGTGGTAAAATGACGTTTTTGCATAGTGCTATTCACGAACACAGAAAACGTGACAACTTTCAAAATCCAGGGGGCAAATGCCCCTTGCTCCCCTCCGGACGTCCATGCTAGCAGTTTTGCAAGTCAAACTCGAATCAAAATCAATGCCTTTCTTGAGAAAATTTAAAAATGCATACATGATACACCATGGAAATTTCTTCACTTTATCAGAGATTCAGAATTAAATAATGCTAAATCACACTACCACAACTGAGGGCGTTGGAAACGACCCCCTGGGGTGTGCAATGAAGACTTAACTGTGGGGTCCTAAGAAAGCCTAGGGTGTTGAACCCCCATGCCCAGACAATTCTCACCCTGCTTATTCCCCCTCTTCGTAATTATCAACACCATCTTCTTAATAGAATGCATAAATTCACTTTGCCAAGCAAAGACAACAACTATATCCCCTGTATTCTCTATAAGAACTCTTACTAATAGAACAAACTCTCTTATAATGTAGCCTACCAATTTGCAGCATGTCAGTTTGTTTTCCTCAGCGAACGAATATTTTATTGTACTGTAAGTGTTGCTGATGTCCTGCAGCTGATGTCTTCGTCAAATTGAAACTTGAAAGAAGCGATTAAAACAACAAGAAAATATTAAGTGAACGAAGTCGCTAGCAGTCGATAGCTTAGCGACTGGTTTCGACTTGAGGCCTTAGCGGCGGCGGCGGCGGCGGATGGCGGCGGCGCCGGGGACTAAGTAAGTGGGCTGCTGCTTATCGAGTAGGCCTACATTTCAGTTAAGAATGGATGGCATCTGGCCAGACTTAATCCATCACCATCGGAGTTTTCAGTTTCCAGAGTTGATTAATGCAATAGCCTGCTTGTGGTTCTGCCAACTTGTGAGCTAGAGCAGATATAATTATTATAACTCACATAATCCAGGGAGGGCAAGTGACATTTGCCCAACGTAAGGACAAAATGGACAAATTGATCGAAACGACAAATAGACAAATAGATCGACAGGAAATTCTTGTTTCTAGAGGAAAATCATTGAAAATCGGTGACTAGAGAAGTAGAAATTTTTATGAAAAGTTGGACTTACGTAAGAACTGTAGCTAGGCCTATTGTAGCTAAAAAATCTTCTCTCCCGCAACAGGGTTATGATTGATTTCATTTTATTCTTATCGACGATGTTCGATAATTTTCTTGTTAAGATGTCTCCTGTTTCTGAATCGACTTTACAAAATAATGAAACTCGAATCCTCGATTCGTTTCCACGGCAACAAACAATTGGTCAAAATGACGTCACTGTAGCAAAAATAGTTTTATTAAATTTATGTCATCAGTATTATATTTATGCGCTAAGTGAGTATTATACATTTTGGCCATGGCACAGGAAAGCCTCGACTCCCCAGTTCGACGAGTAATATAATCATGATGTCTATGGTTCCACGTCTCAGCTCCAATTTTAATTGTAGCCTAATAAACTGTAATTGAATTGTAAGTAAGTAAGTAAGTATATCCTTTAATTGTAGCAATTGCTAACCGCACGTTGGTTTACATGTAAGTCACAGTTATGTATTAGGAAAACCTAATTGTCCATAACAAAGAATTATAAAACAAGGTAGTAATAATAAATCATAATAATAGTTATAAGATGAAAAAAACCAGATAATTTTGTTATCATTATCGATATAATGATTAGCCTAATTAAAATTGACTAAATAGAAAAAATAAATAGATAGAATTCCATCACATACAGATTTAACGTGACTTGATTCAAGATATCTCGGAACATAATAGGCTATATAGCGTCTCTGATAGAGCAAAACAAGCCGGATTTGCTCTCTGTGCTGGCTTATGTACGTGATGTCAAATGTTATGGGAGGGGACATAGAGTAATGGTAACACTCATGGCCAGGAGAGCATTAGGTTCGCGGATCGATTCCCCTCTAGGCGGCGCCTTGCATGGCTGCCAAACCATGTGTTTAGTTAAGATTTGATTGTACTGCCATGTTTCAATGTAATCTTACTGCGTTTGTCGGTTTGAATTAATAAAGGAAATTATTATTATTATTTTTATTTTATTTTATTTTTTCCCCCGAGGTACATAATATGATCCTTCGGGAGTTCAAAAATTAGGGGGCATTGTTCTGGAATGGCTAGTCTTCGCAGATGGTTTTATCAGTGCAAAAGGTGCTAACAAAAGCGACAGCATTGAAACGTTGGATTTCCATAAATAAGCGCTGATAAAGAAAGGTAGTCTCTCTATTGTCTCATGATATTTGGGCCAGGCGGTAGCCGAGGAGGTTGATTATTATTATTATTATTATTATTATTATTATTATTATTATTATTATTATTATTATTATTATTATTATTATTATTATTAGTAGTAGTAGTAGTAGTAGTAGTAGTAGTAGTAGTAGTAGTAGTAGTAGTAGTAGTAGTAGTAGTAGTAGTAGTAGTAGTAGTAGTAGTAGTAGTAGTAGTAGTAGTATTATAATTATAAAAACTATACTATTGCATCAGTCGTCTATAGCTAACAAATTTAAGACTAAACAGAAGGGGACCGAAAACAGAACAGGTGAGAGCGTTAAGGGAATAGACGAGTCTCCTTACAGCAGCTAGCACTAAGAGTGATTTAACGTGACTTAATTCAAGATATCTCGGTACGTATGGGCCTACTTTTCAGTAAATCTATCCAGTCTATAAATCGGCTCTCTAGCAGAATCCTTGCTCAATTTAAGCATCCTTATAGCGACCTGTCGAAAGACCGCCGTCAATTCGCTGCATGGTTCTTCATTTTCAACCGTGTTGCGATCTCTTCTCCGCTTGCCCTTTCCTCCGCTTGCCCTTTCTTCCGCTTGCCCTTTCCACCCCCTGCCCTCTTCTCTTTCACGCTATAGGCCTACGATCACCGTTGTCATTTGTAATCGCTTTCCACTCTGGCACTCTAGCACCAGCTAGGCTGCCTACCAGGTCTGACCTCGGAAGCCTCGGATTCTGACCTGACACTAAAACACCGAATAAACTGACTCTTGCCGACCCTAGCCTATTATATATACAGTCTTGTTATCCTCGAGACCAAGATCTTGGACTGGAGTGCACTCGAGTTCGTTTTTAAAAGTCTTGGTCTTGGTCTTGAGACCAAAAGTCTTGGTCTTGAGGTTCAAATTCTTGGTCTTGGTCTTGAGGTTCAAAGTCTTGGTCTTGGTCTCGCAAGACCAAGATCAAAACTCGGCTGTCAATATATATGAACAGTCATTTAACAAACTCAAGAATTAAAAATTTTATCAAGCCTGCTTGTATCATACGACCAAATTCTATGGACGGATGCAAGTCTTGTTGGAACCCATCGGCAGCAGCAACGGTTATGCTGTATTATGGTGGTAATATTATTATCATCGAAATAAGCCATATAGTCAACCAGAATTCCTCTCTAACAAAGTCAATCGTTAGGCTAGTGTTCCTCACGCGTCCTGGCGGCAGTGGCGGCGCCAGGGGTGGGCTAGGGGGTGCTTAGCCCCTCCAAACTGTGGCTCAGCCCCCCAAACAAAACGCTGGAAACCTCTGAAGCTTTGCAATGCTTACAAAGGAGGAAGGGAGAAAGGGAAGAGCTTAGGGCTTCAGCCCCCCCAAACCTGAAATCCTGGCGCCCCCACTGCCTGGCGGCTACTTGCCTTCGAGTAGGCCCTATTTCTATAACAAAAGCTTCAAATACCTTGTAATATCGATGAAATGTCGATTTTCATATTTATGAACATCAGCTAGGCTTTCTGCCAAAAATACGCCGGAGAAATCTAAAATCGAATTTTTGGAGTAAAAATTTCAGAATAAAACTTGGAAATAATCTCACGTCTCCAGCATCTAGGCCTACCAGCGTTACCATGGCAAAAAATTTCACGTCATCAGCGACCTTGTTTTGCAACATTACGTCATCATTCACTATCCAATCATGGACCTTATGTTGATCACGTGCATTTAGTATCCAATCGCTTTCTAGTTGAAAGCGACCATCGATCGATAATAATAAAAATAATAACAATAATATTCGTAAATTAAATTCAAACTGACAATTACGCAGTAAGATTACTTGAACAGATGATAAAAAAGGACTGCAATTCAATTGTATTGCAGCCTGCAAGGCGCCCATCTGTCCTATTGCTAATTTTTACAGTCGCCCCGATGTCTTGAACACTATGTAGCAAGGGGTGTTCCAGCGGTGCCATAGAACAGGGCGGAAGTCCGCAACTGAAGAGGGGGCGCAAATTTTGAGATGGAATAATTTAATTATTAAATTAATTACTTTATCTTGAAATACAATATCCATTTAAAATTAAATAAATGTAATAAAATTGAGTAAAAACAAAAAGTGCCTAAACAAAATATTAGGCCTAATAAATATAATTATAGGTACCGTACATGATAGCCTAGTGCATGCGCTTAAACATATTTATAGTAAATTTTATTTATTTATTTTATTTATTCCGGATATTTCTATAGCGCCTCTCGAAGTCAATTACTACTCAGAGGCGCTCCCGACTACAGCATTTGATACTGTGCCGGAATTTTCACGTCGAAGCGCCACGAGCAATTGCGAGAGAAGGACTTGCCCAAGGTCCGTACGCAGCGGCTAGAGTGGGATTCGAACCTGCAACCCTCCGGTCACAAGGTGCCGAACTTACCACTGAGCCACCACGCCCCACAAATATTACATTCGAGATAACAAATTTGATAGTTATTGTTTAAGTCGATCTTTGGGGTGGCGCTATATTTACGCTTGGCACAGAGTGCAATTATAGCTTGCTATGTTCCTGGATAAAGGCAGTCTTGTTGTCAAGACCTTAAACCTCAAGACCAAGACCAAGACCAAAACCTTGAACCTCAAGACCAAGACCAAGACCTTGAACCTCAAGACCAAGACCTTGAACCTCAAGACCAAGACCAAGACCAAGACCTTGAACCTCAAGACCAAGACCGAGACCAAGACCCCAAAAATCACGTCATATCCAGACTTCTATTCCTTACTAAAAAAATTGTCAAGTCGGACTACTCGTTATTTTAATAAAAACGTACGTCTTTTATTTTCTTCAAGCAAAACAACTCTAAATGCAGACTGTAGAGAATTCCGAATTCGTATTTACAAAAGTCCTTCATGCAAAATGTTATTCAAAATGCCTATTGAAGTTTATAAAAACCAATTCGATAAGAATTTTCTTACCAAGACGTGTGGGGCCTTAAAAAATTCTCCCATGTCAAAAAATACGGTCTACAAGTGCTGAAATCGCTAGCACACAAAACAGCTTTTCAAGAACCGGATGTAAAATAATGTACAAATCGTGAGTCTGTTTTGAAATCATTCCATGGTAAATAACCGGAAGTCAAAATATTTGTCCAAAACAACAGCAAAGCCTCATTCACACCATGTAAAATACTTAAGCAATAACTTTATGAGTAATTATTGTAGAAATTTTTAAATTCTTGCCGTTTGTTAAAATTAATGACTCTTCATATTGACAAAAGTCTTGGTCTTGGTCTTGCAAAACCAAGACCAAGACTTTGAACCTCAAGACCAAGACCAAGACCTTGAACCTCAAGACCAAGACCAAGACCTTGAACCTCAAGACCAAGACCAAGACTTTTAGTCTCAAGACCAAGACCAAGACTTTTAAAAACGAACTCGAGTGCACTCGAGACTAAGACCTTGGTCTCGAGGACAACAAGACTGGATAAAGGCGCTATAGAAGTTATTAGATTACGAGTTCCAAGACGGATTCGAGCAGACGTTCGGAAGAGTGGCATCAGTGTATCTCTTGCTGGCATCAGAAACATCACTGGCGTGAAGAGCAGTAGGTAGCGGGATCGCCTCCCGCAACCCTCTAAGGTCCACTCAGCCTATCATTCGCGAGATGGCGCGTTGTGAAAATGAGATGTAGGACGTGAAGGGAGCCTTGCAAGGCTGCCGTATACAGTTAAAATTCGACTCCTGTAATAACTTGTGATCATCCGTTCATACTGATTTGTAATCATACTGCGTAATTGTCAGTTTGAAAATATTAAACGAAGATTATTATATGTGTGTCTATTCTGTTGCTGGCCCTAGACTCTGGAACTCTCTTCCTGCAAAAGTTCGCTCTTCAGTTTGTTCTGGCCTTCAGATATTAACTAAAAACTCTTATTTTCCAGTAGCGTAACTATGGGCCCGCAGGGCCCGCAACTGCGGGGGGGCCCAGGTAAAAGGGGCCCATTTTCAAACCTGAAAAAATGAACTATTTTAATTAATAAATGCACAGCAGAAAGCCGGAAACCGAAACTCCTTGTAAACTCCTTAGCCTTGTAAAATCAATAAATCATGCAGGCAGGCAGATGATGTGGAATATTACTATTGATGCGCGGTCGCAGCAACGTAACTAGGATTTTTCGTTTGGGGGGGCTTAAGCCTTGAGCATGGCAACATTTATACAGTGTTCATACGAATTTTAGCCGTAAGCATACAACGGCCTGACTTGTTTGGGGGGGGGCTTCAACTTCGTTTGGGGGGGCTTAAGCCCCCCCAAGCCCAACGCTAGCTACGTCCCTGCGCGGTCGGCGCATATTTTTCTAGGCTTTGATTTAAGCTAGTGAACAGTGACTCGAAGGCAAACTATAATCGCCAGATGACGCTGAAATTTGCAGTTAATTCACTGAATTAGTTTCACTTTTCGTCTTTGATTTATGCTGACGTCATTAGTCTCATTGCCAAGTTTCCGTCGGCCATCGTTGTTGATATTTATTTAAAAAGTTTGTTTAAATAGATTAGATCGGATTACAATTTACAATACAAAATTTAAGATTTAAAAATAAAAAATTGTACTAATGATGGCTAGCAAGCCTCTAAGTGGAGCAGCTAAACGACGGAAAAAGAAGGATTTACAAAACGAACTTAAAAAACGATGTAAAATTGACTCATTCTTGTTACCGGCACAGACTAAAAAGGAAGAAACACAATCTGTTGCAAATGTACGTAATGAAGAAAATGAGCAGGAGCCTCAGGAGGATACCAGAGGCAGTGAAGTCAGTGAACTACAGATAGATACAAAACTGTTCTTGATTTATGATTTCGTAACATTGAATAAAACAATATTCAGTAACATTTCATTTATAACATTTAATCAATTTTAATGCAAATCGAAAACAATTTTTAGTTGTGGCATAAGATTACAAATTAATAATAAAATAAAATATCATAAATTAAAATCATTAAAATGTATGCCTCAAAAGTGAGTCGATAATTTGAAACATAAAATTGTCTATCAGATTGTCATCGGCTGTATGGAGGGGGGCCCATTTTGAAAATCTTGCAGGGGGGCCCAGAATATGAAGTTACGCCACTGTTATTTTCCTGGATTTATTTCCTCCATAGCTGGTTCTGTGTCTTCTCGAACTCTCTTAGTGCTTCATTTTCGACCAGACTGACCCTGGAATTTGGCTTACACAATGATTTTGATTAATAGCAAGCGACCATCGACATAGGCCTTACATTAAATCTTGTTTTGCTCTTGGATATAAATTGGCCTAGATTCTCACCAGTTACCACGAAACCCTTAAACCACAACAATGGCCATTGTTTAACAATCAATGTCACACACCACAGACGTTTATTTGTTTCAAATGCAAATAATGCTACAAAAAAAATAAGCAGTAGAAATGGACATATTACACATTTATAACATTAATGCACATGTTAAACAAAAGAACACAAACATTTCACACGAGACTTGTAATTAACGAGTTAATCTCACAGCCAGTAATTAGCTACTGAAACTCATCCGTTGCATCACATCATTCTTGATTCTTTTATTTCTATACAATTACAATTTATAATTTCATCCTAAAAGATGGCTATTCATAATTCTTTGTTACAAAATCTAAAATTCTATCAATACATTAGCAGATCAAAACTCTATTATTTTGGGTTCTCATCTGCACAACTTCTTAGTACTTAGTCCCTCATGTGCATGTCTGCACATCGGACAACACAGCTTCTCCATTTGTCTCTGTCCATCAACAGTCTCGTGGCCTTGTCCTACGACATCCCCAATCACCTCAAGACATCTCTGATGGTCTTCAAAAGAATCGTGGTCTCCCTTTTTCCTTTTCCCTTCAGGCACCCAGATCATTACTTGATTGGCTCTTCTATCCTAGTTCATATGTACCACATGTCCCATCCATTTGAATCTTCCATTTCTAACAGTGTTCTCTATATGCTCTTCTCCTTCTTACTCTCTTATAATTTCATTCGATATTTTACAAGAATCCTGTGTAACACAATGTGGATTCAGATATACCATTGTTGTGGACTTGGAACCCAATTCAGTTAGAGCGCTGCTTTAATAAAACTACAGACTTTTTAGAGATAGCATTACATGTATACGGACGGTTTGGAACACTTTAGATGACACATATGTTTCACAGTGGCTGAACGCTTACCACGTCAGCTATTCCAATCTATGATCCCGGGCTCGAAAACCCGGCTGACATATTGACATAGATTGCATTGTTAAACTGTGCGTAACCACAAAAGCTATCGTCTTTGATATGAATGCTTTGTTAAACCCAATGAACACTTCAATGAAATAGCACGCTACTCTATTTGAAATGAAGTAGAAGCATCGGGCGATGGTGTCAAACAGATGTCATAAGTCACACCGTTCATCATGTGATACTGCACAGGTGTGTCCCACGTGGGACCTGACGAAACAAAGGTGTAGTTAGGTGTGCCAACAGCGGAATAACCAGACAAACTGCTGTGGTTATTATAGGAAGCGAGTTCCTTTGGCTGCGTCTGGCAGGTGCCATTGAAGTAACATCCGCTGTCTGGTACCCTGTTAAGTCTGGCTGTGCGCTGGTGGAGTGCCAGACTTTGAACGCCGAGTGTCTGTGGGGGAAAGGATGCGACTGTTACTGTGGGACCTAGGTCTGTTTCAACAGGGCTTCGAGAATTGGGGTAGTACATCACGGGTGTAACAGAAATACAGTTCACACCAGGGCTTCTCAAGTTCGACCCGACTGCCGGGGAATTCGTCTCTGGGCTACCTATGCTGCTGCTCCCTGTATTTGGGCTGACACAGCAGTTTGAATCGGGAGGGCTCAAAGTTCCCGGCCACTGCACTGGCTGGCTGTTTTTGCTCAAGCAAACGTTACGTGGTAAACGAGCATCAAATGCCATGTTTCTGTTTTCATCGAAATGATTCTGTTGAGGCCACTGTGATCGATCTGCTCCACCACAATCGAAACTGCACGACAGCGCGATACGAGATCCAGTTTTGTCGGCTGAAATGCACTGAGATTTCGTGAGTTCCACTTCTTGAGCTGCCGCCTCTTCGCTTCCTCTCTTGCTGTGACATGACGCCGGACTTTTCTGCGAGTTTCTTCGTTCCCGAATGCCTCCTGCCACACCCGGCTCGCTTTTCTTTTTCGGATATTTCACATTTTCTGCTGATCTGACCCGAGTCCTGCCATCTCGAGCTGGCTTTGCCGGTTTTCTTCGTTGTTCCTCTCTTCTCTGAGCGGTTGAGACAAGCGAAGAAGCGGTTTCTCCTACATCTGCTGACTTGTCGGCATCTTCAATGATGCATACATCGCTGTCCTTAATATTTTGCTCAATATGTGCAACAACTCTAACTTGATTTGAACGCGTCTTTCGGTTTGGTTTTCTCTCTGAAACACCGCTTTCCGAATGTCCTTGATCTGGAATTTCGGCATCTGGGGATTTTGCTGCGAGGTTCTTCTGGTTCTTCTTAACCAAGGATTGTATATACGGTGGAAGAACAACATCCGATCCTTGTCCGTTTGTGACGCTAAGCAACGGTCGCGTCTGGAAGTTGTCGAGTAGTTCGACGATGTTGCCGTAGCGACGTTCGGCTGCAATGTTCCGGGGCATCTGGTTCATGTCATTTGGAATGTTGCTGTTGGCTAAATTCTCCAGCAGAAGTTTGGCCATTTCAAAGCGGCCGTTCTTCACCGCAAGAAACAATGGAGTTTCATCGTTGTTGTCCTGCAAGTCGCGGTTTGCACCATGTCGCAAGAGTAGCTTTGCCACTTCGATGTTGTTGACCGCGGACGCCCAGTGAAGAGCCGTTCGACCTAAAACGTTCAACATAAAACAATATAGCAAACAATAATGCACCATAACGTAACATAGCACAGCATAACATAACCTCACATGGCATAACACACCATAACATAACTTGAAATAACATAACACAGAATAACATAGCTTCACATTAGCATAACATAACATTCCTGAAATATCATTATAATTGGACTCCTCCCTGTTCGCATACGTACTTTTTTCCATTAATAATTGATGGCACTAAGCAATTGTGAGTGGACTTGCTCGAGTCCCTATGCCGTAACCACTTGGGGTGAGCCTAAAAACAGTGCTCTTCATGTTACAAGCCAAGCACTTTAACCGATCAGTTACCGATTGGTTAGAGTGTTACATGACATCTAACTTCTATCTGCTGCTTGATCCAGTCATTTATTTATCTATCGATTCAGCCAACCAGTCAATTATCTGGACAATTACAAATGACTTCTTAAGAAGCTCAACTGGTCGCCTTCACCAGATTAAATCTCACCTTCATTGTCCGTGGCATCCACATTTGCCCCAGCCTCCAACAGCTCTCTCACAAGATGGTTCATATCAAGTCTGGCTGCAGACATCAGACATGTTGTACCCTCATTTGTCTGCGAGTTGACACGAGATTTTCCGTGGCTCAAGAGAAGCTGGAAAATAAGTAATTATTGTTGGGATTCAATGCACCTGAAACTGCTGATGCATTGTGTGTGTATGTGTGTATTTTGTAAACTAAAAATCCATTTGATTATATTAGAACAGAATAAAAGGGAATACATTAAAACAGACAAAAATGGTATAGATTTAAATAGCATATGACAGAAGAAGAAATAGCAATATAGAAATATCAGTATAGATATATCATTACAATATCAGCTGGCTTGCAATATCATTATTTAACTATTTGCGATTTATTCTGTATAGCCATTGTTAACTGCATCATGGGAACAATAAAAGACTTGATTCATTGTTGATTTTATAAAATAAATGTACTAGAATTCATTCAATAGACCAGACGAAGTAGGCTAGGCTAGACTAGATTAGCCTAGATTACAGAAATTGTTGGAGTTTACTAAACCATAAATTGGTTTATAGTGAACTAGAAAAATCAGCTGATTTACTGGAACAAAGTAGCAGTTTAACACATGCAGTCCCATCGTTAAAAGATTACAATTAATAAAAAACAACTGTATATTTGCTCAAGGCCCCTACACAGTGACCACCTTAGCGAAGGCTTGAACCCATACCCTCCACTTTAACGCTTTAACGACGACAGTGAACTAAAAGCGACTGGGAAACCAATGCAGCTTTTCTTTAAAGTGGTAAAGGCCAAATGCTCTAACCTATCGGCTACCATGCCCCATGGTGAAGTAAACTGTATTATTGTGGGTCACAGTAGCCAAATGGATAGAGCGCTCAGCCTGTAACACCCAGAGAACGGGTTCGAGCCTTCACTCTGATTTTTTCAGTGTGTAAGGACCTTGAATCATGCCCAATTCTTCAGCGCCATTATGTTCTGTTGCATGGTCACGCGTTAACTTCTGAACTTTGGAAGGAGGGCAATATCAAATACAGTTGTATTGTAACATATTGTATTAACATGTTACACATTCGTCAACAATATATCCATTTACAAGTATAGAAATCTAAAAAAACGCAATGAGAAGGGGAAGTGCAAAGATTTTATTAAACTAAACAAGAAAGTCAATGCAGAGAACGTGACTTGTGACTATAAACTTAACAATAAATAAATTTATTTAATGAATGAAAAACAAAGTGCCAAAAATCATAATTTCCATTTACTTTTACTACATCGACCGCATCTGCAGCCACTCCCGCATCAAGTGCAGTTCGACCGGTGCTATCCTGGATATTGGGATCCGCTCCAGCATCCAAGAGACTCTTCACAGCATCCGGATGACCAAATCGGGCAGCCAGATGCAAAGGTGTCTCACCTGAAGAAAAATAAGTAAAAGGTTCCTTACTTGAAAAAAAACAAAAGATCATATCTGATACTTGCACAGCACAATTATCTTGGTGTTCGGAAAGGCGCTTTCTCTCATGTTGAACTGCCATGGCTCCCTTGCTTATATGTACCATTTCATTTAACTCAGCTCAACACACAATAGGTAGATTGAATGAGTGAGTGACTGAGTGGAGAGCAAGGGAGTGAGTTAGCAACTTTGAATGAGCAAGAAAGTGAGCGATTAAGCAAATGAGACAGCAAGTAAGCTAGCAAGAAAGTGAGCATGTGAGTGAGTAGGTGTCTGAGTGAGTGAGCAAGGAAGTGAGTCAACAACTTTGAGTGAGCAAGTAAAAAAGCAAGTGAGCAAGAGAGCGCGTGAGTAATCTTCACTGGTGCAAGTTAGACACTCACACTTCAGATACAACATTGCACACAACAGCAGAAATCCATGTCTTCTGACAATCACAGAAACACAACACCAGCTTAGATATCATCTGGGTCAACAAGGTCCATCAAATGACTAAAACATGCAGTGGACAAACAGACAGATATGACTACATGCTGTATGTAATAAGGAGGCAGTCAGTCAATCACTGTAAAGTTAAGACATCGCAATCCAACTGTAAATGTAAATTTATATAGCACCACTTCAAGAGGTGCTCCCGACCTAACACAATGAAACCATGATCGAAAAGAATGGTCTTCAAGCATTTGCGGAAAAGAGAGGCTGAGGAATTCATGTCCCTGGTTGTTAGGCAGCTTGTTCCAGGAGGATGGACCAACCACAGCAAAACTTCTATGCTGGATCGTGGAAATCTGAGCCAGTAGAACAACCCAGTAGCCTCGAACAGCAGAGTGGAGAAATCTGCAACCTAGTACGGAAGAAATTGAGATGCAAAGTTCCTTGAGGTAAGATGGAGCACAGCCTGCTAGACAATTACGCACAAGCATCAAGGTCTTAAACTCAGATTCACATACCCGTGTGATCTGTCCTTGTGTTCACAGAGGCCCCTTCGTTGCACAGATCGAAAATGATGTTGCCCGACTCATCTGCCCGGTCATGAGAAGGTCTGCCACTCCCTGAGTGAACATCCTCCCGGCTACAGGTCATCGCCAGAACCATCAAGGGGGTCAGTCCCCCTGGCCCACGAGTGTTCACATCGCAGAGACCGAGGGGTTGGCAAGTGGGAGGAGTCAACGCCAGCAGAGACTGTTGTGGGAAAGAGTTATGATGGTTGCCAAGCAACAGGCTGCTAGCGCCATCTGGCTAAAGTAAGAAAACACAACAAAATAGGAAATCTGGAAATGTTTAGAAAAATAATAGACTAGTTTCTCATACCACAGTTGCTGAGACAAAGCCAAACTCAAGTCAAATCATTGTTACTATTATTATGCATTTGTTAAGAGCCACTGCCTTATAACCAAGCCCTATCGATTGATGCTTGGTCTAGGGGTCCACCGGAAAGACATTTTCCACCGAGTACCGAATCCGAGTATTTGGATGTACTATTTGCCTGATGCGGAAACGAACCGGGTACCATTTGTTCCATATGCGAAGCTTCACATTTTCATGTAGTAATAAAAAATTATCTTGGTCACAAAATAGTGAAGCTTAATAAATGCATTTATAGTAACATAAATAAAACCTATATCTTGCATGATATTGCCATTCCAAACACCATCTGTCCATTTACCATCCTTACCTTTGGACTTGCAGATGAACCAATCACATCTGACTAATATACTGGGTTTTATGACTTGGCTTTTTCGGGTATTGACGAGATTACGATAATGAATACAAATACATAAAATATATTACATCTGTAGACAAATAACACTGGTCAACATAGAAATCGTTACTCACTGGAAAAGGCCCTAATGTGTAGCATCTTGGTGTGCTGAACACGAAAATAACCATAAAATTTTTTATTGGCTCTCGTTTTGAAAATATTTCCTATAGTTCATTTTTTATGTTTCACCATGTAAATTTACGCAGTAGGACTGCGACAATATCCTAAATAAGTCTAGAATGATGTAATATTCCACCTCATTGCATAATCCCATCATGGACACATCATGCACAGTTGATCACGTCATTTTGTGATGCAATGTAAAACTACAGCCAGTCGGCTGCTGACGTAAGATGACGTCAGCAGTGTACTGTATAAAGCCGAGTCGGAACGGTTGAGCATTTACAATATTATAGACTTTGTGCGAGATAGTTTAAGTTAGTTACTGTTTTATAAATCTATTATACTTTATCCATTTAGATACAATACAGAGCAGTAATGCCTCGGAAGTGCGTAAATACTGTGGACAACTTCTGTTATATTTGTGGGGAAGTGACATTTGCCAACCAGAAGAAAAGTATAACTTCTCAAGTCAAGAAGGCATATCATGCTTACTTCGGATGCAAGGTTGGTGACCAAGACAAGCCATGGGCCCCGCATATATGCTGTGCTACATGTACAACACAGCTTTCACAGTGGTTGAATGGCAAAAGACCATCAATGCCGTTTGCAGTTCCCATGGTGTGGAGAGAGCAAAGCAACCACGTAGATGATTGTTACTTCTGCTTGGTTCCTCCTCTTTCCGGTGGAATAACGAAGCAAAAGAAGTCGACAATAGTTTACCCAAACATTCCGTCTGCATTGAGACCAGTTCCACATGGTGATGGACTTCCTATTCCAGAACCTCAAGCAGAATACATTTTCCCTGATTCGTCTGATGAGGACAAGGGTGAGCCGACATGTTCTTCTCCTGGTCCGTCAGCGTGCAGTGATCCCGATTTTCACTGTGGTGCAGCATCAACCCCACACAGAATAACACAGGAAGAACTAAATGACCTTGTTCGTGATTTGGACTTATCCAAAAACAAGGCAGAATTGCTAGGATCAAGACTCCAACAATGGAATCTTCTGGAAGAAGATGTCACAATTACTTCATATAGAAAGCGCCATCAGCAGTTCGAACCTTTCTTCATGAATGAAGGTAATCTGGTATTCTGTTCAAATATTGACGACCTCATGAATGCCTTACAGATCACTCATGACCCACAGGAATGGAGACTCTTTGTAGACTCTTCAACACTGAGTCTTAAGGCTGTGCTTTTGCACAATGGAAACCGTCTTCCATCTATTCCATTAGCGCATGCTGTCCACATGAAAGAGACATACGATAACCTAAAACAGCTACTGCATTCCATTGACTATGGCACCTGTGTGGTGATTTGAAGGTAGTTGCCATTTTAATGGGACTGCAGCAAGGATATACAAAATATATGTGTTTCTTGTGTGAGTGGGATAGCCGAGCAAGAGAGTTGCATTACGTGCGGAAGGAATGGACTCCCAGACAAAACATGGCAGTTGGACAGAAGAATATCCAGCACCCAGCTCTGGTCGAGGCTCACAAAATCCTACTACCACCCCTTCACATCAAACTAGGTTTGGTGAAGAACTTCGTGAAAGCCATGGACCGCACTTCGCCAGCTTTCCGATACCTGCATGAAAAATTCCCTCGACTCAGCGAAGCAAAGATTAAAGAGGGAGTGTTTGTGGGTCCTCAGATTAGAGAACTCTTCAAAGATGACCGCTTCAACAACTTGCTGGAGGGTGATGCGAAACAAGCATGGAATGCTTTTCGTCTAGTGTCTACAGACTTTCTGGGGAATGTTAGGGCAGAAAACTACAAGGAACTAGTAGAGGACATGCTCAAGCAGTACCAGAAATTTCGCTGCAATATGTCTCTGAAGATGCATTTCCTTCATTCCCATCTGGATTTCTTCCCTGACAACTGTGGTATGGTTAGTGACGAACATGGCGAACGTTTTCATCAAGATATCGCAACAATGGAGCAAAGGTACCAGGGAAAATGGTCCACTACAATGTTGGCTGACTACTGCTGGACACTCCGCAGAGATGCTCCCGAACAGCTGTACAAGAGACAGGCAAAAAATCTAAGAACTAGTCTATGACCTGGTTTTTACAAATATTAACTGTCAGTGTATCACTATTGGCATGCATTGTGCGATATAAAATTACTCCATTTCAGATTACAAAAAAACTAGAGCCAATTCTGCATTTTCACTGTCATATTCGTGTTCAGCACATACAAATTGATAAGAACTGACTAATTTCATTTCAGTAACATGACTTTTGTAAAAATTTGTTGTCCTGTGTAATGAGAGCATACAATTGCAACACATTACTCTTTGAATACATGTACAGTCAAAGACTGTTGCTATATATTCCAGTGTAAAAAGGAAAGTTCATGTACGAAACTCCCCTAAATATTGGTAAATCCAATTATTAGTGCAGAAATAACAGATAATAAGGGTACCTTGAATCTCTTTCCATATTTTCTGTCCAAGTTTTCACTATCATCGTCATCTTCATCGTAAACCGCGGGGAAACTCTTTCCCGATGAGGCAATCCTATAATCAGAAATATTCAGTAATTAAAACTTCCTATTTTATATATATTCCATCCCATACATCGAACGTTCTTACTCGTAAGGTGTTCCTATTTGCTAAATATTCTGGCCACTTAGCAAGCAACACCCACCAGGGAAAGCCATTGTTTTCTTCTCACTGGGTTCTTTCCCATGTTGTCCAATCTTCTAATCTTATAAATTCCTTAGCACTTTTTTAAATAATCCCCTGTCGATTGATTTCTTGTGCATTACTACACCCTTTCTTGACGAGGAGGCACTGTACAATAATACAAACAAGCACTTATCAATCAAATCAATAAAAAATCCGCTTATTAGAAAACATCAAACAGTTCATAATCACAATACAGAACAGTTTGTCACAACAGTTTACTGGTTGAGTTTCTAAAGGGGAGCACAAAAGGGACAAGTGCCGCTAGTAGGGAACCCCATATAACCAAATTAAGAAGTGGACGGATAGGAGATATAGTTGAACAGTTACTAAGCTTAAACTTAACTAAATAAATCAACAGGCGATAAATTGGTTGGAACTCACTTTGAGCCAATACTGGTTGACGGGTGAAGAGTTGGTGGAAGCCATGTCTCTGTAGTCCTAATCCTCTTACGACGTATCCGTACACCAATTAAGGTACCAGCAATAACCAATAAAACGAGAACACCCACCGAAACGGCGACAATCACAAGCTTTCCAGTTGCACCCCGAGAAGCCTTATCGTCAACCGCTAACAAACGAACATTCATGATAATATATTTAAATGGATCAATGGGATAGTTAAAATAAATTTTTGTAGTGAGACATTAGAAAACAAATATTACACTATTATGTGGAAAATCGTTGTTCACCTGTACACACTGAGTATCCACTGTCAGCAAGAAATTCAGGCCCCCATATGTCAAAGCTAAGAAAAACAAAAGTCGCTAACACTTCATGCCTCTGTGTTAACTTAACACTTTAATGATGAGCTGCATTGGTTTCCCAGTCGCTTTCAGTACACTCTCGTCGTTAAAGTTTTAAAGCACTGCTCTTCTCGTTCTTCTTCAATGTTCATTTGCTTATGGTAGAAATTATAGTTCTTGCTAAACCTTTACACCATTTAGGCAAGAGATACTCAAAAGGTGCTGAAGAAACAAAGGTACAAATGTGATAACGAAATATGGGTAAGATAATACAATACAACACAATACATTATTTGATAAAGTCCTCCACAACAAACTTGAGACATGCAAATTGAATACGGGCTAACGTTAAGAGCGCTACATAGACTGGAAGACGTAAGTTATCAGTTTAGGGCAAAAGAAAGTCTCAGTAGGAGATTTGGTAACATAAGGTAAGGTAGGAAATAGAACTCCAGAGTTAAAAGGTAGTGTGTTAACAATTAGGGAGAAATCTTCTTCAGTCATAGTATAGACAAAATTACTCATCCAATAATTACTCTTATTATTATTACGAACGTTTTTAACACATTTTTAATGCAAACACAGAAATGCGAATCTGAGGCGCTTGATCAAGGAACTTACTAACCGAGATATTAATCTTATTCATTTTATTTAATACCAATACTTTAAAGCTTCAATCATTTTCAACGTCAGTATATTGTTTTCCAGATTCGATTAGATCATCAAATCCTCAACCAATTGATGCTTTGCGCATTTGATAGATTGGAAGTCAAGTTACAATTTCATCCTAAATTACATTTAACCCATAATAGAACTTACGTTTAACAGAACTAATTGGAACCGAGGATTTCCATCCTGTGTTCATCGCTTGTTGCAGGAAATGAGCGGCATCGTTGTTACTCGCGAAACACTGTGCAAAACACTTACTGTTGTCCAGCGTTGCATATACCATGCTCCTGTAGTTAAAAAATCAGCTCATGTCGTTAAAGTTAGCTCTTGTATTAATTCACAAATTAACTTGTGCAGTTAAAAAATTATCTAATGTCGTAAACTCAAAATTTCTAAAGCACTGCTCGAAACCTAAGCGCAGGATATCAGCTTGTTCATGTGCTACATCAAGTCAGAGGGGTTGACCAGAGAAGTCCAGAGAAGGCCCGAGTTCAGTTGTACAAGAAAGCAAAATGAGCAGGTAATATTGTAAGGAAGCAAGGAATCGTAATCGTAATCTCCAAGTTTCTAAAGTGCTACTCTAAAGCCAAGTGCAAAGCACCAGCTTATTCACTGGTGCTGAGAAACCTGTAATTAGCTCCCGGAGTTCAAAAATTAACTTCTTTTCAACGTGGCCTCTAATAACAGCAACATTACACAGCAGCAGAATAAAACACTTGATAACTTCTGCTAAATTTTTTTTAAAGACAATAACTGCTCGAACAGTTCAAAATATTTATCAGTATTAGTTACTCGAGTCAAGAAATCTGCCTACAGGTATGTAAGAATTCATGCAAACATGTATGCATATATGCTTGCAAATGGACGTTTTATGCATGTATGTATGTAGCTATTTCTACTACTGTCTAATAGATATTATTTCAACGCCTTTCTCAAACGCCTAACACTCTCAAATATATTAATTTTCCAAGAATTCAACCTTTAAAACACCAACAAATCAATCATAAACCCTGATGCTCTGGGTACCTACCCTCGTACATCGGCTCCAGATGCCCTTTTCCAGATCCTGCCATTTTCCACCTGCTTTCTGTACTCATCCTCATGTTCCGGCCAAGGGTAGATCATCTCTCTACCCTCAGCATCACGCTTTACCATCACGAGACCACGAAGAAGGAGGCTCATCTGGCGAAGAAATGATGGTAGCACCACGTGCAGTTGGCTTGGCGGAACAAGTATTATGAAGACAAGGAAACCTGGAAGGATGCGATCGTTGTTCGAAAATGCGTCACAGTCATTACCGTCCCATGCACACTCGGCTGAGTTGCAGCCTTGGTCGCATTGGCCATTTCCGTAGTGACTGGCACAGTAGTTCTCATAGAGTGGATGGCATTCCTTCGTCTACGGCAAATATAAAAGGAATTGAAACGTTTTTGATGAATAGGAAATAGATATGACGGGTAGAAAAGAGTGTTGAAAGGCAGAGAATGGTTTAGAAAAATTGAAAGCGGTTAAGAATAGAAAATAGTTTAGGAGAAAGTAAACAAGGCAGTTCAGAGGAATTGAAAAGTTTTTGATGAAAATAAAACAGTTTTTTATGAAAGAAAAAGGATTTGAAGAGCAGAAAACAGCTATAAAACTAGCAAATGGTTTAGGAGAATATAAAACAGTTTTGATAGTTTCAAGTTGGGACCTCAGTAATTGTAGTTGTAATTGTAATTATTAACTCAGTAATTGTAGTTGTAATTGTAATTATTAACTCAGTAATTGTAGTTGTAATTGTAATTATTAACTCAGTAATTGTAGTTGTAATTGTAATTATTAACTCAGTAATTGTAGTTGTAATTGTAATTATTAACTCAGTAATTGTAGTTGTAATTGTAATTATTAACTCAGTAATTGTAGTTGTAATTGTAATTAGTAACTCAGTAATTGTAGTTGTAATTGTAATTATTAACTCAGTAATTGTAGTTGTAATTGTAATTATTAACTCAGTAATTGTAGTTGTAATTGTACTTATTAACTCAGTAATTGTAGTTGTAATTGTAATTAGTAACTTCTATTGCACTAGTGTCTAATGCACAAGGCATCAACCGCTGGCACACCAAAACCAAACCATAATCAGGTCAACATCCAGAAGATCAGTCCATAAGACAAGAGGCAGCCTATGGTGGATAAGCAATTTGAAAGAGGAAATTATTAAGTTGAGAAAGAAATGACATAAGTGCCTGAGCAGAATGGACAGATACAGTGACAGGGTTCCACATCTAGGTCCAGCAACCAAAAAACAGTTAGGTATGATGAGAGAATGATAATAAAATGACCTGGTTGAATACTGATAAATCTGGGGAATAACAAACTGATTTTAAGTGTCATTCACCAGAGTTCAACATTTTATATACTATATAGCAAACACAATAGCACAAGATAACAAAATCAGTGGAGGGATCCGAAGGCAACTGTGGACTCGGATATAGAACAAGTACATTTTTATTCTTATTACATGAAGATTAATAAAGTGCAAATTAATATAACTAAATACACTACAATGGCGCTAGCAGTAGTCAGGTGATGTGAACTGAGAAGTTCTTTAATTTCTTCCTGAAGCTTTCACTAAGACCACTACTGGTGCAATATGCCAGGTCAGCACCCCACTTTCGAAATGGACTATAACTCTCTGTGGAAAGATGCCCCACTTACTTCCAGCATTTCCTTATTTTCCATTTAAATCAGACCTCGAGTAGTTATGCAACACACTCACTGAATTTTCCTGGCAGTCTGCTCCATCAAAGAGACATCCCGAAGTGTTGCAGTCCACATCACAGCGACTGTTGTTGAAAAGATGAGAGCAGTCAATCGCTTTGCTGGTTCCTTTTCGAATGCAGTTACCGTAAGAAGCAGTCAAATCCGGACAATCTCCACCGTCAAAGTCGCAGGACATCAAATTGCACTCCACCTGAAATTTTCAGACAATCAGAAAGAAACTATAAAACATATCAGAATCAAGAAATTTCGAATAAAAATTAGTAACAATACTCTGAAATATAGCAATACAAAGTCTCTGCAAAATGTGGCACAGAAGCACACTGGGTCTCTTACTCAACTATTCTGGAAAGACTTTGAGACATCTGAGAGGACTCCATTTACTGCTTTTTACTGATCAAACTGAATGTATATTGATTACAATTTACTTGATTACACAAGATTACAACATATTACACTGTCACAATTACACCAGATTACAAAAAATTACACTATATTACAACAAATTACATTATGTCATGATTACACTAGATTACAACATGTTACATTATGTAATGATTATACGAGATTACAACATTATGTCACAACTACACTAGATTACAACATATTACATTATGTCACAACTACACTAGATTACAACATATTGCATTGTCATGATTACACTACATTACAACATATTACATTATGTCATGACGACACTAGATTACAACATATTACATTATGTCATGATGACACTAGGTTACAACATATTACATTATGTCATGATGACACTAGATTACAACATATTACATTATGTCATGATGACACTAGATTACAACATATTACTTGTACGCAAAGAAGTAACTTACATGACAGAATCCATCACTTCCCTTGATGTCACATTCATTCATCTCACAGTCGTTCCCTTGTTCACAGTTCACTCCGTTCCACATCGGTGGACACTGACAAGTGTATCCAAATCGCTCATCCACGCACTGTCCACCATTTTGGCATGGATTCGACATGCAACTTCTGATGAGTAGACAATCCCGGCCGAAAGTTCCAGGCAGGCAACTGCAGGAGTAACCATGGCGACTGGGAAGACATGAGCCACCATTCTGACACGGCGAATGACGACAAACGGATGATGATTCACAAAACTTCCCATAAAACCCCTGGAAAAACCCAGCATCACAGATAATCAGTTCATGAATTAGACTGCTTAATTTATTCAGCTAATACAGTGCCCCTTCAAGACATCTGTTCACAAGCTGTATGGTTGGAGGCATAGCATCAATCGTGCAAACTGAGAAAATTGAAATAAAGTGTTGTATAAATCTTGTAATAATTATAATTATTAGGAAAATAAATTGTTAGCGTGCGCCAGGTCACACAAAAATGTTTAGTGAAAATGTTCCGTTCCCAAACATAAACCTACTAGTACTATAACCACTATTACAATGCATCATGCAAGCATGTGTTTTGCTGCTTGCGCTTGCCGTGATAACAATGAGCAAAAACCTCGTGAATTGAATTTTTTAATTTTTTTGAATTTTACGAAGAATTGTTTGGGTCGGATAAAAAATTGAGGGCGGAATAAAAAGTGTTGGTGGTCCGAATCTGGCCCGCGGGTGGTACTTTGTCCACCCCTGTGTAAACTGTATAGAGATATACATACATGCATGACAAAAATGTAACCCATGGTGGTGACGATAAGTACAACACCTGTGACGATAATGAAGATCACTGATGACGATAACAACAAATGGCAATAAACTGGATATTGACCTGATTACATCTATGTTTAGTGAACCTCATTTGATGCCTGTTACAGTGACATTTACAATAAGGATAATAATGATATGGAATAAAATTCTCACCTTGACACACAGGCAAACCGCTTCCCCTCGTTCTTGCACACAGTTACCTCCGTTCACACAGACATTTGTTGGACATGATTCCAAATGGATATCACACAGCTGACCGATCCAGTCCCTCCGACAGACACACCGAAACCCATTCACGAGCTGATCACATCGCAGCATACCGTCCTTTGAGCACGGATTAGCCTGACACTCGTTCACGTCGCCCTCGCAACGGGGCCCCGCAAAACCCGCAATGCACCTGCACTCAAACGCGTTTATCCCATCGACGCACGTTCCCCCGTTCAGACACGGGTTCAAAAGACACTCGTTCCAGTTCAACTCGCACAGCATTCCTTCTGTTCCATGTGGACAGGAACACTGAAAGTCGTTGACGAGGTCGTGACATGTTCCACCATTCATACAGGGCAGCGAAGCGCATTCGTCTATGTCGTACTCGCAGTTGAGGCCCTGGTAACCGTGTCGGCACTCGCAGACGTAGCGCCCGTTGCCTACCGAAATGCAGGTGGCGCCATTAGCACAGGGGACTGAGGTGCAGATATCGACCTCAGTCTCGCAGTAACTGCCCTCGTGACTTGTTCGACAGAGGCACTGATGAAGGCCGTTGACGTCTCGGCAGTCTCCGCCATTCTGGCATAACGCATCGACAGAAACACCTGAAGTAACAATCCAACATGGCTTTCAATTTTATTGCACTTCATTTATTGTAAATCTGAGTCTGAGGCACAAGTGTTAGTGACGATCTAGTCCAGGGTTGTTACATGGAGTCCGTTCAGCAAGTTTGGACCCACAATCGTTGAATTACAGAATCAGATCATATTAGATTAGATTAGACCACATTAGACCAAGTTAAACTAGACAAGACCAGATGAGACTTGCTAAGACCAGATGAGACCAGATGAGACCAGATTAGACAAATGAGACCAGAAAAGACCAGATTGGACCAGATGAGACCAGATGAGACCAGTTGAGACCAGATGAGACCACCAGAAGAGACCAGGTCACCCCTTCATCCTACCGACTAAAGATGACCGAAATTACATCCCTAAAGTTCTCTATAAACGACAGTAAAAGAAAATAACTTGCTACCGGCATGAACCTCTTGTCATGATATATCTTGTTTATCAGACTGTTCCAATAAACGAATACATATATATCTAGATGAGACTAGATGAGACCAGATTAGACCAGATAAGACCATATTAGACCACAAGAGACCAGAAGAGACCTGATAACACCAGATTAGACCAGATAATACCTATATTAGACCACATGAGACCAGAATAGACCTGATAAGACCAGATTAGACCAGATGATACCAGATCAGATTATAAATTCAAACAAAGCCCACACCTTTCAGCAAAGCCGCTGCTTCGCACGATCTTGCACTCATGTCACAGTTCTTTCCTGTCCACGCAGCCAGACAGTTGCACCGATAGTGATTGGCCGTAGCCACATCCTGGATGCACGTTCCTCCATTGCGACATGGCTGCGAAATGCGACACCAGTCAACAAAACTCTCACAGCGGAGTCCAGTAAAACCATAAGCACAGTGACAACGATAAGATGGTGGTTGGCCGACACAACGTCCGTCGTTAAGGCACGGATTCGAGTCGCAAGGACCAACACGGTGCTGACAGTTGGTGCCGGTGTAACCAGGTGCGCAGGCACAATGAAATGAATTGATGCCGTCGATACATGTGCCGCTGTAAAGACAGGAGCTACAAAATACGTTAAAGTCATCTTATATTCACCAAAATAATACAAACACAAAATAAAACTTATTTAACTTTCTTTTCCATCGAGTTGCAACTCATCACTTTCCACCAATTGAAGTGAATTAAGTAAACTTGTGAATAAACACGAATATATTATTGTTATTAAATGTACATAATAATATGATATATATGAAAATACTGCATTTTCCTCAATTGATCAAGCAATTCTAAGTTCTAACAGAACAACACTGCTCAAAAAGTATGGCATTCTAACAATAAATAATAAGAAAAATAACAAACTAAATAACACACAATTTAACTGATTAATTACCAATAGATTAATATCTTTAAAACAGTACCTAGCTGTGCAATCTTCATCATTGTTCTGACAGTGAACTCCACTAAATCCCGGAGCACATTTGCAAGTGTATGCATTGACAAAGTCCAGACAGGTGGCGCCATTGTAACACGGATTGGAAGAACACTCGTCTAAGCCATACTGACAACTGTCTCCCATAAATCCTGGCATACACGTACAGAAGTATGTCCCCAAACCATCCGTACAGTGACCTCCGTTCCAGCAAGGATCTGAAAATACAATCAATAAATGAAAATCAAACCTAATTAATTATTGAATTAATTACTAATAGATTAATGTTTTATAATAATAATGTGCATGATGAGACAGTAACCAGCTGTGCAATCTTCATCATTGGTCTGAAAGTAAGTTCCACTGAATTCCGGATAGCATTTGCGTATAGTTAAGATAAAATGATGAATGAAAATGTAAAGTTCAATATTCAATAAAATACAATACAACTGTTGTATTTGCTATTTTTCTCCTTCTAAAGTTCAGAAGTGCACACAACCATATGACAAAACATTGATGGCACTGAGCAACTGTGCATGAAGGACTTTCTCAAGGTCCTTATACAGTGACAGCCTGCGTGGAGGCTCCAACACGTACCACCACCAAAGAACCAACAGCTGATATTGGAACAATCAACACAGTGATTTCCAAGCCCCACTGTGGAATCAATCACAATACTTAAAATCAGTTCTTATACCTCAGTCTCATCCTTTCTTTGAAAGGAGAGCAACAAGGTAGCTGACTGGTTCGAGGGCTTGCCCTGTAATGTGGAGAGTATGGGTTCCATCCTCCTCCCCTGAAATAGTTACTGTGTAGTGACCCTGAGCAAGTCTCTCACTGGCAATTGCTCAGTGCCATCAATTGATGCTTGGTCATTATATTGTGGCCCTTAATCAATGTATAATAATAATAATAATAACAACCAGAACAATAATAATTCAGGCTAAACAAATTAATTTAGGATAGATCGAAGACTTACTTGGTCGACAGTTGTCCGGATTGTTCTCGCATCGAGGTCCTTCATACCCAACTGGACACTGACAGACAAAAGATCCGATGGTGTTGGTACAAGTTCCACCATTTCGACAGTGTGCCACAACCTGACACTCATCCACATCCAGCTCGCACTGGGACCCTAAGAAAAAGAGCAGTTCCTTAAACATACATATATATACATAAGAAACGATAACATAAGAAAATCATTAGGTATCTAAACAACTCTGCTAGACAAAGTCGTCCAACGAAGACTCAAATGGTTTGGAAATGTAGAGAGAATGCCAGTTGACAGATTCCCACACAGTGCACTACATACAAGATTCGAAGGAATAAAACAATAGGCAGCATAGTGCTGGATAGACAAAATAAATGAGGACATAACATCAATTGGACTAACATTAAGGGGGGCAATTGACTTGACAAATGACCGAGAACACTGGAGATCATTTATTCGTACCCATCGCCGCCAAAAGGCACTGAAGATGATGATGATATACATACATACATAAATGCATGCAAGCCTACATAGCCTAACACACACAAAACAGATTCTAATTCTGGTCAATGTTCACCTACAAACACATTAAAAAATGTACCCCTAAGAAAGGTGACAAAGGTTTATACATGAGGCAAAGGTTTACCTGTGTATCCGACTGGACAGTGACACGTGTAACCACTGACTCCATCGACACAGTAGCCATGAACGCAAGGACCCGAAGAACATTCATCAACGTTCGTCTCACAGTTTTGACCTAAGAAGAATATGAAGAAGACAATGAAGAAGATGAAGATGACGATGAAAAAGAAGAAGAACATGATGAAGAATATGAAGATGATGATGAAGAAAATGAAGAATTGAAAGCATGATTTTTCCTGGGATGTGAATGTCGTGTAGATCAGGATAAATAAAGAGAAGAAAAAAATGAAGAAGACGAGGAAGAAGAGGAAGAAGAAGAAGAGGAACCTGAGGATGAAAAGGACAAAGACGTAAAAGTGGAAGATGAGGACGAAGAGGACGAAGAAGAAAAAGATGAAGAAAAGGATGAAGAACAAAAAGGACAAAGATGATGAGGAGAAATATCCCTTAAGCTAGCCTGAGAGGCAGCCACAGGCACAAAGTGTAAGCCTTTTATTTTTCTTAGCCTCTACGTAGGAGGGTGGGTGGCCAGACCTCTTCCTGATCTTCCACTGAGTGTATGGTCAGTGTGCTCATTAACCACAATAGAGAAATTCAATGCAGGGTAGCAGTCAGCCCTTCACTTTAAATAAAGTGATGAAATACTGGGAAGTAACTCAGAAATTCAATTAGTTGCACAGGTAATAAGCGTACCTGTGAATCCACTGGTGCAGTTGCAGACGTAGTGACCATGGTAACTCTGGCACTGACCATTGTGCTGGCATGGATTGGACTTGCACTCGTTCACCGTGTCCTGGCACCGATGCCCCTCAAAACCACGAGGGCAGGCACACGTGAAACTGGACACAAAATTAATAATACCACCAATTACGGTAAGAACACATTGTTATCACTATTATGGTTATTATTTTACTATCATTATAATCATTATTATTACTATTATTATTATTATTGCTAGTATTATTATTATGACTATGATTATAATCATCACTATCATCACAGCAGTAGTAGTATTGTTATTGTTATAGCAACCAAACTCATAAACAGACTAATTAAATTGACCATGTCCAGTTAACTGTACCGATGAACCGTCATTTATTCTTGGGTTGCCTCAGTCTTATGTATGTTCCAATCCGAGGTGTCAAAACCAGAAAGGGAGTTTTCGATTTGAAGGGTAACTGAAAGGTGCTGAATCAGATAGTTGGTCTCACTCAGGTCTCCTGTCAGTGCTGAAATCCTCTTTCCCAGTTCTTACTTTTGTTAATAATATTTTTTAGGGCTGATGTATTACAACCCCTCAGGAGTTGAAAAATTACCCAGTAAAAAACTTCTGGTATGGCTAGAATGCGATAACATTCAACAGAGCCAAGGTGCCATGGAAGGCAACTGCGTTAGAGCCCTGGGTTAAGCCATTGAGGCATGCATTGACATTTATCCTAATTATTTTTACTATTTTTCTATGCCCCCAGGTACATATAATCCATTGGGAACATATATATTAATTAACTAATTATCTGTATTATTATTTTTACCCTGCGGTAAAAAGGATCCTGCAGGATTTGAGAGAAATTGCTAATATAATTTTATTATTTTTTATGCCTAATTGTCCTATTAAGCTGAGACCTTGTGACTGAATCTCTGCAGCTTCCGCCATTGAGGCATGGATTGCTGAGGCACTTGCTGACGTCGGAGGAGCAGGTGGAATCATAGAAACCCTCGGAACAGCGGCAGAAGAAGGAGTTGACCTCGTCCACGCAATGACCACCATTCTGACATGGCTGTGATAGACATTCATCAATGTCCACCTCACACAAAGTTCCTGTATGGAAACAAAGAAATTACTAATTAGTAATGTTATTGTTATAGCCAAAAAACTCATAAAAGACTAATTAAATTGACTGTTTTCAGTTAAGTGTACAGAAAAACCATCATTTAGTCTTTGGTTGCACTCAGTCTCCTGTCTGTTCCAATCCGAGGGGTCCAAACCAGATCTAATTATGTCCTAATTAGTTTCTTATTCAGTTTCCTAATTAGATATGTATTATCATAGTTCAGTCAGTGCAGTAAGTCAGGCACTTAGCTTGATATTCATTTCATGATTGACTGACTGATTGACTAATGAATTGACTGACATAGTGACAAAATGACTGACTGATTGAATGGCTGGTTGGCTAGGTAACTGACTAATTCATAGATTTAAGTGAATGAGTATATTAAAGAATATTGTTATCTTATCTGATCTTAGTAAATAAGTGAGCAACTTGTATGATCGGTCAATCAATTGACTGGCTGACTGATCGGTTAATTGATTGATTGATATTGATTTCTTGTGCTTCTATGCTACTGTATAATATCTCATAGCAGTTTTAAATAACCTAATTATCGCTGCCACCTTGAGCAATAGACTTCACTTGATGTCCGCATAAATGCAACCTTTTCCAATCTCGTCAACGATAAACAGGATACATTGTACCAATGTTACTCTTATTACTATTAGTACCGTATTAGCAGAACTATTATTAGATGGCAATTCTTAATGTAAATGAATGCTCTTGAATGCACTAGACCACACTAGGAACATCTCAGACTTACTAATTTGAAACAGCTTACCATTTCACGTTACACCCCGATTCACAGGACAAGGCAGTGCATAAAATTACCAATTTCATTTGACAGTAGGCCTACACATTTTATATATCCATACACACATACATATTATGTACAAATAATGTCTATATACATATATACAAATATGTATACAAAGTACATTTCTATCCACTGATACATAAATATTTACATATATATATAATTATATATACATGTTTATTTATATATATATATATATATATATATACAATTATACATACATACATAATACACATGCATATAATTATATGCACATATATGTATATAAACTATATCCCGGTAAGCATGTGTACGTATATATCAATTTATGTATGTTTTTTTAATTTTTACACATAATATATATCACTCTCAAATCTTCTACTATATTATAGTAGAAGATTTGAGAGTGAAAGACAAGAGCAGAGACTGAGTTACCGGTGAATCCAGGTCGACAGGTGCACGTGAATTTGCCAATGCCATCCACGCACATGGCTTCGTTCCTGCAAGGGTTGCTGGCACATTCGTTCTGATTAGCTTCGCATCGTTTGCCTGTTAAAAGCCAATAAGCAGTAATTAAAATGGACACCCGTACAAGGCACGAAAATTCTGTTATTCAAAGATGCTCTAAGAAAATAACTCAGCTATAATTTGTCTTTATGTCCATAAAAGTAATACATGTATTTTTAATGTGCATATATATCTCTTCTTCTTTAAGTTCTCTGCCCTTCGGCAGGTTTCCACTTCCAATGACGCCATTCCTCTCTTCGCTGTGCTCTTCTCTTCAAATATGCTCAAGCAACTATATATATATATATATATATATATATATATATATATATATATATATATATATATATATATATATATATATATATATATATATATGTGGCGCTATACACTTATACCACATATTTACATATCTATACATTTCTATACACTGTCTTACGGACTGATCTTCTGGTTGTTGACCCAATTACAGCTTGGTTTTGGTGTGCCATCAGTTAATGCCTTGTGCATTAGACACCGGCACAATAGAAGTTAATACTTACAATTACAATTACACTTTTAATGTACATATATATATAATATAATATATACACACACACATATATATATATATAGCATGACAACAGTGGTATATAAGTCACTGGATTAGATGAAGGACAGGTGACACGAGTACATACAAGTCACAGAGCAAAGCAAGGTTAAAGTCAAACAAATATGTGCACAGGTGTAAACACAGACTTCTGAAATATGCACAACAAGCAACTGACATGACTTGTGTGTGTCTGTGTATATATCTATTCATATATTTCACACTATTATTGATATAAAGGCTACTTACTTACTTACTTATATTGTACGTCATAAGGTATGTGTGTATAACTGTTTATTTACGTGTGATGTATGGGTATGTGTGGATGAATTTTACAACAACCGGCAGGTGTTCCACAGATTAGGTTGACAGCCAATTACAGAGGATGACCCTCACCAGACCAATATGTACACAAGCCGAGACAGAGACACACAGACAGAGAAATAGACAGACACAAACAGACACAGACAGATACAGACAGACAGACGCACACAGACAGAGGGACAGAGAAACAGACAGACACAAACAGACACAGACAGATACAGACAGACAAATACACACAGACATACAGAGGAAGACAGAGAAAAGACATAGAGGCTATAGCCAAAAAAGCATCTGCCTATTCAGTTGCTCCTAAAAAACACACAAACATACACAAAGACAGACAGACAGACAGACATAGGCAGATACGGCCAAGACAGAGAGACGCCAGCCAATACCATCTGCCTATTCAGCTGGTCCCCGAGGCCCCCTCCCCGTCGCCCACCCATCCACCGACCCCTTCCGATTGCTGTGCGGCCGCCCCAGACAATGGCCCATCGACCACAGGAAGCCGTCTTGCACCTGCATCTTAGTCATGCCCCATAAGGGCTCTTGAAGCGACCGGCTTCGGCCGGGCCAAAAATTCCGCCACACGTGAGTAAGGTCACGCTTCGTTGAATCCGACCATAACCCCAATTCCGATACGCCACCCCACCTCTAACTGTTGGCAGATTCCATTTCTGCCCTTCGGAAACTCTTGGGTGCTGATGTACTGAACCCCCCTTTCCTTCCACCCACACTCTGACCTTCAGTCAGATATATATATATATATACATATATATACATATATATATATATATCGATATATATATATACATATATATATATCGATATACATATATATATATATATGTATATATATCGATATACATATATATATCGATATACATATATATATATATATACATACACAATTACACATGCATACATACCTCTACATACATACCCATATACACATACATAGATACAAACATACATACATAGTATATGTGAATGCTACCACCTGCCATCACTTCAAACCATCGAAGCAACTTGGTCTTCAAACTCTTCAGACTTTTACTGAACATGAGAAATTTTGTGGTTTTGGTGTATACTCATGAATAATTAATTTACCTTTTGACAACTACCACTGCATTATGAAAGAATGAACTGCAATTTCCGATTTTGGATTCTGTGAATTGTTCAATCAGTCAATCAACCAACAATCAATCAATCAATTAGTCAGTCAAACAATAAATCAATCAACGAATCAGTCAATAAATAAATAAATAAGTCAATCAATCAGTCAATCAAACAATAAATCAATAACACAATCAGTCAGTTAATCAATAAATCAATGAGTCAGTGAGTCAATAGATCTATCAATCAATCAATCAATCAATCAATCAATCAATCAATCAATCAATCTTCTACACTGTGACTGTTGAGTTACCAGAGGTTCCAGGAGGACAGAGGCAGCTGATGCCAGAGATTCTGTCGATA
>OY744602.1:95991323-96311323 GCA_963556255.1 Allolobophora icterica | reverse complement strand
AGCAAAATCTTCTGTTGCTCCCAATTTCTCTCTTTCACTTCCCTTCCCTGTCCTTCTCCCCTCCATGCTCTACTTCCCCTCCTCCTCCATTGTTCCTCATTAGTTACAGACCGAAGAAACAACTGCAGAAAATTTTATATTAATATTCTTACAAATTCATGAAGCAAACCTGTGTATGAGTTATTGAAATCTAATTCTAATTGCTAATTGATTAGCTGCTGCTAATTCTAATTCTAATCAATTAGCAATTTAACTAATCATGCCCATCTCTGTATACCCAACCGACAAAGTGTCGTCAGTAACTGATGATGATGATGATGACGACGAAGACGACGACGATGATGATGATATATGATGATGATAATGATGATGATGGTGATGGGAGGCTGGGAAAAGACGTGTAAAAAATGACAGATCGTTTACCCTTCAGGTGGAGACGAAGTGGTACAGATCTCACAAATGGCACCACACACACATCCACTACAACTCCCACTACAACACTTGAGGCTTCAGTTTTCCGACACAAAATCCCGGCATATCTCATCAATCTTAAGTTGACTAGACAATATTTACGTAAGTCCCGACGGATCCAAGTGGCTTCAAATCTGACAGGGGGCATAGGTCGGTCAAAGGAGCCCTTCCGATCATAGGGTGCAAGGAATAAGACTTCGCCATACACCCGGAGGATATTTGCCACACTTGACGAAGACGCTGCTATACCACTACCCAAAGAAACACCCATCTCGGAAATTTCAGGGGCCCGGCAAATACAGACTCCCCCTCAGGCGTTCGGAACTAGGAACAGACCTTTTCAAGTTTGATTTTTTGTTGGAATTGCATAAACATACTTGATGCCATCTCTGACATCGCCTACTTGAACTCTGGAGAAGATTTAGGATAAGATTATGGAAAAATTGTGCACATAATCCCTTATGTTTTGGTTAAGAATTCACGTTTTGTTCATTAATCACCAATTCAAGTCTTTATAAATTTTATTTCTTTTGTTCTATTATTTATCACCAACTCGTGATATTTTCTTTTGTTTATTAATTTTAATGTATCAATGTTGATCACCAATTTGTGTTTTGTTACCAATTCATATTTTGCTCAACAGTTCCTGTTTAAAATATATCGTTTTTTGCTAGAAATGTGTTTCTTGGACAATTTCTGTTTCAGTCACAATGCAATTTATTCTGTTTGCTTACCAAGTTTCTGTTATTTCTACACAATTTCCATTTGGCTGAGCTTTTGTTTCATTACAGGGTTCACATAATTAGTCATCCAACCACAGGTCACCTCTTAGCAAACCCTTCAACACCGGACTACAAACTTCAGTCGAACTCTCCAAACGGCTGTTATATGACCTTTTCTCGTCTGATTGACCACTGAATGGACTCGAGTGGACATAGCCGCCCTTCATTTTCGTTCACTGACCCGTACTTGACCCCTCTTGAACTGGACGCAGTAAAGGTGAAGCAAGGGTTATGGTGATTACAGTCCATTCGGACTCTGAGGGTTGATTGTGTATGTGTCATGGAGTGGGAGAATTCATCGGCGGAGTTTCCCACGGAAATAACATCTACGTTATCGCACGCCTGGGTTTCTTTGTCTTCCAGAGTTACAAAGTCAATGCAGTTGCGACCAATGCCGACGGGAATGACGCTTTACTATTAAGTTAACAGTTCCTTTGTTCCTTCAGTCATTCGCTCTTTCATTCATTCGTTTATCCATCCATCCATCCGTTTACAGTCCATCCATCCATCCATCCATCCATCTATCTATTCCTTCCATATATCCCTTCCTAGCTTTCTTCTTTGTTCCATCCAAGTCCAAGCATCCATCCATCATCCATCTATCGTTCTTTGTATACATCCTTCCATCCTTCCATCCTTCCATCCTTCCATCCATCCATCCATCCATCCATCCATCCATCCATCCATCCATCCATCCATCCATCCATCCATACACCCATCCATCCATCCATCATCCATCCGTCTATCTTTCTTTCCTTCTATCCATCTTTCTGCTTTCCTCTTTCCTTCCTTCCTTCCCGCCTTTTTCCACCACATCAATCCATCCATCCACTCACCCACCCACCCACCTCCCTTCGTCCGTTCACTCATTCATTCCTTCATTCATACACTCGTCCATCTACCGTAGGGGAGAGGGGCCTAGAGGTGCACAGTTCAAACCGCACGAACCGCTATCTTCGCGGCGCATGCAAGTGACAGTCCCGGCGGAGGAGCATCAACAACTATAACCGACGTCTGACTTAAATTCCGCCATTACTTACTTACTCAGCCCTCAAGACCGGAGGTATACGGCGTGTCATGAGCAGAGTCAGCTGTCACGGGTCCTGGCACTTGTCCTGTCACAGGTACATACCTTATCTGGCCCCATATATACCTTATCTTCCTCATAAGATATATCTAATATGCCTTAATACACCTTATCTGGTGAAAGCGGATTAAACCGGTTTTTTCAACGACCAATTAAGTAATTGAGCTGATCTCGATGGATACGACCTCCAGACTATAATTCTTTCCCAGCCTCCCAGGGCTCTAGGGTTGTACCCTCGATCCAAACCCTCCGACTCCTGTAATTGCCCCCTATGAAGCGATCAATCAAACGGCCACGTTGCCACGCGTAAAAAGGGAAAGAGGCTGAAATCTATGGTAACAGAAGAACTACGCGGGGTATAACACTCAGTCACTGGGAGGCTTAGTACACCACGAATTGGATCGCACCATGGACTAAACGTCACGAAAGACTAACCGAGACTAAACTAGACTCTACAATACAATACAATACAATACAATACAATAAAACACAATCTGAGACATGAACTCTTTTCTGAAAACTCTCGAAGACAGAACATCGATGGCACTGAGCAACTGTGCTCAATGTCCCTACAGTATACAGTTTCCCTCAGTGAAGGCTCGAACTTGTGTTCTCATGGTAACTGGCCGAGCGCTGTATCCATTCGACAATACCGTACCGTGATTAGACAGACAGGCAGACAGACAGACAGACAGA
The DNA here is from genome assembly GCA_963556255.1 of Allolobophora icterica. Lineage (NCBI taxonomy): Eukaryota > Metazoa > Annelida > Clitellata > Crassiclitellata > Lumbricidae > Allolobophora > Allolobophora icterica. The sequence goes on along the minus strand of OY744602.1, from coordinate 96,308,287 downwards.
CAGACAGGCAGGCAAACAGGCTGGCGGGCAGACAGACACACTGATAGACAGATACACAGACAGACAGACAGACAGACAGACAGACAGACATACATACATACAGACAGACACACAGACAGACAGACAGACAGACAGACACACACACACAGACAGACAGACAGACACACAGACAGACAGACACACACAGACAGACAGACACACAGACAGACACACAGACAGACAGACAATGCCATTATATAGCATGGCTCAGAATTTGAGTCTTTGAGTTAAGAAACAATAGATAATTAAGTCGATTCAACTGACCTGTCCTTCCTGGGGGGCATTCACAGAGGTAGGACCCGATGCGGTCATGACATGTTCCTCCGTTGAAGCACGGCTGAAGGGCACAGTCATCGACGTTCGTTGTACATTGTGGATCACTCCATCCATTCATACAGATGCACAGATATCCACCCATTCGGTTCGTGCACGTTCCTCCATTGCGACAAGGTCTCCGTAAACACTCGTCCACATCGTCCGTACAACGTCCACCTAAACAATACAAGAGAAACCTTGCAAAGTATCGGAACATTTATATAGCGCGTTTCAAGAACTCACAAAGGCACCGTAACATGACTAACCGCCAGATCTGGAAAGGTGTGAGCTGGAAATGTTTCCTGGGCTATTTGTGGTGGGAAAGTTCCATTTCAAGTGGGAGACTGTTCCATGAGAAGGATTGATGTGAGCAAATCGCTGTGTGAGCGTGGGAACAACAGGTCCCCATGTGCTGCAGAGCGCAGTGTTTGTCAACCTGGCTGGTTTGAGACTGGAATACAGAGTTCCCTGCTGTATTCCAGGGCCGAACCGACCATAGACGCTCACATGATTTTGAATGCAATTCAATCCTCAACCGGAAGCCAGTGCAGTGCCTCTCGCATGTAACTGTAATGTAATGTAAGGAGAAGAAGTGCAGTCCCTTAAGCTAGCCCTGGAGCAGCCATGGATATGAAGTCTTAGACAACTGTGCAGAGTCTGGAAAGTCTGAGAAACATTAAAAGAAGACGGAGGGAAAGTCAGAATTAAGTTCAAAATTTACAGCACAAGTGTCTGAACTCGCTGCACAAAAAGATTCTTTGGAATCGATAAATATTTCTATCAAGGAGTGCGATGGTCTAGTGCCTAGCGAGCTGGACTGTCAACTGAGAGGTTGGAGTTCAAATCCCCACAAGGGCAGAAAGTTTTTGAGATTTCTGCTTCACCTGCATTCCTGTAACCAACTCAGCTATAATGAGTACACTGTCTGTACACAATCAGTGAGAAGATCAGACTGCGAAGGAGAGGAACTGGCCACCTGCCTTCATAAGCCGAGGTTAAGCAAATGAAGTCGCTAACACTTCATACCCATGGCAGGCTCTCAGGGTTAGCTTAAGAGACTGCTTACTATGTTCCCTGTAATTTTTATAGCACCTGAGAGTCACACAGCTTGGAGGGAGCATTAAAAACGTAATTAAAAACATCGTCACAAGGTGAGTAACATAAGAATGCACTATATTGAGTGTTCTCACACATACATACATACAATGACAAGGGAAGTCGACGAAACTGGCAATCAGATTAAACTGTCAGTCTACCAGTCGGAGGTTCGATCCCCCGCCATGACAGAAGAATATTGGAAAGCTACAGGTGGTGCATACCTGTCCACTCAGGTGTACACAGACAGGTAAACTGAAGAATGCCATCAATGCAGGTGCCATTGTTGGCGCATGGGTTTCCCAAACAGTCATCGATGTTCCTTTCACAGTTTGAACCAGTAAAACCTACAAGAAAGAGAAACTGTAACATAACACAGGAGACAACTTATATAGCTCCAAATGAATTAAAAAGAAGAATGGCAGTTCTATTAACTCTGAGAGGCTGATTCAGTAATCAAATACAAATCATCATCACCCACTGTCCCACGTCATCATCACTATCATCACCATGATCACCAGTATACACATGGCCGCATTAATAAGACTAGTGCGGGCCCAGGTGCTGTGATTGCGAATATCATCACAGAAAAATTTGAGGACTTTTTGGGAATTTTTGATGACATTTTTGCGAATTTTTTTATGACCTTTTTTAGGAATTCTTCTTACACAAACTTTGATTACCTTTTTGGGGGAATTTCTTCTTACATTAAATTTTTTTTATCTTTCTTCCGAAAATGTGGACCCCAAAATCTGCGGGCCCGAGTGCTGCACCACCCTTAGCACCCCCCCTTAATGCGGGCCTGAGTATACCACTGTACATAGAAGGAAAAGGAGAACGAGGACGATGACGAGGAGGAGGAGAAGGAGAAGCAGGAGGAAGAGGAGGAGAAGAAGCAGGAGAAGAAGCAGGAGGAGGAGAAGAAGACAAAGAAGAAGAAGAGCAGTCCCTTAAGCTAACCTGACAGGTAGCTATAGGTATGAAGTATTAGGGACTTCCATATCCTTGGCCAGGGCACATGAGGGCGGGTGGCCAAACCTATCCCTCGCCGTTTGAACTTCCTACCGACAGTGTACAGTCAGTGTACTCATTAAAGGGTAGCTGGGTTAGGAGGCGTAGGTGGAGCAGAAATGTCAAAACAAGTATATGCCCTGAGGGTTTTGAACCCTGACCCCTCGGTTGACAATCCAGCACTCTAATCACTAGACCATAGCGCAAGCACCTCCATAACAACATAGTTGACAGGAACTCTCAATTTCATTTCTCAATTACATCACTCACGTAAAAGCCATCATTACTTTCTCATTAAAATCCAAATGCATATTTTTGTCTTGACCTTTGCCGACCTGACCCCCGTTGACCCGTCCCAAATTTCGAAAATAGCAACAGCTGCTATTAATAACCGTCAGTTTACGATCGTTATTGTCTATGACATATCCCACCGAAAACTTTTGGAAAACTCATTAAACGTTAATTAAGACCACGTCTGAAATTCTATAACCCATCAAAAGGCGTTTTCTGAAGAAGTTGAAATCCGACCAGACAAAGGGGTTGGCAACTGACAGCCAACGCGTTTTAACCAACCCTCTCTGACAGTTTGGATTAGAATCCACCCTTTTTCTCAACGTTATCCCAACCCCAGCAAATGTCATGTCTTGGTCTGAAATCTTGCATGGTACTCAAAAGATGTTGTCCACAGCAAAGGCACATTTCCTAATGACACTTATGAGTCTTCAAGTTATGACGATGATGACGATGATGATAAGGTGGTGGTGGCGGCGGTGGTAGTGGTGGTAATATATATATCACCATACCATAAGTGTTTGCTGATGTCAATGTTGGTGTTGAGAATGATGATGATGACGATGATGATGTCGATAATAGTAAATGATGATGATGATGACGATAGTAAATGATGATGACGATGACGATGAGATTGATGACGATAGTAAATGATGATGATGATGACGATAGTAAATGATGATGACGATGACGATGACGATAGTAAATGATGATGACGACGAGGAGGACGATGATGACGTTAGTAAATGACGATGACGATGATGATGACGACGACGATGATAACAAAAGTAAATGATGACGATGATGATAACGACGACGATGATGATGATGCTACCATCATCTGAAGTCGAGCGGTGATGATGGACAGAATCAACTTGAGCAAAGATAAAATGAAATCAACAAATCAATTAAAATAGGAAACAACAAAGGATTATTTACATGATGATTGACAGACGAAGGGAAACAGAGAGACGGACAAAGGAACGGACGGATGGAGAAAGAGAGGGGTGAACAAACGGACGGAGAAAGGGACAGACACGTGGGACATAGCAACGGACTGGCATGGAAGCAGGGATCGATGAGGATGAGATCTGGGATAACGAGATCCAATGTGTCTCATGTATTTCCACATGCAAAAGCATCAACACTGAAAGCACTTGTGCTGAACGCATCAGTTGCCGTCTTCTTACGTGGGTCTTACTGTAACACGAGATACCCCTCACCCAGATACCACTCACCCAGTAACCCCTCACCCGGATAGCCCTCACTTTGAATGCGGAAAGGGGTGAACAAGAGGGCAGAGAGGTGATCCCTACAAAGTGCCTAGCAATTGATCGCGGAAGTCTTTGGACAGACAGACAGACAGACAGACAGACAGACAGACAGACAGACAGACAGACAGACAGACAGACAGACAGACAGACAGACAGACAGACAGACAGACAGACAGACACAGATACACACACAGACAGACAAACAGACACAGATACACACACAGACAAAGACAGACACACAGACAAGAAGATATAAAGCAAGACACCCCTAGACTTATACCAACGACAGAAGAGATTGGATACATCGGCAAACAGAGAGCAATAAGATCGAAGGGAGACAGACAGACAGATGGACAAGGCACAGTGATAGACAAACAGACAAGAGAAAGACACAAGACGACAGACAGACCACACAGAAACACACAGAGAAAAGGACAAAGACAACAGTAGAGAGAGACACCAACAGATAGAAACACAGACAGACAGACAGACAGACAGACAGACAGACAGAGACACACACAGACAGAGACACACAGCAGACAGAGACACACAGACAAACAGACAGACAGACAGAGCTACAGGAAGAAACAGACCGGCTGTTCGGACCCACAAACACTAGAAACACTTCAACACCTCGACCAGAATCAACTGGAATAAATGACTCTCAAGAATTCCCACGGAGCTATCCACTTCCTTCACCTTCCTCCTCCACTTCCTCCACCCTCACGCTCCTCCACTTCCTCGTCCATCCATCTCCTCCTCCTCCTCCTTCCGCATTTCCAGAAAGATGGCTTTGATGTAGGCTGGAGTGGAGACGCAATGAAAACTAATCGACCAGCTGGAAATGAGAAGACGAGTGATGTGACCCCAACAACAGCACCAGCAATTAGAACACGAAGAACGTTCAGCAGTATCTTCAGAAAGTATCTTCAGAAAGTATCTTCAGAAAGTATCTTCAGAAAGTATCTTCAGAAAGTATCTTCGGAATGTATCTTCGGAATGTATCTTGAAAAGTATCCCCTGAATTACCTTTTAGAAGTACCTTCCAAAGTAGCTTCAGAAGCATCTTCAGAAGAATCTTCTGAAATACCTTTTGAATTACCTTCTAAAGTAGCTTCAGAATTTCCTTAAAAATAATATTCTTAAATACCTTCACGGACTCAGGGTATGTCTATTCCATTTTCCCTGTCACCCCCCATTCTAGTTGTCATAGACCATTCTTCCCCAGGACTCTTCAGCATCTACTCGTTTGTTTTGTGTTCTATCCAACAATACCTGTAATACTATATGAAGGTAGACACAGCATGACATATATACTAAACCAAGAGAAGCACAGAAATTCACAACTGACTAAAGAATGGAAATCATTTATTCACGTGTCCTATCATCTCCAAACCCTTTATACACATTATATATATCACAGTACCGGTATATAAAAATGATGATGATGATGATGATGATGATGATGATGATGATGATGATGATGATGATGATGATGATGATGATGATTATATTTTACTATATATCACAGTATATGAAAATGATGATGATGATGATGATGATGATGATGATGATGATGATGATGATGATGATGATGATGATGATGATGATGATGATGATGATGATGATGATGATGATAAGGATGATGGTGAGAAGAAGATTATGATGATTATATAGCGCTGAAGCCTGCATGGAGGCCTAAGAAAACGGCACTGTACATGAGCTAAAAAATCAATGAGTCATATGCCAGTTTATGAATGTAAGTACATATATATATATGCATGTTTGTAATATATATTTATGCATATACGTATATATATATACATGTATACATAATATATATATATATAAGGTATATATAGGTGTTGGATTAATGTTCAACGACCAAGGCATTTCAGATCTAACAACAACACAGACATTGTAATAGGGTCATTACTATGCAAGGGTATTGAGAATTCACCACATCAAGGGTGTTATGGCCAGAGGGTAACAACTCATCCACTATGGTCCTGACACCAGAGGGCAATCTGTTAATTTTACCCTCAGCCCACACAACATGTATAAAAAGGCAGGTTGTCAGTTTTTCAGACGGCCCATAAAATTACCCCTTTCAACGGACAATAAACCCCACTCCCTGATTCCATGGCAGCCCCACGTGTCAAGATGGCCGCCGTTGGGATTCCGAGCTCAGGCCGTGGGCCACGAATCGGAGACAAGGACTCCGTTGTCCGTTCATGGCACTGTATCATCAGGGACAGGAAGCAGTTAACTCACATACAACTGATAAGCAACACCCAGGGACATACAAAAGCACTAACCTACCTGTGGTAGTGCCAGTCCCACGCCTGGAGAAAGGAGGAGGGCGACGCTAATCGTCCTTGTTATGTCACAGTGACATTCGTTAAACAGCAACTAACTTATCTAAAGCTGACATCCGTAGAGGAGGTTTTATGTATGAACTGGGTAAAATTTGACTCTAATAAGCTGCATTAACATATAGACAACCCAGGCTGAGAGAAATAGAGCACTGCAAGATGCAGTGTAATGTAATCATAGATTCATATAGCGTCTTCCACAGAAACTCATCAGAGGCACCCTCGACCCAACGACAGAAAAACAGGATCGAACAAAATGGTTCACAAGCTACAAGGAGTGGGATGGATCAGAATAGGAATTGTCTACAACAGGGGTGGGAAACATACGGCTCGCGGACCGGATCCGGCCCCCGGGGACTTTTCAACCGGCCCTTGGCATGTCCTTAATATTAGCATTGTGGCTGGCACTTGGGACCCCTTTATCCGGCCCTACATGAATGTCTGGATCTCTGTACGTAGGCCGACATTAAAACATCTGTTTCTTATTTATTAAGAATCCGGCCTCTAGTCTAGTCAACTAATTCACTACTCATTCATCAATGTAATTACTCTCTGCCTGAAACAATACCACAGAGTGGGTAGGTTCGAAACTTTGGAAGCTACCTTCACTTATATTTCATGCCCTGATAATGGTTGCATTGTTTCCAAGCACCTATATCTGTGAACAGTTCTTCTCAAAGATGAAACTAACAAAATGGAGAAGAAGATGCAGACTAACAAATGACAGTTAATCTTTCCAATGAAATTTGAATTGCCACTTCGAACATTAAAGAAACCATACTGGATAAATTGTGCCGTGAGAAGTGTCAGATTTCACAAAAATCATTAAATAATGCACACCAAGCAAGTGGATACATTCTAGCCTACACTAACAGTTTTATGTTTTTTTAAACTGAAAAATCTTATGGCATATTTAGTATTTTATTGTAGGGTAGGACTGCAGGTAATTAGGATAATTATGTTTTTATCATAAAATTATCTTCATTTAGTTTAACATAAATTTAACCGTAATGGTTAGGCTATATCGCAATAGTTAGTTTGAATAAAATTAATATTTGTCTTATTTTCTTGGGCAAATGAATCTGCAAAAATTAGCCCGCAATTGGCATGCGGCCTCTGAGCTGCCCTTAAAATCTTAGAGCGGCCCTTTGTTAAAAGAAGTTGCCCATGCCTGGTCTACAAGGCCAGTCTTTAATTTGGAGTGGCAAGCCTAAATGGTGATAGAGGCAGATAATGGTGGGTGAGATTGTTATATAGGAATGAAGAATCTGTGGAGTTCAGGGAGATTTGTACAGAGAGTCAAGGTGCAGAGTGGTATACGGATAGTTAGAGAACTTGAGATGAGTAATGACTAGGGACAGGAAAGACAGAGGTACGTGGATGATCGGGGGGGGGCGGTGAAACGTGCCTCTAGATACTTGGGCTGGGAGTACTGCAGAGAATTATAACACACTTTCTGAAACAGCCACCTTGTTCTTCAACTATGTTTGCCGACAAACAGAAAGCGTTCAGTTTAATTGCTCATTTACGATCAGGGCAACTGAAACAACTCCACAGAGAGCCATGAAATGTAAAAGGTATACGGGCAGATAGATCGTCAGAGGCTCTCGAGATGTTTCAAGTGGCACTAGAGAGGATATGACAGAGACATCCAGAAAGGGCTTTTCGATGAGCAACACCTGCTCGACTTCCTGGCTGGGATTGTTAAAGGCAGGTGTTCATTTGTCCTATCACCTCCTAAAGTGGCCTTTGGAGAAGACAGAGGTTTAAAAACAGGGGCGAATGTAGGGCAAGTTAGGGCACTGTCATGGGCCATTTACCAGCTGGACACTGACATTGGTCACTTACCAGCTGGAAACTGACATTGATCACTTACCAGCTGGACACTGACTTCAGTCACTTACCAGCTGGACACTGACATCAGTGTATACTTACCAGCTGGACACTAACATTGGTCACTTACGAGCTGGACATTAACATTGGTCACTTACCAGTTGAACACTGGCATTGGTCACTTACCAAATGGACACTGACTTTGGTCACTTACCAGCTGGACACTGATATCGGTCAATTACCAGCTGAACACTGATATAGATCACTTACCAGCTGGACATTGACATCGGTACTCGTATCTTCCATTCTCACGACAAGTTCCACCGTTACGACACGGACTCGGGGAGCAGGGAACGTAACGTGACTCACAGTGGACTCCAGTGTACTCCAAGTTACACCTACATCTGAAACAATGGAAACAATATAACTTCTATGAATGTCACCAACTGCTGTCCTATGGTCCAGTGGTATAGCTGCTTAACTGTCAACGTAAAGGTCATGGGTTTAAATCATTAAATCAGGGCAGAAACATTGAATGCTGGGCCGGATTAACAGTTTGTAGGCCTGGTTCAAAATCTGTGCAGTAGGCCCCTAATATATGCTCAATCAACAAGTGATGACGAAATTTAAACTATAGAACATATATTTATGATTCTAAAACTGATCACGACGTGCTTTCTTAATAGTAAAACTGTCAACAATATCCTGAAAATCTAGCCGTTGTACAATTTCACACTCGGGGTTCATAAGTGTTTAATTTGTCAGTCTATCTTGTCCCATCGTAGATCTTAGAGTATTTTTGATGCGCTTTAGGTGACTAAATGATCTTGACCGCTTCAGTTAGACACAGGAAGTGTAAGATATATATACGCAATAGGGTGGTTCTGACTTTCATGGAAAAAAATTAAAATTGTTTTTTCTTGACTTTCCGCTTTTAGTTGTGTTCCAATGAATATAAAAGAAATTTGTGCAAAGTTATAGAACATTATCTTGTCATTTAGGGGTAGCTCAATAACATTTAAATTTGACATGAAGGTATTTTAAAAAAAATTCCCATTATCCATCATTTTTAATATTTTCTGTACCTAATGAAACAACAATGTTTAATTGTTGTTATTATTAAGTGAAGAAACTGTTAAAGTAGTAGTTCTAAATAATTTCAATTAATTAGTATGATTTTATGTTATTATGTAATAATAATATATGGCTCACAAATCGTTTGCTGAAGTTTATTTTGACTTAAGCATTTCTTTCTTGCATTCTGGAAAGTTGCTTCTGTGATCATGCACTACTTGAAACAGATATTGTTTCTGGTTTTCTTTGTAATTATGGAATTGTACTCTTCAATCAAAGCAACTCCTCTTTCAGCATTGTCATTTACAACTTGTAGATGATGAATAATTTCTGAGGCACTTTATAATCATCTTGAAGTTCCCATGTTTCAGGATCGCTTTTCATGAAATCACTAGAGATTCTTAGCCAGTCAAAAAATAGCATGGAGTTCATAATGTTCATTGTATGTTCATTGTATGTCCATTGTATGTTCATGGCCACAGATTTCTGAACATTAACCTGCATTCTCTTAGGAGGATCATCTTGGCCTGGTCTCTCGTGTAAAGCTTTCACCACTGCTCGTTTGGACTTGGCTGTCAATGCCAAATCCAAAAATGCCGAAGCCACGAGCTCCTCACTAAGGTACCACAGATGACCTGCAAATTTATTGCTGGCTACTTTGGAGAGAGCAGGATTTTCTCGTTGATAGCTGACCAGAGTTTTCAGTAAGCATAAATCATTCCAGCAACAATTTAGCACAGCGGCTGCCTGTTCTTCTCCTGTGCCAGAATGTGGCTTGGTAACTTCAAGAAGTTGGCTTTCCCCAACATCAGATAAAATGACAGGTAGACGGTCGACCAAATGTTTGCCTGTCAGATCCGGAAGGAATTATCATCCAAGTGCACAACCAGTGTAGATGATGTAGTTGTTTTGAATATATCTTTTAATTTCTTAGCAGTTTCTTCTCGATATTGTTCTCGTTCTCTACGTATTGAAGAACGGCTGATTTTCAACTCGTCTACATTGTGGCCTAGACTCTGAGCTGCAGCTGCTAACACGTATGTTGCCTTCCTGTCACTTCACTTTGTCCTATCCAAAGCTGCAGCCAGTCTTGGTGTCACAATATTTGTTGTTAGCGACTTTTTTAAAGGAGTTTTCCTTTTCACTAAATTTACATTTTTACTGACACCATCTTTGCATTCTTCAGTTGAATCATCACTACTAGAGGTTTGAAGAATAATTCTGTCATTCATGGCTTCCAAATATTGATCTTCTTTCTGCTTTCTCTCAATGCTTGATCTTTTCCTTTTAGTTGCCCTCATTTCTTTTGAAGTAAGTACCATATCAACTGGTCCCATACAACAGCGGCGACAGCTTTCTCTTTGGGCAAGCAGACACTCTTTATCCTCTTAGATTTCGATTATGTTTAAGGCATCCAAGTGAGCAATGTCAAATAAATTATCTAAGGCATCAACAAATTCTGTTTAATTTTTTTGCTGAGGCTGAGCTTTCCTGTTAAAATTTTTCTTTAATTTTATCCAATAATAATTACTAATCGTAACTGTAATCGTAAAACTGAAACTCTATCTTTTGGATGCACAGTAATTCGGCTATGTTAGACAAGCTCTGACAACTTCAACCTCATTGAGCTACCTCTAAATATCGCTCAAATCAGCTCATATTTGGCCAGATTTATTTTTGTATGTACTAGAACAAGATAATAAGCGGAAATAATCACATTTCAAAATTTCAGATTTCAGAACCACCCTAATACGCAATAGGCAAACAGGATTCCTACCTGTAGCCACCGAAAATGTTTTCACACATTCCGTGGTTGAGGCAGAGAGTTACATTTGTGCATTCATTAATGTCCTCAGCACATGTCACTCCAGAAAATCCAGCCGCACAAGTGCACGTGTACCCACCAACCTCTGTAACGTGACATGTGGCGCCGTTTTTGCACGGCTGTGACGCACAGTGGTCTAAATGCTCACAGGTCTTACCTGGTAAAACAATAATAGAAATTCTAGCACTAAGTACTAATAGTGGTAAAACGTAGAGCCTACTTGGTCACTGGTATTGCATAGGTTCAGCACGATAAAAAATAGATCGGTGGTTACATGTAAAACCACAAAATGGCTACATGGTAAAACCATGGAACATGTTCTGTGGAAAAGCCACTTGTTCTGAGTTCAAAATGGCAAAAAACCAACATAAAAAAATCACTGTGGTAAACTGATAATAAATCTCAAAAGAAACCTTACAATACATTTAACAATTGTGCTACTCATGGCTGTTCCTACGTGGTTAAACCACAGAATAGCTTACCTGGCTCATTGGCTAACTGCTAATCCATAAATCCAACGTAGTAAATTGCATAGGACACTGACAAGTTAGAGAGCTCGGCCTACACTGCGGATTCAAACCTCTTTCCTTGAGGTGGTTACTGTGTATGTCCTTAGAGCAAGTCTATCACAGTGATTGATGCTTGAACATTAGATAGTAGCATTTAATAAATGCGTAATAATAACAATAAAAGCAAAAACAGGTATACTTCCTCAAAAACTACTTCCAGGTGCTGTGCTGACCAATTTCCAAGTAACTAAACCGCATGGCAGTTAAGTTACATAGAACTTGTAGGCATATATTACTCAGCTATTCTTGCAAATTCTTTATGCAAATCATTACATGGATGGGATGGATGAATGAATGGATAGATGAACGAACGGATGGCTGGGATGAATGGATGGGATGGATGGATAGATGGATGGATGGATGGGATGAATGGATGGAACGAATGGGATGGATGATGGATGGAGTATACAACTCTTACCCCTATATCCCACAAGGCACTTGCATGTAAAGTTGTCCAGGGAGTCAGCCAAGGAGCACGTTCCTCCGCTGAGGCATGGCTGTGAAGCACAGGCACTCAATGGATCTGGAATCTCACACATCGATCCACCAAAACCTATTTGCAAAAATCAATACAGAATTCAATATGTTTAATCAGTTGACTGATGGCAGGCCAGTTGGTTAGCTAGCTTAAGGACTGTCTGGCTGGTTGTTGACTGACCGGCTGACTGACTCAGTCACTCAATCAATCAGTTAATCACTCACTGACTGACTGGTTGACTGACCAACTCTTTCACTAACTCACTGACTGACTGACAACCATAAAATATCACTCACTTAGGACTGAAACCTACTACTACTGACTTAGTCACTTACTAATTATTTTAGAAATATTCTATATCCAAATGAATCTAATCTTGGTTACTAAGTCCCTAGTAACAAAATGCCCTGTTAATTAAATACCCTAGGTACTCTAATCAAATGTTACTAAGTTCCCAGGTAACCAACAGTCCTACTAACCGAGTCGGCAGGTGCAGTTGGCATAGACTCCACTGAGACTTTCCATGACACGACATGTTCCTCCATTTAGACAATGCGCAAAGTCCTCTCGACACGGATTTTCAAACTCGCAGTATGTGCCACTGTACCCGTCCTTACACCTACAGAGAAACGTTAAAAACATAACGCATTTCAACATGGTATCAGACGTCAGGCCGTTGCTAACACTGATGGGGTTCAATCCAGACCACCATCCAAACCTACAACCCCTCTGATATGACGCAGCGCTCGTGAATAAGCTGGTACTCTGTGAGTAGCTTTAGTGAAGTTCTTTAGAAATTTAGAGTTTACTAGTACGATTACTAAAAACTTGGCTTAAACATTGTATAGCTGCGCAATGTTGTCCAACACATTTACACCAACAAAGTATTAATATTTCTATTGATCACACGATTAGTATTCCTATTGGGATTATTATTAGAGCTATTTCCTCATGGTTGGAATTAACCACCGCACATGAAAACATTAACAAACGAATTAATTATTTCCAATCATTGTTGAGCGTCGAAAGAATTTCAACTAAAAGGCTCATTCCTTATTTTCTGAAGTGGTTATGTAACTCGTAACGCCGTTGTTCAATATGTATAGGGACAGTAGAAATTCACAAAGTCGCGGAAGCCGTGAATTCCGTGATTTTGGCATTTGCCGTGAATGCCGTGAATTACACATGCATTGAATTGCCCTTACTTTAGGCAAATTTCGTGAAATTAATGCAACAAAAACGTTCGGAACTTATGTTTCGCAAATTACAATAAATTGAAATAAAGTAATACAGCCACTCTATGTCGTTGACGTCACTGTATTTCCGGTTGGTCGTACGACTCGCACGCGTCGGGCGCCATTTTTATTGTTTATTCTTATGTTTCACATTATCCCAAATACAAACGTGATTTGATGCAGGACGTTTGAAGTGACATTTTTGTGGCATCATAAACTGTGACATCGTTTCTTTATTTGTGTTGTTGTTTGGTCGGATCCGGCGAAACATAGGTGCTTTATTATTATTATTATTATTATTATTATTATTATTATTATTATTATTATTATTATTAATTATGATTTTTAATTATTTATTATTATTATTATCATTAATCATTATCATTATTAACTCTTCTCCCATGGACTCTAATAATGTAAGATTTCTATGTCTGATACCGTAAATCTTTTCATTTGAAAGTAAAACGTCATCGCTATCATTATTATTACCATTGTTATTGCAAGACTTATAAAGCACAGGGTGATGCACCTGAATACACCAGAAATGCCTTAAAAGTTGATTAGATTAGATTAGATTAGATTAGAAATGTAGCGGGTATAAGTTAAAGACAAAGAAGCAAAATGGTTGACGCATCAATGATCAAAGCAAATTGATTGGTGGCTAAATTTAGACGCAGACGCAGGGTCACCCCAACCAGAGTAGATAAAATAACGCGTCTTGCCTTCCTGCCTGCATACCTTCGTTGGCTTTGTCATGTACGTACTCGTGCTTGTCCGTTTACATGTCCGTCTTTATACCTGTGCTCGAGTGTTTATCCCCGCGTAGGTATTTGTCGTCTTTTTTTAATCCCAGGCCTGCCTGCCCCACTGCAAAGCGCAGTGAGGTTATTTAGTGAATGCCTCAGCTTGTTCAAAACCCCGTCTGGTCTCAATTATCACTCCCTCTCACAAATATACTCCTCCCACCCACAGGGGTACGCCTTGCCTTTGTCAACTGGGTCACAAAAGGATCTTGGGTTTCGTCGCCCTCACAGTAAGCTGCAGCCGACGGGTGGTAGAGCCCTGAAAGGAAAGGGTGAAGAGTCGTTGTAAAGAATTGGGCGCCTTTTGGGCTTGTGCGTTTTTGCGGTTTGAACGGCAAGACAAAGACGCTTAGCAATCCAGCGCTCAATTCCAAGCATTTTCTTTCGTAAATGGCCAAAAATTAGGGGGAAAATTATCACAGGATGTTGATAAGTGAATGTTTCGGTGTTGAAACAAACTGGAACTTATTTTGAAATGTAACACACTCCACTTGGCTGCCTTTCAGCCTCTTCTACGATTTCTAACGTATTTCTGTACCCCTTCGTTTGTCCGTGTAAGTTGGTCTCAGTGTACGCTTGCGTCTTTCTTCGTCTGAATATGTCTGTTGCTATAATGTCTGAATGTTTTTATCACTCTGTTTCTTGCTTTGTGTCTGTGTGTCTGTCTGGATGTCTTTATCACTGCCTGTATCTCTTGAGTAGCTCCTTGTCTCTACTTTCAGCTGGCTGTCTGCCGATGTAAGTCTGTCCTTCCGAAAGGATATAACGGTTTATTCTCAGGTCTGTTTGTATACAAAAAAGACCTCTACAATTCTTCGTTATGTCAACAATACGACATCCATTCCTTATATCTAACGCGCATTCATTCGTTCATTCTTTCCTTCTTTCATTCGCTAGATCCATTTACTTCCTTATTCGCTCGTTCATTCATTAATTCGTTCGTACGTTCATTCATTCGTTCTTTCATTCATTCACCTGTCGCGGGGCATAAACGTGATGGACGCTCATCACTTCTGATAAATTCCCACAGTAAACCATTCGTCACGATTGCCACTCCTCCGGGAAACAGCTGGACTCCCAAGGCCATAGATCACTGACCAAGCGCTCGCCGACAGCCGACGCTCCCCCAGGCCCACCACTCCGTGACCCAACACTTCATCCTTCCAACCCTCACCCCATTCCACCCTCTTTCCCACGTCCGTTCCCACTTGGATCTGGCGGCGTTTGCCACACACGACCCCGATCTTAATCCATGGGAACGAATCCAATTCCCACGGGAACCATTTCAATTCCCATCACCAACCATCCGGCTCTCTTACAACTTATGTCTGCTCCACACCAGCCACTAACGGCGCCAGGACCAACAGACTAGAGGCACGTCACGAAAGTATTTATTTAGCACATTTTTAGAAGAGAACTCCACCACTGCTCGTACTCTGGCAGTGCCAGTCCCAATCCTGGAGAATGGAGGAGGGCGACACTAATCATCCTTGTTACGACACAGTGTCGTTAAACAGCAACTAACCAACCAAGCTTTTAAAACGCTATACCTTTTCTAAACGTGTCATTTTTAAGGTAGGTTCAAACTGTGTAAACGTAGTCCCCACTGTATGTATGTATGTGTTTACGTATGCGTGAATGTATGTATGAATGTGTGTATATATGTATGCATGGCTGTATGTATGTATGTATGTATGACATGTATGTATGTATGTATTTATGTATGTATGAATGTATATTGTGTGTATGTATGTATGTATTTATGTAGGCATACATGTATGGATGTATATGTATCTATGTATGAATGTATGTATTTATGTATGCATGCATGTATATATGTATGAATGTATGTATGTATGAATGTATATGTATGTATGCAGGAATATGTATACTAGCATATGTATGTATACATGTATGTATATTCAATGTATGTATACACAATGTATTATATACAATGTATGCATACATGCATGCATGTATTTGTTTATGTACACTTAGGCCTACGTATATATCTGTGTGTATGTATGCCTGTGTGTGCACGTGTGCGGTTGAGCCCATAAACATCAGTCGTATCCATTAATGCTCTCTTAAAAGTATCCTCTAAATTACAACCATGAATCATCCAAAACGCGGCTACGGTGTCTACAGCCAGACAGTTTGTGTCTCCAAAAGTATTTAGAATAAACTGCATCGCAGCAGGCCACTGAGAGGACTATGTGTGCTAATAGTTGCATCAACGACTTCCAACTATAGCTCCGCAACCTGTTCTTTTAGCATGCAGTCTTCGCTTCGCAGGTCGCTTTTGTTCGCGCATGGGGTGCTCTATAGTCTAGTGACTCTAGTGGTTAGCGTGCTGGATTGTCAACCAAGAGGTCGGGGGTTAAAATCCCCGCCAGGACAGAAATTCTGCTCCATCTCCGCCCTTGCCAACTCATTTATAACGGGTATACTGACCACACACTGTTAGACAGCGAGGGACGATGATTTATCACACGCCCTCATATGCCGAGGCTAGGAAAATTAAGACGATAACACTTCATACCCATGGCTGCTGTCCGGAAAGCTTAACGGATCTTTTTTAACTATGCACATAGTTTGCTCCATCCACCATAGTTTTTGTTTGGAAAAACAACTTGAGCCTTGTAACGCGGCCTGCTCTTATATGATGAACGTTGTCCGCTTTAAAAAGGTGTTCGAAATCGTCTGCATTTAGTGATATAGCAGTCGGAAGAAAACACGCCCCCTAGCGTCATAGCCGCCGTCTGTCTGGAGACATTCAATTTCAAATCACAGCTCAGACCTATCACTGTCATGTGACTGTCATTTTTAAACTATAAGCGCACCCTATTCTCCGGCATCGACTGACTACGGCGCTATATAAATTGAGTTATAATTATTATTATTATTATTCTTTTTATTTATTATTTATTATTATTATTATTATTATTATTATTATTATTATTATTATTATTATTATTATTATTATTATTATTATTATTATTATTATAGTCTTAATTATTATAACAATGATTATTATCATTACTACTGATTATAATGATTATTATGATGATGATGATGATGATCATCATCATCATCATCATCATCATCATCACCATTATGTGTCCACTCTAAGCATATAGTAGGCAATATTTTTCCGAGGGAATAAGGCTCCAAGCGTCGCTCCGTCAGAACGCACACTTGGATCGTATTCCCGATTGTAGCCGCTTCCGGAAGTGAGATCTTCTTCCTAAAAGTTTCGTCCTCTTTCCTTTTCCCCTTCTTCCATATTTCCATTTTCCTCTCCCTCCCTCCCTCCCTCCCTCCCTCCCTCCCTCCCTCCCTCCCTCCCTCCCTCCCTCCCTCCCTCCCTCCCTCCCTCCCTCCCTCCCCTGTCTGTGGGTCTGTCTCCTCCGTCCCTCCCCTCCCCTCCCCTCCCCTCCCCTCCCCTCCCCTCCCCTCCCCTCCCCTCCCCTCCGTCTCTCTCTCTCTCTCTCTCTCTCTCTCTCTCTCTCTCTCTCTCTCTCTCTCTCTCTCTCTCTCTCTCTCTCTCTCTCTCTCTCTCTCTCTCTCTCTCGTCAATCATGTTTTCTCCCTTCGTTCAATCCCCTCTCTTGATCTCACCCTTAGTTTCGTTTTCCTTCTCTCCCCCATTGGCTTCCTCTTATTTCTACCCTCTTCCCATCCTTCTGCCTTTCACTCTACTTCTCTCGTTCCAACAGTTCACCTCCTCGTAACCGTTTTCTCATATCGTCCTCTTTTAGTCCTCATTTATTTCATCCCTTGGCCGCGGACGATAGGTCAGCACTTCAGATACCCACCACTGCCAGGGTCGAATTTTTTCCTAGATTTCAGTGCCACAAAAAAGTAGCATAGTACTGCATAGGACAATGAAACAAAGTAGCATAGCACTGCACAGGACAATTAAACAAATAGCATAGCATTTCACACCACCATGCACTGAAATAAATAGCATATCATTATACATAGGACAGTTAAAAATAGCATAACACTCCATATGAAAAAGAAACAAAATATCATAGCACTGCAGATGGGGCTATGAAGCAAACTAGCACAGCATTTCACAGCATAGCACAGCATACACACAAATGCCATCAGAGCATAGCACAGTACATAGTGGAGTATGGGACGGAGACAAATGTCTTCAATACGGTTGGCCTGGGCTTAATTACATCGGATGAGATAAGATACCCAAAGCTTACAACTTATAACGAAACCGTTCCGATTAGATCCATAGTATAAGCGTAGCCAATAAAACCTTCGAACATCAATCAATTAAGAACCTAATGGTCCACAAATCTTTGAAGTCAACCACACCTGACGATACCAGGGGTTCCGGAATTGACCCTGAGTTCATGACCTCCCCAAACACTTTGCAGAGGTTGATCAAAGGAGACAGGTCGAGGGTAGGTAGACAGCTAGGAATTAAACCTCTCTCCGGAATTCATTTGGGGAATCCGGGGTGTGGGGGGTAATACTGGTACTACAACCCCTCAGGAATTTTTATTGGGGTATAGTATACATAAAAAATTGAGGATTTTTAAGGATGTTGCCCCAGGAATGTAAGGGTTACCAACATGCAAATAATTCTGTGTCTCTCAGAGCTTCTTTAAAAGACACTATATATGCACATACATATACACAAATACACCCTTACATACGTATACACATACATACATGTATCTATGTACGTATGTGTCTAGACTTTTATAAAGTGCATTTTAGGAACAATGGAAAAGCATACATACATACATACATAAATACATACACACATACGTATATACAATTATACATACATACTTTTACACAGGCATACATGTATACATCCATGCTTACACATACATTACCATACTGTACAATGTATCATGCAATTGATGGTGGCATCGAGTAAGACTTTATATCTCTTAACAGTTCAGTCAGAGAGTTCACTTGAATTAGTCTGACCACGGAAACCGGAAGTTAGGCTACAAACTGCCCAGCATGGGTGTTCCTGTAATGTAGGAGTGTATGGTTTGAGCGTGCATGTTTGTATTATGTGTCAGTATGCAGGTTTGCGTTGGTTTACAAACCACCCGGAAGACAAACCGAAGAGAAAACCACCACCAGCTGGCGCTCCAACCCAGAAACAACATCATCAAGAAACGGCTCCGTTAAAAATCACCTTCATCTTTCCATCTGTAGCCTCGTGATTTTCTCAACGCAAGAAACACAAACACCAATATCAGCCAATGCATGAACTATTCCCATAAAAATCGCATCAAAGCCAGTCCGATATTTCCCAAAAACATCTCTGCGCAACTTATCAGCTCCGAACACGTGCAATTAAGTTAGGGTATCAGAGAAATAAAGCCAAATAGCGACTGTCTGTCGCATGTTGAATCCAGTCTTATACAAGGTGGAACGACTGGAGTGGTCAAACTGCGAGATAATACATCAAACCGTGTGGAGATAATGCCGTATTGGCGCCGTGTACAACCCAGGTGTGATCCGAACTTCGTGTGAAGGTGGTAAGATGAGAAAATTGATGCGATGTCTTTGAATATGTTTGTTTCTTCTTGTATCTCCGCAAAGAGAAATTGCAGATAAATGAACGACGGCAGAAACCACAACAAACTCGCAAATCCACAAACTACAGAATCTGTTTAACATTTCACTGTGTAACACAAGATTTAATATAAACCAGTGCACACTCACAACACATCATCTCAACCACTACAAACTCTGCTAGAAGGAAAGCAATACCTTAAGCTAGCCCTAAAGCAGCAATGGGTATGAAGTGTTAGGAACATAATTTTCTTAGCCTTGGCATATGATGGTGGGTGGCCAGTTCTCTCCCTTGCCATCTAATCTTCCCACCAACAGTGCATGGTCAGTGTACTCATTCATGAATTCCTATATATACATCATCTAAATGGATATCGTTCATGACTCATTATAGTTGAGTTGGCGAGTGGCACAGATGGAACAGATATTTCTGCCCTGGCGGGATTTAAACCCCAACCTCTCAGCTGACAGTCCAACACGCTAACCACTAGAATATGGATGCTTTTTGCATTATGGCGTCATTTAGATTATATTACATCACAGATCAGATATTGACTATGTAAATGCTTTATAGCCCAACTATAAGCTAAACAATAAGTGGAATTTCGACCAAATTAAATGACTATAATTGCATCTAAACCCATAATAAATATTCTAATAGGAATTTCTCATGTCTTTTAACCGTTGAAGAGGTTTAAGGAAACAGACCCTGCAGTTTGTTTACATTCCCAGATAATAAAAAAACAGGAATCATAGCACTTGGGGGAACATATTATAAGCTACACCGAAGTAAACTCTTCTACACTTGAGTTACAAACCAATCTCATTTACCCCTCAATAAATTGTGTAGCTGACATCAACCTCATACTCAGCTGAAACAGTCAAAAACCAATCTATATACTTCGGTTGAAACCCAACCAGAAACCAAAATGAAATACTATATAAACCCAAATAAACCAATCTAAACCCAAATAAAAGAATCTAAACCATTCTAAAACCAAATGAACCATTCCAAAACCAACTAAACCAACTTAAACCATTCTTAACCCAAGTAAACTGATCTAAACCATTCTAAACCCAAAAAACCAATCTAAACCATTCTGCCAGTATGTATTGTAGAATAGGTCATGTTCTCACAACTTCCTTTTAAACTTAAATTGTAAAATTTGTAATTGTGACAATTTATACATTTATTTCATATTTACAATTACATTTTAAACTACCCTAAACTCAGACTCTGGGACACTGTCACCGATTGGTTAGAGCAGCGCTCATCTTGTAATGAGCAGAGTATGGGTTTGAGCATCCTGCCATGAGACAGTTAGCCTACATGTGTAGGTACCTTGAACAAGTCCTTCACTCACAACTGCTCAGCACCATCAATGATTGATGCTTGGTCATTAGATATACTGATAATTACATTTTAAATATGGATGTATTTATGTATGTATGACATTTAATAAATTTGTGAAAACAAAAACAACAACAAAACAGCAATAATATAATAAAACAAATTTCGGCCATCTTAGTCTACATGTAAACTATAAAATCCAAAGACATTAGGTAAGGTATGGTACAGTAGAGGGTAAGGTAGGGTAGGATAGAGTAAGGTAATGCAAAGTAAGGTATAAGCAGAGGTTTTTGGGGTAGGGTGAACCAGATAAAGGATAAGGGGTGAATAAGGTACAATAAGCCAAAGCGTACAGGGTGGGATAAGGTTGTGTGAGGTGGGGTGGGGTGTTAGGGTAGAGTACGTTATACGGGTATGGTAGGGTATACCGGTAGGGAGTGGGGTTGGGTAGCTTATGGGAGGGTAGGATGAAGTGGAGTGAGTTTGGGAAGGGTTGGGTAGGGCAGAACTGTGCATAGGTTAAGTTAAGGGAAGCGTGTTTATTATCACAGGCTTCCATCCACATTTTATCGTCTGGAGTCATGCTTGCCTATGAAGGATCGCTTGGACCTGAAGTGACACAGGACATATACATACATCAATGCTCTCTAAGAACCAAACAACGTTTCCTCGTTACATCTGTGGCTTGATAAGGAACTCGGAAGTACTAGAAGTCTTACTTGCAAAAGGCGTTTCCAGTGGAACGACCCGCTCGACACTCGCCTCCATTGCGACATGGATTCGGGCTGCAAGATGGAAAGCCTACAATCCAAATTCATACCAGAAAGTAAAACCGTTGACTACGTTATAAGATGTATGTATGCCTGTAGACATCCATGATGCGTGCACTTGAGAGATGCTTACACATGCTGTGTTCTCATACATACAAGCAAACAAACATATACATACACACACATACATACACTCATATACATGCATACATACATACATACACACACATACACACACACACATACATATACACACATTCAGTTATACATACATACACACATACATACATACACATTCACATGACGTACATGCACACATGCAGTCATGCACATGCATACATGCATACATACCCACATACGCAGAATACATACATACACACACATACATACACATTCATACATACATACTGTACATACATACACACATGCATGCATACATACACACACGTATACATACACATTCATACATACTGTACATATATAGGCCCTACAAGCACATAATCTGTCTTAAAAATTGCATTCCTATGCACTGTCATTTGCCATAGCATCACCAATTCATTGTCATCAACACCGTTCCATCATTATATTAAACGATTTCTGTGACTTATTTCAATTTGCTAAATCGCCCAGAAAACAAGCGATAACATGCATCCAGAGTGGAGATCACAAGGACAGCAAATTCACGTCAGTTGGGGTCATCTAATTTCTTGTAACAGATACCAAGACGGCATTTCCAACACCATTCATCAGTTTTTGTTAACTTTGTAAGTGCAGGTTTATATAAATATTTCTCAGAAAAACACCTCAATGCGGACATCACGGGTCGATCCTCCTCCCTTGAGACAATTACTGTGTAGGGACCTTGAGCAAGTCCTTCACTCACAATTGCTCAACGCCATCGACTGATGCTTGGTCGTTATATTTGAATTCATTCAAGTTAATCATCATCATTATTATCATTACCACCACCACCACCACCACCACCACCACCACCACCACCACCACCACCATCATCATCATCATCATCATCATCGCCAATCACGGTTGTTATCAGGACTAAGCCTCACTAAGTTATTGGCAGTCTTGTTGTCAAGACCTTAAACCTCAAGACCAAGGCCAAGACCAAGACTTTTAAAAACGAACTCGAGTGCACTCGAGACCAAGACCTTGGTCTCGAGGACAACAAGTCTGGTTATTGGATCAGTAAATGAATTGCCAACATTAATTGAATTACACGCGTAAACCTGACCACCCTGAACCCAATCAGCCCCAACTATAACTATCCTCTGCGAAAAGGGTACCAACGGCCTTCTCATATTTCCCTCCACCGGCCCTCACGTCTCTCCTATTTGACCCTTGTGCGCTCATTCAAAGCCAGCAATCTAAACAGCCCTTCATTATTATGCTAATTAGAAAACGCCGTGCAGCTTTTGACTCCGCCCATTTCGTACAGGGTAACGTTAACCCCAAATCCCACCGAAAGAAAACATAATTCTCCATCGTTAACTAACAGCGCGTGAGTAATCCTACCCTATCTAGCCACAGGGTCAAACCCCGCCATTCCCCAAAGATTCGCGAAGGTTTGCATAGCTCTTCTTACCCCGCAAGTGACCTACTCAAAGTGTGACCCCGATCTGATTGATAGTCGAATGTCGCTTACCCTCCGATAGAGCAACGCCTAACACGAGGCAAGCCAAGATCTTCACAACAAAAGTCCTAGACATTTGATAATCCGGTTTAAATCCGTTGTCTCATCACTTTATTCCAGTATCCGAGGCTTTTCCAACCAAAAATCCGTTGTTTTGTCCCGATAAAATCACGCCATGTTAACTTTAAAAACTTTTGAATAGCAACACACAGGCTTTCTCGTTATAGGGCCTAAACTTTCTTTACTGATCATCATGCAAGGCTCGTGCCGCGTTGAGAATTGTATTACTGCGCACAGACTCCGCCCACTCACTTCTGACTGACAGCCACATGCGTTATTTTAACTTGTTTGAACAGTCTATTGGTCGTCATTTAGCCCAACCTTTTCAATTGAGAGGAAATTGATTTGTGCCGCAGCGAATGACGCTACAAAGACAGGCTAAGCGCAGAAGGCCGCATTG
Source organism: Allolobophora icterica (assembly GCA_963556255.1). NCBI lineage: Eukaryota > Metazoa > Annelida > Clitellata > Crassiclitellata > Lumbricidae > Allolobophora > Allolobophora icterica. Next base: position 96,284,279 of record OY744602.1, on the reverse strand, counting down.
TGATAGGCCGTTTATAACCATTAAGACACGCCTACTTACAAGTTTCATATTGTTTTTCGGTGCGTGGGATTCACGGAAAGCAGGCGCACTTTGGTCCATAACGGAAAGGGACCGGCAAGACAGCGAAAGAGAAAGAAACTTCCAACATGTATATAATTCTCTCATTTGCCCTGTGATAGCGTGCATAGTGCATACACGTTGCCAGTGGGGTACAGTATCTGGAATCATGGAACGAACATGAATGATTAAATCTATAAGTTGGGCTTTCTGTCATCGTAATAGTAATCTCGAGATTTCCAGCGTCAAAAAGAGGTAAAAAAATTATCGCAGTGAACTGATCTCGTCAAAAAAAGGTCATAAAATTTTTGCGCGAAAATTTTATGACCTTTTTTGGTGTTCCTTCAAAATGTGGGGGGTCCGATGCATGGCGTCCCCCCACATGGTTAAGGTGGGGAGCTGTCCCCTCGACCCCCCCCTTAATCGCCGCCCATGAATGATCAACGGGTCAGCCTATAAGCTGTGTTTCATATATAGGGCCTATATAGCCTATATATGATGAACTATAATGCATGTGCTTATGTACTTTGAAAATGCCCTTTCACAGTTTACTCCAAAATTCATTCTTCTGTGTGAAATTGTTCGTTGCAAGAGTGTTCAATTTCATAATTGTTTTATTTCGTAGAAATCAAGGCAAGTTCTAATTCGCGCAGTGTATTTTTTTAATCACATGTGCACTTGCATGTGTAGTGTAACGATTGTGCTTCATATACTATATATATATATATTTGAACTTTACAAAGTATGGAGGGAGGCAATATATATATATATATATATATATATATATATATATATATACATATACTATGCTGTATATACATATACTATGCTGTAAAAAACATACGTTCCATGGGTATATCTATACTGAACGTCTGAACTGTTTGGCATTGCTGCACATTCATCATGATAAATCATGATAAATCTGTTTACTCTGAAGCTGTATTACGGATATTTGATAGGCCTATATAGCAGTGGCCATCATCGCATGGCGTTAGCATTTCCGCGTGATCAGCAGAGACAATGATTCTTATAGTGACCAAATCATTCATATGGCATGATGAAAGTTTCACATTAGCCTACGACCGCATGCATGTATACAATGATATACTGCGTTGTTCCTTTGTGAGTGTAAATGTTTAAAGTATAATGCTCATAATATTATTACAGGATCAATGACACAAAAACGACTTCAAGTTAAACTCGTGGGTTTTGCACATGATTGCCTAAACACCACCAGAGTTTCAGACTCTCAGTTTACACGTCTAAAGTTCAGAATGGGTCCAAAAATAGTTGCGCCTATAGCCTTTGTGTATACAGCCTATACAAGACCACCAAACTTATCAATCTCTCACTCTCTAACGGAAACTTCCCAATAACCTTTAAGCACTCTATATATATAGGCTAGTCACTCCCTTCTCAAACAAGCAGGGGAGAGTGCTATGCAAGATCCCCAGGGCGATTAAGATGCCCACCCGCTTTAAAACGCATTCAAAGATACAGTTTCGTATTTAGTTGTGTTTTTGCTTGTATACCGACATCTTACGAACCTTCCTTAGCAGTATCATGGTGTAAGATAAGATAAGATAAGATAAGAATATTCTTTATTAAACCAATTGCTACCAGCATATTGGTGTACAACCGCAAATCGTATATGCCTACATATTTTTCCGCTACGAACATGTATTTATACACTCTTAAAACTACAGAGTTTTCTCAGCAAGGATTTCCTTAGTTGTCATGATAAACTTTATCGAACTATAAAAAATTGCTTTTGCAACAGAAAATTTAGTTTAGTCAGCAAACTTTAGCTGAAAGCGGTAACTTGCGTTATGATAATTCTGCTAAAAATGCATGGGTGCCTAGCACAGTGGTAATCACTTTGCACTAACGTTTCCTGACAAAGCGTTTGTCTGTATATCTTTTCCGAACGCGCGTGCAGGCTATGAAATTTTGCTGAAATAGTATCGCCACTTGGCCGTGTAGGATTGGCGTATCAACTATACTCTTAGTTCACTTGAACAGCATTTATCGGCAGCCGCTATATGCAGTCCTGCCTAAGGCGCTTTGTTCCAGAAATAACTTATTAACATCAGTTATTTGGACAGCATTGATTGGCTGTGGAGCGCTCGTTAATAGGCGAAGCCCTGCGCTTGGCCTTCGAGTGGCGCTTTAGAAGTTTTGAAATTACGATTACGAGTATCATGAAATAGGCTGCACGATATATGAAATGATTTAATCATTTAATAATATTATCCGCACTTGGATTAAAAACTAAATTATTCTAAAAACAGTTCTTTGTTCGATATATATATATATACACATATATATATATACAATGCGGAAAATTACAACACCGCGATTTGCGGACCATTGATCACAGGACTATTGATTACAGGACTATTGATCATAGGACGTTTGGTCACACGGACCATTGATCATTAGGACCATTGATCATAGGACTGTTGATCATGTATGGATGTATCCATGTATGTATGCATGTATGTATACATACATGTATGTATGTCTGTATGTATGTATGTATGTATGCATGTATGTATGTATGCATGTATGTCTGTATGTATGTATGCATGCATGTATGTCTGCATTTATGTATGCATTGTATGTATGCATGTATGTATACTTGTATGTATACATGTATGTATGTATGTCTGTATCTATGTATGTATGTATGTATATACGTACATACTGAGTTTTGGTTTCTATACCAAACATCTTATGACCAACAGTCCTATGATCAATAGCCCTATGATCAATGGTCCTGTGATCAATGGTCCGGTTACCACACGTGTATATATATATATATATATATATATATATATATATATATATATATATATATATATATATATTGTGCGTCGGGGCTTATTAACCAAATCAGCATAATGTGGAAAATTACAACACCGCAACATGGAAAAATTACATAAGTTTTACACATGCAAGGAAGAATACTAATCACGCGTGAACTGGGAACATAATGATTCACACGCTCTTCACATACAGGCGCCTGTGAATAGCGACTTCGCTTTTGTGAGCACTGTAGAAATTTAGAGATTACGATTACGCGTATACATAGGCTATTATACCTACATACATGATACATGTATACATATACACGCACATACTCATACACATACATGCCAAGATCTTTCCACTTAGTGGAGAAACCTTGCATACATGCCATATATACAAACACGTGCACTCCCCCACACATAGGCCAAGAGATGCGTGGATGCGTGGTCATTATCTGCTCATTATGTCTAATTACGCACGGCTGCCCGGCTGGTGGGTGGCATCCCCAAATTTGGCCGGGTCTCGGAGTACATGCGGGAGGTGCTCCACTGGCTCCCCTACCCGCAGCGCATTGCTTATCGGGTCTCTGCTCTGGTTCGGCGGTCCCTTGAGGGTTTGGCTCCTCCTTACCACCGGGAGCTTTGCTGCTCCACTTTGGCTGTCCAACGTCGTGGTTCACTTCGCTCTGCAGCACAGGCTGAGCTCCTTGTCCCCGCTATCCGGCAACACCGTGCCTTCTCTGTCTCTGGCCCAGCGACCTGGAATGGGCTTCCAGTAGCGTTGCGCTTGACCCCAATCGATTGCTCTTCTCTGTTCTACTCTTGTCTTAAGACTGTCATGTTTGACCGTGGTTGGACTGGGAGCGCACCTGAGTAGACAACCTTGAAGGAGCGCTATATAAGACCTCAGTAATAATAATGATAATAATAATAATAATAATAATAATAATAATAATAATAATAATAATAATAATAATAATAATAATAATAATAATTTGAGCTGTGGACCTTCTTTGCAGGTGTTCTGTCACTCCGCTGCGTTGGTTACCATCTTTTGTCGGTATATAGGGTCGTAAAAGGTGATAAGATCTGTCGCGGTTATTATCTAACGGTTCTGAGAGAGAGAGAGAGAGAGAGAGAGAGAGAGAGAGAGAGAGAGAGAGAGAGAGAGAGAGAGAGAGAGAGAGAGAGAGAGAGAGAGAGAGAGAGAGAGACAGAGACAGAGACAGAGACAGAGACAGAGACAGAGACAGAGACAGAGACAGAGACAGAGACAGAGACAGAGACAGAGACAGAGACAGAGACAGAGACAGAGACAGAGACAGAGACAGAGACAGAGACAGAGACAGAGACAGAGACAGAGACAGAGACAGAGACAGAGACAGAGACAGAGACAGAGACAGAGACAGAGACAGAGACAGAGACAGACAGAGAGAGACAGACAGAGACAGAGACAGAGACAGAGACAGAGACAGAGACAGACAGACAGACAGACAGACAGACACAGACAGACAGACAGACAGACAGAGACAGAGACAAAGACAGTGGTGGTTGTATGGTTTTATTATTAGCCGCAAGTCCCTCAACAAATGTCTAGATGATGTAAGACGGTTTCTTAGATTTTTATGTTTATAATAGACCGTTACTATTATGTAGCTGGTATCGATTTCTTTGTTCCTATTTTTGAGTGATTTGGTCTTCTTCAGAAAATAGAAAGATACAATGGAAGAATGGGCCTTAAACATCAGTTTGCAATGTATGACTGTCTACCATGATGGCTTGTAGTGTTTTTTGAGACGATGGACGATAATTTATGAGGCATGGAAAAGAGAAGGCGAGGGAGGAGGAAACGACCTGTATGTCTGCATGTCTATCTACCCATGCCTGCGCACATACAAATATATACATATAGGCCCAACATATAGTCATACATATAAAGACATACATACACCTACACACCCATATACACGAACCTAAATATATATTACATGCAGTTTTGTTGTTCTCGAGACCAAGGTCTTGGTCTTGAGTGCACTCGAGTTCGTTTTTAAAAGTCTTGGTCTTGGTCTTGGTCTTGAGACCAAAAGTCTTGGTCTTGGTCTTGAGGTTCAAAGTCTTGGTCTTGGTCTTGGTCTTGCAAGACCAAGACTTTGTCAATACAAACAGTCATTTAACCCCAAGCAAGAATTTTAAAAGTGTATTCAATAATTATTAATACAATTGCTTTATTAATTTTACCTCCTCAGTGGCCGAAAAAAGTGGCGTCATAACTAATAATAATTTAACTACTTTCTGGCTTACTAGGACCCAAATAAGTCCCCCAAAAAAGTTCAGCTCATTTGCATAATATTTTTTGCATAATTAATGATGTCCAACCTATTGGACATTGGCACTCAGAATCAAATGTCCAACGAGTTGGACAAATCCATACAAGTAGTTCATGAATACTAAAAATAGCAGTTCAGATGTAGAAATGTTGAAATAACTATAATTATAAACTACAAATAATTATAATTAAAAAATTCATTGAATTCATAAATTTACAGTGTGTTCATGCCGATAATCATCGTAAACGGTCCTTATAGCCTACAAATCAAATCAAATTGACAAATACTAAACAAGTAGTTCATGAATACTAAAAATAGCAGTTTAGATGTAGAGATGTTGAGTAAGTATACAAATAATTAAAAAAATTCATTGAATTCATAAATTTACAGTGTGTACATGCCGATAATCATCGTAAACAGTCCTACTAGCCTACACGGTCGTGTGGTAGTCTTGGAAACAGTTACGATCTGCAACAAGGCAAAGATGCACATCACATGATATGCAATGAAATTTAGTTTGTTTTGAGCATCCAGAGTTCTTGCAATGCACAGCATTCTTGACGTTGTCGATGGCCGGAAGATGTTTCGCACCAGAGAAGCGCCTGTATTCCGATGGTGTCTTCGATTTACGTCGCTTTGTCGGTGGTGGTGGAGCATCCGAGTCGCTGCTGTCAGTTTGAACGGTCGCTGACAGGAACTTCTCACCGATGTCCATGCGAAAGGCGAGGGAGTCTTGAATGTCCTTGCGGGCAGTTTTCAGTTGCCTGCAGTCTTCTCGGTACTGTATCCATGAATTGATGACGCAAAGATCAAAGAAATGCAGAATTGTTCGAATCGTCCATTTTCGTGTTCGTGTCTTCATTCGGTAGTAGCTCAGCATCCTGTCACACAAATCTACGCCGCCCATTTTCAAATTATACTGCCTAATAATTTCAGGACGTTCCACTTCGATGTAGGACTTTGTGCGTTTGTCCCAGCGTCGGCATTTGTCCAACTGTTCGATGCCATGCTGCTCAATTCTAGCAAGTACATCAATTCCTCTAGCTACAAAGCAACAGTGAAAACAATATTTTTGGCAATCCATGAAGTAAAATATTATCGCATGATCAAACAACAGAATGTGTAAATTATTAACTAACAACACTGACGTATTTACACTTAGGGGCCTAGGAAAGAAATTCCGACTCTGCGTGATGTTGAGTGCCGCAGTCCACCCTGTTGGACACGGCATTGCGACAACCCTATCTCCCACACCTATTGTGTTAAAAGCCTACAATTTGCACTAAAAGAACGAGTAATGTCTAGGTAATAAAACTGCTGATTGCTTTTAATAATATATGTAACCCCTGAGGAAATATGGTTTTTTTACCTTTTGCCTTTCCATAGAAGGTTTTTACTCCAACCGTCGCCATTTTGTTTTGAATCAACACTGAAAAGTTTTAACTTTTTCATTCGCCAGATGTAGGCACATTATGTCCAACTCGTTGGAAGTTGGTTCTGCAATATTGGATGAAATAGCTTGTGAGTTATAGCCCTAGAACCCAATGTCCAACGAGTTGGACAAATCCACTGAGGAGGGTATATATGAATGAGGTGTGAATGAGGCTTTACCGTTGTTTTGGACAATTATTTTGACTTCGGGTTATTTACGATAGAATGATTTCAAAACACTCAGGATTTGTACATTTACATCAAGTGCTTGAAAAGCTGCTGTGTGTGCTAGCGATTTCAGAACCTGTAGAACGTATTTTTTCACATGGCAGAATTTTTATGAGGCCCCACAAGGTACGTCTTGGTCAGAAAATTCTGATCGAATCGGTTTGTACAAAAGGCATTTTGTTATGTTCGCATGAAAGGCTTTTGTATATACGAATTTGGAATTCGCTGCAGAGTTAATTTGCTTCAATAAATCGTTTTCATTAAAATAGCGAGTATTCCGACTTGACAGATTTTAGTTAGCAATTGAAGTCTGGATATGAATGCGACTTTTTGGGTCTTTGTCTCGGGACTTGGTCTTGGTCTTGAGGTTTAAAGTCTTGGTCTTGGTCTTGGTCTTGAGGTTCAAAGTCTTGGTCTTGGTCTTGAGGTTCAAAGTCTTGGTCGTGGTCTTGAGGTTCAAAGTCTTGGTCTTGAGGCTCAAGGTCTTGGTCTTGGTCTTGAGGTTTAAGGTGTTGACAACAAGACTGATACATGCCTAGATCTACATACGCATACGTAAACATACATACACATATATTTACATATATACACGTACATGTACACTCGTACATATACAGACCCAAATAGGCTATATACACACCTATACATCTATAGATATAGGAACACGTACACACACACACACACACACACATATATATATATATATATATATATATATATATATATATATATATATATATATATATATATATATATATATATATATACATGTATATATATATATATATCTGTAGGTGTTCCGCTCTTCGTCCAGTAGGCCCCTATAGGATCGTATAAGGTGATATATATATATATATATATATATATATATATATATATATATATATATATATATATATACCATTATGCCTGTATTCCGACGTACATATGCATATGTGGTCAGTAGTAATTACCTACTCATTATAGAGCCGTTATCTTCTCTAGGAGCAAGGCATCAGACACCTACGGGCGATGAGCCCATGGATATTGATTGATTATCTTCTCTGTAGGTGTTCCGCTCTTCGTCCAGTAGGCCCCTATAGGATCGTATAAGGTGATAACTATGATCTGTGGCGGTTGTCCCTAACGCAGCGGTTCTCAACCTTTTTAGGGCTGCGACCCCTAGAAAATATTGTTCAAAGTCGTGGCGACCCCCAACAATAACATTGATTGGGTTTCTCCCTTCAAAGCATTTTTCTACCATTATAGTGTAGTAAGCATAATTACAAAAACATTAAGAAACTATGCTGACAACTTTAGTTAATTTCTGAAGGTTGCAGCCGCCCTCTGGCAAATCGTAAGGCGACCCCCATGGGGGTCGCGACCCACAGGTTGAGAACCGCTGCCCTAACGGTTCCCCAGACAGACAGACAGACAGACAGACAGACAGACAGACAGACAGACAGACAGACAGACAGTTGAGAAGAGAGCAACTTTTAGGATAAACCTCAACTCATTAGCCTCGTTTCCCGGTCTTATCCCTCAGTTCACATTGTTTCGTTCACCACGTCGAGTTCACTAGCATAGGAAGATTTACAATGGTGATGGAAAATAAATTTCTTTCCAAGCAACAGGAGTGGGATTTAGCATCATTGTACGACAGAATAAACGGTAAGTTACGGTACCTTTAATAAAATTATATTTTATAATAATTTATGATATTATTCAATTCATTGATTTGTTGCACGTGCGCAGTAGCATTAGGCACTGTGTAAATCCGCCGTAATAAGCTTAACTAGGATGGTTGATGAATTAGGGTAAACTAAACATTTTACTGAAGTAAGCTTACTTACGTACAATTTTGAAAAAAATTATGCAGGTTTTAAATAGTTTAACTTTAAAGTGATGCATTACGAAAGCGACCAACGCCAGTCAATGAGGTTTTTATTGTAACCCTACGATTATTAAAATTAAAAAAATGTGCTATTTTAATTTCCGTTGTACATGTAGATCAAGAAATTACATGAGAGTCTCTTCTTTTGCTGACGGATATATTTTGGATAGTTATTGTGCAATTTTTCAGATCATTGTATTTGACTTGAATTATTATTTCAAATACATATATAGTCGGATTTTTATGTGAACACATTTCAACGGTTGCACAGGACAAATATGCCCTGAGGTGCTATGTTGTAGTTGGAATGAATCGTTATGACTCTGATTATTTAATTTATAACATGTGTGGCATGTGGCTGGTACACAGAAATTGTAGTCTTTTGTTTCGCTTAGCCTATAACAATTTCAAATTGGTTGAAACAACAATTTTCACGAGACAGTAAGATTCTGCTGCAGTTGCAGACTTGACTCAATGACTTGAGACTTCGAGTCAGACTTGTCTCTAATTTAGTGCTGTATGATGATGATGATGACGATGACGATGATGATGATGATGATGATGATGATGATGATGATGATGATTATGATGATGATGATGATGATGATGATGATGATGATGATGATGATGATGATGATGATGATGATGACGACGACGACGACGACGATGATGATGATGATGATGATGATGATGATGATGACGATGATGATGATTATAAACATAACTATGAAACACAGACAGCTGCAGTCATGTGAATGAAATTTATGCAACTGAATACAGTTCAAATCAACACAGGTGTTGATTTGCCAGCAATTTAACATACATGAATGGCATGTATACCAAGTATTTGTTTTTCTAGAAATTGTTCTTCTAGAAAACTTTGTTGTCCTAGAAATTACTCTATCCCCCTCCTAGGGGAGGGGGGATAGAGTAGTGGCAACACTCATGGCCAGGAGAGCATAAGGAACGCGGATCAACTCCCGTAACCCCCCTCTATGGCGGCGCCTTGCATGGCTGCCAAACCTTGTGTTTAGTTAAGATATTGATTGTACTTTCATGTTTCAATGTAATCTTACTGCGTCTGTCGGTTTGAAATAATAAAGAATATAATTGTTATTATTATTAAAACTTGCCTTTTCCAGAAGACTGTCGCACTGAGAGTCCCTCTGATTGGTGGGCACTGGGTAGAGGCGCTGTATAAGTTTGAAATACAATGCAATACAATCAGTGCTTCTAGCTAATGTCCCATTGTGCGTTTGCTAATGGTGTAATAAAGAATATACTTACTTCCTGCTCTGGGTGGTGTGATGAATTTGAAAGCAATCACTTTTCTTTATTTCTGTGTAACTGGTGGTTTATGTTTGAACGCTATGTGTATTTCTATGAAAGCAAAATATTAATTTTGGTTTTTCTTATATATACTTTAACAGCCTGGTTCAAGTATGTCTCGATCAGTACAAGGAGAAGGCCGATAATCTGGAGCAGAAGGGGTTATGGCTGTTACCCCATGTAGTTGCGCTCATCCAGGACCCGAGCAACCTCGACGACGGGTCCTGTTTCTACGCCGTGATTCTCGGGATATTTACTTTGGATTGTCCAACGCAATGATTGCAGTGGAGATATTCTTTAAGACTTTCTGTATTTTTTATGTTAAAATTCCCGACGCTGCAAAGTCTCCTGCAGAAGACGGTGTATAGAACAGCCACCCACCAGGACAACAGCGGAACAAAAGTGCTGCAGTTGTCCGATTTACATTGTAGCTCATAATTTAAACATTATTTCTTATGAACAACGATCAAATCAAATCAAATAATTGTTTATTTATTTAAGAAATTTTGTGTGCATGCTCTAGATATTTGAAGTGTTTTGAAGTTACATTTATTTTTGATGTTAAAGTGCTGGAAAAGTCATGGAATGTTTAGTTTTTGGCAATTTTTACACACTTTTGTCGTGTCTCGGATTTTTCTGCAAAAGTATGTTAGGCCTGCCGTGTGTGAACACTTATTATTACGTATTATAAAGTTTAAACTTGTTAGTTCAATATAATACCATCCTTGCAATATTACTGTTAGGCCTACATGAAACACTATTTTTAGCGTGAATAATTATCGTAATAAGTTCACTGCAGCGATTGAAGACCCATATTAAAGTAGGCCTATTAAGTTAAAAATAAAATGCTAGCTTTTTTTAGCAACGTAAAGCCTTTTTTCAGTTGAAAAACCGATTTTTCGTCATGCTGGAAATTTTTCCAAGTCATGGAAAAGGCAGAGAGTTCATTTCGATCAAAGAGTGGCAACCCTGTAATATATCTTGATGTGGAATAATTTTTAGATTTGATAGTATCATTTGACATCACGTATGAACTTTCACCCGACGTTAAATGTTTTCACGTTTTGCAATATTTCACGTATATGTATAATTATTCGTTTATTATTCGTTTATTATAAATCAACGAAGGATGACACACCGCATCACAGCTTACAACAGTCTAAAGCGATAATATTAATAATGAAATAATAAATAATAAAGTATATATTTCCAGTGCTATGACAAAGAAATGTATGTGCTAGCGAGATTTGAGAATTAGTCAGATTGATTGAGAATGCTTCTATATAAAAGGCGGGGGATGAAATTCGTGACAAATTTTCATGTGCCATTCATGATAATAAGCTTCATCAAATATGAATAAGTTTAATTCAAGAGACCTCTGAGTAGGTCTCTTGAAGAGGCGCTATATAAATTTCCAGAATGAATGAATGAATGACCTATGTGAAGAAAGCTGCCACATCTGAAGCTATGCCGATCTAACAATATAGGCGAGCTACATAAACTATGAATAAGTTAACACAGCTATACAGGCACACATGCGTCTCGTTGGTTCAGCGTAGTGTTAACTATCCCATATTTGCCCGTAGTTCGCATACTGGATATTTACAAAGGCAGCCAAAGTTGCAGCTACAGAGATCAAACAAGATTCCGCTATACATCATTGACAGTTCCAGTTCGCATAATGGATAGTTACATAGGCAGCTAAAGTTGTAGCTACAGAGATCAAACAAGATTCCGCTATACATCATTGACAGGCCCAGTTCGCATAATGAATATGTCGTGGTCTACGCGGGTGCATGCATCAAGGGAAGAAAACCGACGCGTCAACAAGCTTGTTTACAACGCACGGAAAATTCTGCAGCAAGCTGTCAACATTAATTCGTTGCATGCAACAAGGATATACGTGTTCAGTAGGACTTTCCAGGGAAAAGTACAGTGACGTCACAGAACGTTCTGGAATCCGGGAGAACTCTATATAAGATAGACCTGATGTACATTAAGGGCCTTTTGACGAAGATTTGTAAACGTTGAAACATTGATCGTATAACGTTCAATCGAGACTAGCCAACCTGTGTGCTGTCTACGATTGTGATATTTGATAGACGAGTTGACTTACTCTACACTTAATCGACTTTATTTTTAATTAAAGATCTTTTAATAGTTCCTTCGTTGGTTCGTCGTTGCGATCGAAGGAGTCGACCGCGACATTATTGGTGTCAGAAGTGGGATCATCGGTGTTGGATCCGGTGAAGAAGACGCGAGCCGGCGGAGGAAGGAGTCAACCCGGAGGATCAAGAGACGGTCTGTTCCAGACAGCGAGCGGATCGAGACGCCTTTCTACCGTGGGAGACGGGTGAATCGGCATACGACAGTCGGACGGACGAAGTGCGTCGTTCGGCTGAGACAGCAGAAGACAGCAGTCAACATACGGGTAAGATCCTAGGTGTTGTCGTGGCTGAGAAGGAGAAAAGAGAGTGGAGTTGCAGCCGAGGGGGAGGCAGCCACTATTTCTCTTTCAATATCTGCTGATTATTTCTTTGAAATTTGATCCATTGTTGTGATCGAGGCCAGACTTGCGTGAGCTTGTATAGTTTTTGCGTACTTGGCGAGTGTACTTCTTTGGATACTGCATAGTTGCACTTTGGGTTGTGGAATTTTCCTTTTGTGTGGCGGGTTTGCCGCGTGGTGTCTGTTTTTTTTTGTTGATTGTTGTTGACTGACTGTTTGTAAAAATGGAAGCGTTGACAACAGAGATGCAAGCGAATATTCGCAAAATGTCGTCTGAGCGCCTTATGGTGTATCTTATGAAGGCAGGAAGGGACGATGATGATGTTATGTCATGGGATCGAAATCAATTAATGGAAGAATGGGCCATGGAGATTGGAAAAGAGGAAGAGGAATTTAAGGGTAGTCCAATATCTCCAACAGGAGTGGATTACGAGCTGCAGAAGCGCCGTCTGGAGTTCGAAATCCGTAAATATGAAGAACAAAAGAAAGAACAAAGGGAGAAGGAAGAAAGAGAAAGGGAGGAACGGAAGGAGAAGGAAGAAAGAGAAAGGGAGGAACGGAAGGAGAAGGAAGAAAGAGAGAGGGAGGAACGGAAGGAGAAGGAAGAAAGGGAGGAAAAGAGGAGAGAGGAAGAAAAGAAGGAACGGAAAGAGAAAGAAGAAAGAGAAAAGAAGGAACGGAAAGAGAAAGAAGAAAGGGAGAGGAAGGAAAAGCAGGAAGAACGAAATGTTAGAGATTCTTTAGCAAGTCGTACTAAGCGTTATAGTGATGCCCTCAAGAATATTCTTTGGAAATTTCCTTCCGACCCTATAGAAATTCCAGGTTTCTTTGATCACTTGGATGGTTTGTTTAATGTGTATGAGGTGGATGAAGATGTTAGAGCAAAATTATTGCTAGCCATTTTAAGTGAAAGAGCTAAGGCATTAACCATGCGCCTTACTGAGGCACAGCTCCATGACTACAAATTCCTGAAGGAGTTTTTGCTAAGGGAGTTTAAGATAAGCCCTTCAAATCTTAGAGCCCGATTTTGGTCGTTGCACAAAGCATCGGACGAATCATTTACGATCTATTCATCCAAATTGCGTGTGGCTCTTATGTATTATTTGAAAAGTAGAAAGATAACTGATGAGTTTGATAAACTTGTAAGTTTATTGGTTGCGGATCGGCTTAAGGAGTCCTTGTCGAAGGCTTGTTTAGATTATATCTTGGCCCAAGAAAAAGAGGAGTGGTTGAGCTGTGAAGACATAGCTAATGCGGCTGACATTTATGTAGCGTCGCATGATGGTGGGAATGACTTAGTATGCCGTAGTCATCCGACACCGAAGTATAACAATTGGACGAGAGGTCAACCACATGTTCAAGTCAATAACCAGACAGCTCAACCCAAGTCTCCCAAACCGGAAATAAGGGGTGAAGCCAAGATAGGTGCGAGGGTGTCTCAGGAGGAGGCCAAGGTAAAGGGTCTCTGTTTCCTATGTCATCAGAAGGGTCATATGGCAAGGGAGTGCCAGACCAAACCAAGTTCTAAAAAGGTGAGTACTTGTATATGTGGGAACCCAACTGAAGAAGTGATCGACTTATTTGTTGAGAAGGTCAACGTGTTGCATGAGATACCTGAACAGGTAAAGCAAGGGAATTTATTGGATAATTCTAAACCAATAGGGTTGGAAACTGCTGTAAGGGTATACGAGAATAGTATTGAGGGATTACACGAGAGGTCGTATATCAATGTACAGATTGAAGATCTCCCTTCTCAGCCAGCATTATCTGATTCAGGAGCAGAAATTTGTTGTATTGATAAGAAATTAATTGAGTCACTAAACTTACCCGTGATTAAACGGATTAATATAATTGGTTTTCAGGGAGAAGGATGTAAGGCAGATGTAGTATACCTACAAATGAAATTAGTTAATTCAATGGAAGGAACGACGAACATTGCGCCATCTTTGTGCGTCATGTTCGCTGCAGTCCCTGAACTAAATGAACGGGTTATTCTGACACCCCATGTTGTGGACCTATTAAGGGATAGTTCGCAATATGTAGTGATGGTAGCTGGCGTAGATCGATGTGTACAAATAAATAAAGGGGCAGAAGAAGATAACTTAGGAGTTAATATCGAGAAAAGTAACAGCAACGAATCCTTGCCGTCAGAAGTGAATGAATATTCTCAGGAGCAACTAGTTGATGATTCAGATAATTTTCTTGATGTTGAGTCAACAGAGTTCAAGTCTGATGAGGGAGTAGCGAATAATGATACTTTATTGCGTGAGCAACAGAATTGTCACAATCTTATATCTTGCTGGCAACAAGCGAGACAGAATAAAAATAATTTCTTTATAGATAATAACCTCCTGTACCACAAAGGGGAAATTATGGGACATAAGGTTAATCAATTATGTTTACCGGAAGATAGAATCGAGGTTGTCTTGCGAGTAGCACACGATGCCCCATGTGCTGGGCACATGGCTTTTAAGGCAACGAGAGCCAGGATCAAATTAAACTTTTGGTTTCCAAGAATGGATGAGAGGATTCGCGAATATTGTGCGTCTTGTCAAATTTGTCAACTAAGAACTCCAGTTAAAGTGGCAGATCGAGTCCCGATCACTCCTATTCCGAGGGCGGATGAACTCTGTTTTAACCATCTAAATATGGATTGTATTGGCCCTATGGTAGTGACTGGAGAATCCAACAAATCGAAACCCCAGTACAATTATGCTCTGGTTCTGGTGGACAAATTTTCTCGTTGGCCGATGGCGTATCCTCTTAGATCGCTGAATGCAAAGGGAGTTTGTGAAGCGCTGTTGCAAGTTTTTACAACTTTTTCTATTCCAAGGATCATCAGTTCTGATTGTGGTACCAACTTTACCAGTCGTTTGACGAAAGAATTTTTGCGGCGAATGGGTTGTAGTCCCAGATTTAATACCCCTGGACATCCTGAGGCAGCTGGATTGGTTGAAAGATGCAACCAAAGCTTGAAAACCATGATCTTTAAGCTTGCTCAATCTGATCCTCGTGGATGGCACCAATTGTTACCGTTTGTTCTGTGGAGCCTTAGAGAAAAACCTTCAGGCACGACTCATATTTCGCCATTCACTATGGTTTATGGAACT
The DNA here is from genome assembly GCA_963556255.1 of Allolobophora icterica. Lineage (NCBI taxonomy): Eukaryota > Metazoa > Annelida > Clitellata > Crassiclitellata > Lumbricidae > Allolobophora > Allolobophora icterica. The sequence continues at coordinate 96,268,606 of OY744602.1, read as the reverse complement.
CTTCCTCGGGGTCCACTTAGTGTGTTGAAGGAATCGTGGGCTGGCGAACGAAAAGTACCTCTTAACTTAGGTAAATCACCCGAAGAGTATCTCCAATCACTGAAGGAAAACCTCGAATTCGCGAAAGTTTATGCAGATTACTATAGTGATATAGAAACCAAGCGGTATGCAGATTATTATAACTTGCGTAGTACTGACAGAAAATACGAAGTTGGAGATAAAGTAGCAGTATTAGCACCAGATTTTGGTAGTTCTAAATTTTATAGTCGATGGCAAGGACCTGCTACCGTAGTCAAGGTTAAATCCCCATATTCTTATATAGTAGAAATAGAGGGAAAGCAAAGACATTTACACGCAAATAAGATCAAGCGATACCATGAACGACTCGAACAAGCGATGATCAATAGCTGTTCAGTAATTGTTGATCAAGATGAAGAATTTGGTATAGTAGAGGTTGTAGATCAGGAAGAACGTGAACAAATAAGCCCGAGTAAGCGAATTGATCCTCTGATTATAGCGCATCTTTCGCAAGAGGAACAGAAGCAACTTTTTGAAATTTTGGATCGGCACACGGCAGTATTTGTGGATAAACCTGGGTATTGTCCAGTATTAGAACATGAAATTAAGATAACTCATGATTTCACTCCTAAGCGTTTAAGGGCATATAAAGTACCTGAGCTACTTAAACCTGAAGTACAACGCCAGATAGAAGAAATGTTGGCATTAGACATCATTCGACCATCGAAAAGTGAAATGGCCAGTCCGGTAGTTTGCGTTTTAAAGGGACCCAAAGGTCAAAATGGCGTTCGATTGGCAATTGATTATCGCCATGTTAACAAATATTCTCTAGGTGATTGTTACCCGACCCCAGACATTGCTGACGTCTTACAAAAGGTGGGACGGGCAAAGTTTATTAGTGTTTTCGACGCGAAATCGGGGTATTGGCAAATTCCAGTTCGGAAAGAACATCGATGGCTTACGGCATTCGTATGTGATGCAGGACTTTTTGAGTTCACAAGAATGCCGTTTGGACTCAAGTCCGCTAGCAATACCTTTATTCGTGCTATGACCCAAGTTTTACATCCAGTGCGAAGTTTTACCGAACCATTCGTCGATGATATGGCAGTGGTTTCAATGAATTGGAATGACCATTTAGAACATCTAGAGAAATTCTTGCAAACTATTGAGGAAGCAGGACTCACTTTGAATTTAAGAAAATGTAATTTTGCACAAAACAAAATAAAGTTTGTTGGCCATATAGTAGGGTCAGGTTGTATTGAACCTGATCCAGGTAAGATCGCTACGATCAATGATATCCATCCTCCAACAACAAAGAAAGAAGTTAGAAAGGTTATGGGTTTTTTCAGTTACTTTCGAAATTTTATACCTGCTTTAGCTGAAAAAGCACGGGTAATAACTGATTTGACACGAGATAACATACCTACGAAGGTGCCTTGGGAGCAAAAGCATCAAGAAGCACTAGATAAGTTAAAGGATGATCTCAGTAAAGCTACACAGTTGCATACCATTGATTTCACTAAGGAATTTGGTTTAAGTGTTGACGCAAGTGCCACCGCGGTCGGGTGTTGCTTGTTTCAGTGGACCGAAGAAGGTCAAGAAAAACCAATTGCTTTTGCTAGCCTTAAACTTACAGATACACAGATGCATTGGTCTACAATTGAGAGAGAGGCTTTCGCAGTAATTTGGGCACTTAAACGATTCAAGTCATGGATATTCTTATCAAAGATAATCATTTATTCAGATCATAATCCTTTGTCTTATCTCACAGATGCAAGCCCTAAGAGTGCGAAACTGACTCGTTGGGCGTTAGCATTGCAAGAGTTTAACGTGGACTTTCGATATCGTCCTGGACGTCAGAACACGGTGGCTGATTTCCTCTCTCGGTTGTGACTCGGATGGTGAAGGGGGGAAATGGCCCGACACACAAGGATCGAGCCCGCAAATTGTATAGATAAATTGACTAACTGATGTGTTTTGTTTTGTTTGTATATGCTGTGTCGAGATGGAGTCTGGAGGCCCGGCTTGATTGTGATGACCCGTTCGGGATGGTGCTGAAGACGTGTCATCATCTGAGGGCGGAGGGAATGTCGTGGTCTACGCGGGTGCATGCATCAAGGGAAGAAAACCGACGCGTCAACAAGCTTGTTTACAACGCACGGAAAATTCTGCAGCAAGCTGTCAACATTAATTCGTTGCATGCAACAAGGATATACGTGTTCAGTAGGACTTTCCAGGGAAAAGTACAGTGACGTCACAGAACGTTCTGGAATCCGGGAGAACTCTATATAAGATAGACCTGATGTACATTAAGGGCCTTTTGACGAAGATTTGTAAACGTTGAAACATTGATCGTATAACGTTCAATCGAGACTAGCCAACCTGTGTGCTGTCTACGATTGTGATATTTGATAGACGAGTTGACTTACTCTACACTTAATCGACTTTATTTTTAATTAAAGATCTTTTAATAGTTCCTTCGTTGGTTCGTCGTTGCGATCGAAGGAGTCGACCGCGACAGAATATTTACATAGGAAGCCAAAGTTTCAGCTACAGAGATCAAACAAGATTCCGCTATGCATCATTGACAGGCCCAGTTCGCATAATGAATGTTTAATTATGCGGCCAAAGTTGTAGCTACAGCGCGCAGACCAGATCTGAGCAATCGCGCTAAGTTGGCTGGACTGAGCATTGATTTGAAATGAGCGAACTATCGCAGCTGCTGTCTGTATGCGCCAACCTATATAAGGCAATTTATGTAGGTGAACCACAGGCGTGCTAATTCAAATCACCAGCAGCATTCAAAGAAGAATAGGCTTGATATCTTAAGGCAACTTACCTACATTCGGATAACCATGAAGATTTACGTGGAACAGATCAAGGCTTAGGAAGCTAATTTTTACCTATGAATTTTAGTTCTTATGTCCGCGGATTCGGCTGACATACCTTGGCAAATTTAAGAGTGTAGGCCTATATAAACACAGACATACATATATGCATTAGGGCCTATAATATGCCTATAATTATAAGAAATTTATGTTTGAGCAACACCTTTCATGTTTGAGCAACTGCACTGGCTTCTTCTGTCTGCACGTATTAAGTTCAAAATCCTCATTCTGATGCCCAAGACACCAGGGCCGGATTTACCAGTATGCTCAATATGCTTTAGCATGGGGCCCCCCGCTTACGGGGGTGGGGGGGGGGCCGGCTTGAGTCGGAATACTGCAGGATATACACAGAATTTCTTAACCAAATAATTATTTATTCACATGAAAGAGCCATTAGTTGCAGTTTTAAGCAAGAATTTGCACTAAGCAAATTTGAAATGTCAACCATGCAACCAACTGATGTGTAGCCTACATGCTTTTCTTTAGGCTCAAATTCTTTCAGTCAATATAATTATAATGTATGCTGACGTCAGTTTGTTTCTATTCCGAAGCGATTTGTTTCCTATAGCATAATATATTATTCATAGCAGAGAGCTGATATTGCAAAGGAGAGACAGGTTTCGTGCTGAAACTTATTTGGTTTTTGTTAACAGTGTGGGAATTGTAGAAAAAAAAGACTGGGGGAATGGAACAAGTCAGATTCGAATCAAAATCAATTCCTTTGTTGAGAAAATTCAAAAATGCATACATAGGGCCTACATGTATATGGAAATTTCTTCTCTTTGTCACAGTCTTGAAGTCAAATAATGCTAAATCAAACTAGAACGACTTATGGGGTTGAAAACAACCCCCAGAATGTGCAATTAAGACAACTGTGGGAGTTCTGAGAAACACTAGGGGGTGGGGTTCAACCCCTCTAACGCCCCAATTCCTGACCTGATTGTAGACAAGTTGTTGACGTCGCTAAGGCAGAGACTTCACGCTTACAATGACTTTCGTTATATATTCCAAGTTGTAGCAGATTTTGACAGACTAGAGTCTGACAAGATTTGAGAATTTTCTACCAGGCTGGCCACGACATACACAAAAGATTTGCAGTCTGACATATTCCCCCGACGAAATGGTTTAAATTGCTGATTTTGCAAAACCAAGAGGTTGTGCTATATCTGTTGCTTTAGTTATGCTAGTGTGCACCGAGAACCTTCTCGAAACATTCCATAATGTTTCAATCGCTGTGCGTATGTTCTTGTCATTGACAATTCCAACTGCAGGTGAAGGCTGTTTCAGTAAGATGGGACTTATTGAAGATAAACTGCAGACTTCTATGACCCACAAACATTTAATTACGTTGGAACGTCTTAGTGTTGAGAGTGAAGTGCTTAACTTGATTTCCTTTGATGACATTATTACACAGTTTGCAGCTGCTAAAAGTCGGAGTGAAGATAACAGATTCGAAATTTGATTATAATTTTACGCTAACTGACATGTATGTTGTCAATATATTATACTGTAACAAACAGTGGAAACAACCTGAGATAGTCCAAAATGCCAAGTATTAAAGTTGCGTTGTATATATTGACTGCTAATTTAAACAGCAAGGCACACAGCACTGACCCTTCTTTACTACACGGCATCCCCGTCATTCCATGCTCAATGAGACAAGGGGCCCCCGTGTACAATTAGCATGGGGCCCCCCGAGGGGTTAATCCGGCCCTGCAAGACACAGCGGGGCAGGGGCGTAACTTTAGTCTGAAAAGTGGGGGGTACCAATACTTTGGTCTAAAAAGTGGGGGGTACCAATTTCTTCTCCACTTTAGCTTTTCGCATGGCGCCCATTATGAACATATTCCCTGTCAGTATTCTCATTAATTTTGACTGTCGGTTTACCTGTGTATCTAAGTATTTTCGTACTTTTGGTGTTAACTGCGTTCTCTGAGAAGGCACAATAATAAAATATTGATTGACATTGTTTAAAAAGTGGGGGGTACAGTACCCCCCAGTCCAAAAAGTGGGGGGTACGGGTACCCCTCGTACCCCGCACAAATTACGCCTATGCAGCGGGGTCTTGCCCCTAGATATTTCACTGATGTAATTCACCGGCCTCTTTCTCATAGGCGCCGACTCCACAGGGGCAACAGGGACTTTCGCCCCAGCACTCACCAAGGTTCTGGGGCGAGAGTATACTTTCGCCCCAGTACTTTTTGGCCATTCAAAATATCAAAAATTAAAAATGTGAGTTGTATTGGTGACGTGGTTGAGTTGCTGCAATCAGATGCCATGCTGAGTCATATGTTGCCAGAATTGACCAAAGTCGTTCGTCTCGTTTGAACTGTACCTGCAACTACATATGTACTGCTGAAAGGGCATTTTCTGCTCTCGGACGACTGTCAAGGCTTCGTCTCCCGAATTGGTCTATTACAGAAACGGCCAGCACATCGTGGTGATGGAAGAACAGCAGATGTCTCAAAGTATCTCACCTCGCGGGAGGCCATGTCATCCGAAGAGTACCCTTCCATCCACCTCTTCGCCGCAATCACCCCAGAGGCGAGGAATCTGACATCGGCCGACTTGTTTCAGGTTGTTTGCAAGCCGGGTAGCTGCCTGCCTGCCTGCCTGCCTGCCTGCCTGCCTGCCTGCCTGCCTGCCTGCCTGCCTGCCTGCCTGCCTGCCTGCCTGCCTGCCTGCCTGCCTGCCTGCTTTCCACCCTACCGGCCTGGAGTCGGCTCAGCATACTGATACAAGGGACAGTGGAAGAGGGGAGGGAGGGGAAAACAGGGGTCGTGGGACAGAGAACACGCCTCAGAGTCTCAGATAGAGCCCTGCGCCGGCCGCGCCGCGCCGCCGCCGCCGACATTTCGTGGGCGCCGCCGCCGATTTTTATTTGTCGGCGCGCCGCCGCCGCCGCCGACAATCTGTCGGCGCGCCGCCGATGCCAGTTTGATATGCTTAATTGTTATTGTTACATTTTTCATGTTTTGCATGATATTGCAAAGATAAGCAAACTATTCTCAGAAATGGCACTTTGATTGGTAGGAACTCGTGTGTTAATGAAGAAGATAAAGAGTGAACATAGCTGATTACAATGTTTGTGGTCTTTATTTTTATACCAAGAATGCATTGTCTTCCTGACTAATTTCGTTTTCCTGATACTTTGATGATCTTGTCTTTGTGCCATGATACACACAGTCATGTCTTTGTATGTGTACCACAGTACTACAGTATTCCCTCATTCGTTACCTTCATGTTGAATAGCTTCTATAACTTATTGATTGTTGTCTTTGATGTCTGTGGTCTTATTACAATGGTGTAAATTCTTGGTTTAATGTTGTAAGATTAGAGGAGTTTATGAGTGCTATTAATATCAAGATATGACATTTAAGTAATAATCCTGCAGAAGGGAAGGTATAATGCATTAACACCTTTGGCTGGAATCTATTCAGATAAACAGTATCACTGGACACAGGTTTTGACTTAGTACTTATAGTATCAAGAATGGCCTTTTTCAGTTTAGTCTGACATAAACAATGGTCTACATGTGGAAATTTTAAATGGCGTGGCACCAGTTCAAACGGGAAGCAGACCACCTGGTAAATTCATTGAAAAATTTACAGGAGTGAGGCCACTCGGCCAGTGTATTACCATAGGAAAACGTATATATTTACATTTCACTGTATGGCTTCAGCAGCCTATCTTACTGGGAGGATGCTGTTATCCAGCATCTGCCATGTGATTTGATGTGTAGGCCTACACTGTATCATTGCATATGCAAGTGTATTCATTCAATATGCAAATGCATGTTGCTTCATATGATCACAATTTACCAATACCTAAACATATGTGCAGTGTAATCAAGGATGTTCATTTTTGTAAGGCAAATGTCTGAAGGTGTCTTCTCTTTCAGTCCCTTTATATGTAGTTGAGCTTCAGTGTGATGGAGTGACTTTAGAGAACTTGGCCCTTTGACTGGTCACAGGACCAACGGCTGTTCAACTTTCATAGTGACTCACATGGGCGTCCGAAGGAGGGGAAGGGTTTCGCCCCCTGGATTTGTGAATAGATGTTCCATGCAAAAACGTCATTTTGCCCCTGGAAAAACTTTGCCCCCTTAGAAAACTTTTGCCCCCTCCGGAAAAATTCCTACGGATGTCCATGGTGACTCATGTTTCTGACTAGGGCACGCCGCGCCGCGCCGACGCCGACATTTTGTGGGCGCCGCCGCCGCCGATTTTTGTTCGTCGGCGCGCCGCCGCCGACCAAAAATGACCGGCGCGCCGCCGCCGACACTATGACGTCGGCGCAGGGCTCTAGTCTCAGACGGGCTTGGGAGATGAACGGTGAAGAGGAACTCGGATTTGAATTGAAAACGATAGAGATTGGTATATGTCGGCTGTGCATGTAGGCTATTCTTGGTGACTAAACGATCTTTCACCGCTACAGTTAGACACAGGAAGTGTAAACTACACACGCGGAGCAATGCAAACATTCGGAAATCCTGATTGCAAATTCTATTCCTTCATTATTGCAACATTTGGAGAGACGATGGCTTGGTTGGCACTGACGGGAACTGACTCAAAAATGCCGACGGTGATGGGCGGAAGAGGCTGTAGCCGTTATAAGCAGCCTCAGCAGAGTAAACTGTAGTGGGAACACTAACGGCCTAACGGAGCTAACGGTCACAAATGTCATAACTGTCTTGGCTATAGAAGTCGATGGTTTAAACATAATTCAGTTATTACATGTCAATGATGTAACATTTGAAAACTAAAATAATAGTTAAAAGTTTTAAGGTATCACACTAATGGTAGGACCCTTACTTGTGAAATGTTTAGCAGGCCTGGTTCTGTGAATCACAGGATCCGTGTTTAATCCAGGCTTGAGTTGAAGTAAGACTGCAACTAAAGCCTGTGTTACTGGCAAACTGTGTTTGTATATATGTGTGTGCGTGTGTGTGTCTCTGTAACTGCTATAACATGAGATCTTTTAGTGAAAGTGAGAGTTGTTCGTTAGTACTATTTAGTAGTTACAGAAAACTGAAATTTGTTGTTAAGTAATATTCGTGGTTTTTGTGTGGTTGTCATTTTGATTGAGCAAGGAGGAAGCGCTGTTGCAGAGTAGGCCCTATTACAGTTAGTGTTAGTCTCTTCCCAGTTGAAAGGGCTTGAGGAAAGGGGGCTCGTGGAGAGGGAAGACACGGCAGGATAGGCGATGGGGTCATCCGATCACGGGATCATGGGAATGAAATTCTTGCCCCAGTACCTTTTACAAAAAGTCGGCGCCTATGCTCTTTCTGTCTCCTCGCATCGTCCACTTCGCTCCTCGAACAGACTGGATCTTTTAGTTCCTCATACTAGAACAGCTATGGCGCAGTCCCGATCTTTTGCCTCAATTGGTCCCTCTCTCTGGAATACACTGTCTCCTTAATTCTACTCGCTCTCAAATGTTAATTGGTAACATGTCATGTTCTTTTGCCTTTCTCAAAACCTATTTCTTTTCTTGTGGCCTTGCGCACTGGGAGCGCTTCTGAACGGTTCACCCTACAAGAGGCGCTTTATAAATGTTTAAATACAATACAATACAATACAATACAACAATAAGAGAGATTGTGTGCTCACTTCCAGTACTAGCTATAGTTTTTTTACAAGACTTATTTGAATTCAGTAGGTGGCGCTGGTATCACACTACGCGCTAAGAAAATGGCTGCTATGGATGTTCATTTCGAGGATAGGCGTATAATTGCAGGGTGAGAATTGTCGGGGGGGGGGGGTTAGGGGGGTTGAACCCCCCTAGTCTTTCTTAGGACCCCATAGTTAAGCCTTCATTGCACACCCCAACTCCACAGGAATCAAAGTCTAACCACCCCAGTCTTTTTTCCACAATTCTCATACTGTGTAATTGTAATCGTAATTGTTATCGCAATCTCCAAACTTCTATAACGTCACTCGCAGGGCAAGCGCAGAGCACTAGCCTATTCACGAGCGCTACGTTAAATGGGGGGGGGGCAGTGCATATTTTAACAGATTTACACTACTGCGACAATTTTAGGATCTCCTAAAAAGTTGATGATTTTTTGGGGAATTTGATGTTTTGGGGGGATTTTCTTCTTCGGAAGCGACAATGCATTTGACTAATTTTACTACTGGGACAAATCTTAAAACTCCTGCAACATTTGTCCCACTAGTTATAGTTTAACCATACATTGCCTGGGACAAATCAGCCTGACTACTGGGACAAATCCTAAGACTACTGGGACATTTGTCCCACTAGTTATACAGTTAAAATATGCCCTGATGGGGGGGGGGGGAGGTTTCAAGAGAATAGTCCAAAGGAGGTCCGACTTCCGTTTCCAGAGAGCCACATCAAGAGAGAAGGCAGAGCAGCTGTTAAGGAGGGTGTCGTTTAGGGCGAGAAGAATTGGAGGTGGGTGATCAGATGAGTCAGAGTACTTGAGTACTAGGAGTACTTGAAAAGGTTCGTAAGTTTTAAGTGGAAAGCCCGGACTGAGATAGGCCTGATGCGTCCGAAGTGAAGAATGTGCATGGAGCAGGAGCGCGAGAGGTTGGAGATGTGGTTAGAGAAGGAAAGGTGTGGATCAAAAGAAATACCTAGATTGGTGAAGGTGAAGGTGAGAGACGATGAGTTAGTCGATAGGTGTATGGAAGGGTCAGAGATTTTCTTGATTTGATCAAGAAGGCCTAGGATGATCATTGATCAATGAAGTTTTGGAAGGGTTAAGGCAGAGGAGATTGTATGATATCCACTGTGAGATTATATAGGTTAACCACGTTGAGTAACTGTGTGGTGGAGGTGGAAAACGAGCTCAGGGTGAAGGATATGTAGGGTTTGGTGTCGTCTGCGTACAGATGGTGGTCTACAAAGGAGGATTTTATGATATGGCTTAAAGGTGTATGTATATATGAGTGTTTGTACATGTACAAGTAAGGACCTCTCAAAACTGTTGCACAAATGGCTACCTGAGATTAACACAAATGCCACACACAAACACCTACTCACACACACACACACACACCTACTCACACACACCTACTCACACACACACCTACTCACATACATACCTACGCACACACACACACACAAATATCCACAAGATCAGGGTGACCAAGAAACGTTAGACATACGTGTATGTCAGGTTGGTTGAAAATGTAATGGTCAGTGGACACGTGATCTTGGCACCACTTTGCTTTTATATAATTAGGATCTCTTTTAAATGATTCTTGTTGCTTCAGTGTTGCCTGAAATTATCCGGGAATTACATCCATGCAGAAATTCTGAAGATGCTATATGTCAACATTGTATTGGGATTCGGTTGGGGCACCACGTGTGTGTGTGGGCTAACCACTGCTGACTCTTCTAGTTTTCTGTGCATGGCTTTGCTCACTGTTCTTAATGACATCATAATCTATGAGCTGGCTGGTGCACAGCTCACCTCTGTTTTGTTTTTCTTAAAATGGTGCTATATAAATATTTTCTAATTACAAATTTATACAACATTTAGATCGGGCAATAAGTTTGAAACACTATGACAAAGATCAAGATCAAATGCGCATGAAAGTTGTTTAATACGTTGCAAATGTCTGCAACTTTTTGCTAATCTATCAAGTCTAACGTTGTAACATTCAGTAGATGGTACTCAGCCAGCTGACTAGATAATATGTTTAAATACAGGTAGAAAACGTTCCAGGTATTAAGATATTTGAGTTCCTTGTCAATTTATCATTAATTGTTCCAGTACAGTTACTTTGACAGAGTGACTTCATTATGGATGCTGCATTCAGCAGCAAGTAGTCCGAGAATTTAGGTCTCCAGAGTTTTAGATTTCATCGATAACTTCGAGAGTCAAATTTGTTAGCTGCAAATCTGTTACGGGTTTGGTTGTCGATGTTCGAAGGAATGGAGGAAGATTACTGCTTTTTCTTTAGGTTGTTTTTTCTTCAGATGTTGAGTACTGCCGTTTTGGTAAGAAGAGGAGAAGAGAGATGATGATGCGCTGAGATCCAGCTGTCTTTTTTTCAAATTCTTTACGCTGAAGTTACCTGGCACATAACAAAAAATTTTAGAAATTGTTATATAATTAAATATCAAATTATTTTTTCAGCATTATTTTAAAGGTTTCATCATTCTCGTAGTTGTAGTCATGATCATGATCATCATCACTATCATCATCATGTTCATGATCATGATCATCGTCATCATCATCCGTGCCATGACATGTGTGAAATAGGAATTTTGTCCAAAACATACACTAGTTTTCATAAATCAGTAAAAACCTATTAAAATTCGGGGTAAGTTTTCTGGGGTGTGATTCCAAGTTCAACGTTCTTTGCCAAAAGTTAATCTCCAACGTGATAAAAAATAACTGGCCAGGGTTAGTTTAATATTCCACAGTTACACCAGGTGAAGTTCACACCCCTTAATTATATTCACCTGCATCCCTCAAGTGCACAGTTGCATCAGCCAGATTGGAAGCTGCTCGTATGTATACAGACTGACAGGCCTCTGATTCCCTAATAGCCCCTATACTGCGTGGTAAAAACAAACCAATTGGAATCTACATTTGATCGACCTGCAAAAATGACAGTTTGAACTTATTTAAGGCGGTTGTTAATAGGGTCGACCTTTCGCTTAGGTTTAAAACTTGAATTTTACAGTGCAAGGTTAAACTGTTCAAAGATCTGGTTTAATATTGTTGGCTTCTTGGGAGAATCTTCAGATCCCACTTGGGACTTTGTCACCCTAAGATCCCACTTGGGACCCTGTCACCCTGAGATTCCACTTGGGACCCTGTCACCCTGAGATCCCACTTGGGACCCTGTCACCCTGAGATCCCACTTGGGAACTCCAAACTCCTGCCAACTGTAAAACTTTGGGAACTTCACACCTTGAGCTTCTGCACTTTTACTTCCTAATTTAATTCCTAAACTTTCATTCCCACAAATATTGTTTTAAAGTCAACTCTGAAATAGGACTAAATCAGAATAAGTTTATTATCATCATTATTATTACTAGGTACTAGTACTACTAATATCACTGCTACCACTACTACTAACGGTAAAACCATAGTTTAGGTTGGTAAATTATTTGTGTGGATAAAACTGTATAGTATAGGTTAGTAAATTATTTCTATGTAGATACCTAACCAAAACAAGAAGTTGCATGATCAATGAAAATATTACATAGTAAAACTCAAACTACAAGCTGGATTAGCAATGAAATATTTCATAAAAAAACTGAAAGTAGAAGTTGGATGATAGTTTAGGTTGGTAAATTATTTGTGTGGATAAAACTGTATAGTATAGGTTAGTAAATTATTTCTATGTAGATACCTAACCAAAACAAGAAGTTGCATGATCGATGAAAATATTACATAGTAAAACTCAAACTACAAGCTGGATTAGCAATGAAAATATTTCATAAAAAAAACTGAAAGTAGAAGTTGGATGATTGTATAGTGGAAGCCGAATATAATACATAGAAATTATTTACCAACCTAAAATTCATACTGACAATTTACCAACCTAAACTACGGTTTTACTCTACTATATCATTGCTACTACCACTACTTACACTACTGCTACTACTTCTATTACAATGGGGCAAAAATAAATTTTAGTAGTAGTGGGACTACTTGACTTAGGCCCTACAACAGCGTAAATGTCACTGGACTGCAAGATATCGAACATCAGGGCCTCCTGTTGTCTAAATAAAGCTAATTGAGTATTGTATAATCGCCCGTGTAGACGAGAACATAAATACGTGGTCATTTCTTTAATTTCACGCAGGCCTTAGCTAAATTTACGACTCAGTTTGCCAGCCCATGGTAGACTGACGGTCACTGACCTAGTTTTCCCAACCTTCAGATTTGGACCCGACTTCTCCAAGTCCAACGGCTCAGGATATTTAAGTTTTAACTACATTTTAACTTAGGCGGCCATCGATTGAAAGAACGCGTAATTGTTTTTCATAATTGAACCCGTTACAGTAGATCCTAATTGTAAAGAAAAACTAATTCATCTAGATTGTACTAGTTTTTGCCTCAATGGGCTATACAGTTTATGCTAACCGGTGTCAAGATGTCGTTTTCCCATCGCTTACAAGCCTGGTCGTCGCGGAGGAAGGATGAACTATTTACCACAACATTGACAACATTGACAACATTGACCACATCCCTGGCCGCCCTGGCCGCCCTGCTGCTGGCCCCCGTTACCACCGCCCATGGCCATGCAAAGGACTAAGAGGAATAATCCAAGGCAAATGCCAAAACAGCACGCAAGCATCTTAATCGATGTTGAACTTAATTCTTGTAAGTTTAACGACAAGAAAGTAGCTTCTCTTTCAGGTTCCGTTGATTTCAAAACAGCAGTTGATGACGTAACTAACCGACGTCTATGACGTAGGCCTAACGCGTTAATACACAAAGAGGTCGTTGCTTTCATTGATATGTATAAATAGTAATAGTAACTATTAATACATATCAATGGTTAAGTAAGTAAGTAAGTAAGTATAAGTAATCTTTTATTAGTATAAGACAAACGCTCATACTTTACAACAATACATACAAAAGGATCACAATATCAGTAACACTGTAAGACAGTTTAAACACAAGCAATTCTATATAATGTCTTATTTACATGCATATACATTATACAGTATTATAAACAATAAACGATAGTGTCTTATTTACATACATAGGCCTATCTATAACTAAAGTTATGATCTAAGCCTTACATTCTAAGGAACATAAGCATTACTATGGTCTACAAAAAGAGCCAGTTTAGATATCAGAACAGGTACTAGAACCAGCATTAACCCAGTTTTTATACTTGTACAGTGAGCGAATGATGAAGGATTTCTTATGTAGCAATGTATTAAAGTGCGGTAATTCAAAAGCATGTCCAGTGGGGGCGCCAGGATTTCAGGTTTGGGGGGCTTAAGCCCTAAGCTCTTCCCTTTCTCCCTTCCTCCTTTGTAAGCATTGCAAAGCTTCAGAGGTTTCCAGCGTTTTGTTTGGGGGGGGGGGCTGAGCCACAGTTTGGAGGGGCTAAGCACCCCCTAGCCCACCCCTGGCGCCGCCACTGAGCATGTCCCCTTTTTCTTAAGTTGAATTTATGAAGGTGCTCTGCAGGCAGTAATTGGTGAAGACAGTGTTGGGGTGACTGAATGCTTTTGAAGAACTTCAATTCAATTTTTTCACAAATCTTCTCTAAAGTTAAACCATCACCACTAAAGAGGTTACTGCGCCCAGCCCTGCGCAAAAAAGATTCAATTTTTCCACCCAGTTCAGCCGACAGGAATCCCCCCAAGATGGTATGGCATACGTTAGTCGGGAGACTACAAGGGCTTGAAAAATGTTCTTTAGTTTGCTGGGAGGCATTCCTTGAGATCGGAGGACTTTTAGGGGGTATAGGCGTTGGCTGCATATCTTCAAAATAAATGAAACATGGTCATCAAATTTTAAGTCTTCTCGAAAAAGAACACCCAGCAATTTGACAATTTTTACTCTTTCAACATTGCTGATAGGATCCGGAAGAGATAAGTGTCTTGGATTCGGTCTATGAAATACAAATTCTTTAGTCTTGGAAAAATTAAGTGTCATTCTGTTCCTGGAGGCCCAATCCTTAATATTATCAAATTCAGATTCCAAGCTAGGCCTAACAGGAGAATTTTGGGGGGTGAGAAGGTTAGTATCATCTGCAAATTTGAAAAGGATGTTGGACAGAGAGACGGGTTTAAGATCGCTCTCCATTACAATGTAGAGGGTGGGACCAAGACCAGACCCTTGGATAATACTGCGATTAATGGAAGTAGAATCAGAAAGTACATTGCCATATTTGAGGACTTGAGATCGACCAGTTAGGAAGTCAATGACCCAATTTGAAATTTTGGTTGCTTTTACCCGACGTTTTTGCACAAAATTAAGGCTCTAATCCTTTGCACGCAGGTCCGCCGAGAGGGAAGAGCAGGGGGGAAAATGCCCAGGAGCCCGGCGACGTTTTAGGGGCCCAGGCCGGGCCCGCAATCAACATATGAAAAATATTATAATCAGTTATACAGTGTTTATGATTAATGCCTTTTAAAATATATTATCTGACGCTTAACTACAATCAGTTTAAGCTTAAGTAGGCCCCTATCTGAAGAAAATTATAGTTGTATAGGCCCCTATATAAATATAATAGGCCTATTGTACGGTCGTACACGCACTTTTATTATTTACGCATCTATTCACAACTTAAGTTGAAAGTCCGGGTAGTCGGATACCCAGGTAGAAACATATTTGCTTGTCGTAACACGCAGCTCTGAGAACTGACTGAACTGCGAGGCTGGGCCCCTCGTGCGTAGGTTGGAACAAAGTCCTGTGTGTAGATAGCGAAGGTTAGAGAGAGGACCTTCACTATCAGAGTGCCATAGATACCCTTACCGCTATCTTTCGAAGCAGAATTTATCACTGTGTTGGTCGATAATTGCCAACACAGAAGACGGGTAAGGAGACTTACTCCGTAAAATGTGACTTTGGAATAATCGTAATCTCCAATTACTTCTAAAGCGCCACTCGAAGGCCAAGCGCAGGACACCAGCCTATTCACGAATAAGGTTTTCATTAGAAGCGATCATCAAAAGAAGCCTAAATTACTAGTATAACCAAAGATCTTAGAGTCGTAGTCTACGACTCTAAGATCTTTGACTCTTAGATCTTTTATTTGGTATAACGGCGTAATAGAAGTTATCTGATTAGATTAGACTTGGTGTGCATGTGGATTTTAGTATGGCCTCAGAGGCTCAGAGCAAAACATAATAGTCTATGATTAGTAAAGACACGAGAACAAGCTATTTAAAAATTGCCTGGCGGTTTGTTTATGGTCGATAGTGAGAGGTGGGAAATATGGCGACGGTTGACGAAGACACTGAATTAAGAGATTTGGTCTCGCAGGCGTTAGAGGCATCTGGCGTTCTCGGAAAAATCAGAGTAAGGCGAAAACGTATTATCAACGTTTAGCTGATGTGACAAGTCGTTGCGTTACGTTAGGGCTTCTAAACGTGCCCATGCACGGCTCTGGCTTCCGGTTTTCTAGAATTAAGTAATGCAGTGCTACCACAGATATTAAATTATTGTATTTATTGACTCTATTTGGTGCTACTGTAAGTTATAAAGCCCTAGTAGAGATTTTATAAAGAATTAGTTCATTTACAGGGCCTTTGTCGTGGAGTAGTCGTTCGGGTAGGTAATGAAGAGAACATGATAAATTATGGGTGGGTCGTTTGAGATCTGCTTGTTCCGCATTTGTATCAACAATTTGTCCACCCTAGATGTCGAGTGGAAATAGAGTGCCTCTGACATACTTTGACTGATTTTTCATAATTTTTCGTTACTTGTTGCTTACTCTTATTCTTATTAAGAATATTTGTAAGATGTGTAAAGTCGCTCAGAAATTCGAATCGTGTGGTTAGTCGGGTCCGGCCCGAATCCCCGAAACCCGAATCCCCGAAACGAATTTCGGCCGAATCCCCGAAATCGATTTTAGACTAAAATTATAAATAAACAGGTGAATAGGCAGTATATCGCGATACATCAAGGCCACGCAAGGTCTATGTCATGTACGAGTTTACAAATTAACTTTGAATAGTTTTCGAGAGTTCGGCCGCTTTCTATAAAACTGTTTTCGGGAAATCGGGCTTTTGTGTATTTTCAGCGTTTTCGGGGATTCGGGTTTCGGGGATTCGGGCTGATCCCGGTTAGTCAATCGCATGGTGAAGTACAATCAGACATCCAAATGTCTGAATGTCAGTGACATAGATTGAGTTGTGAGGTGTTTCTTGAAATATTGGTAGTCTTTTCCATTCCTTGGAGCCACAACACGGAATGCACAAGAACCCATGACATTCCTGCATCAAAGACCCTACTTAAAGATTTCAGGCAGTGCCAGCAAGCAATGTAAGGACAGACATTGAACATTGGTAGGGGTTTTCCTAAGATTTTAGAGGTCACACAAGCCAGGTTACAGGAAACCAATACATCTGACCGGGTAGGGTTAAGGAGTTTATATGTCAAGATGCTCACAGCACCACGTGAGCCAACTGCTTTATTGCTTAATTCTTCTTATTGGATTACTTCCAGTAGTCCTAGACTCTCTCTGTTTCCTCTCACAATCTAGTCATATTGCTTATACCTTTCAAGAATTAAGTCTCCAAATAAGGTTTTGCTGGGTAGGGCTTTCAAGTGTGTCCTTTATACGTTCGTAAGGAGCATTTGAAGCATGTTTGTGGACTACAAATTTTGCTGTTTATTACCAGAATTTTAAAGATTGAATGATCAATGATAAATGATAATTGATGTTGTTTTTGAAGGCAGAACTTCGTGCAAGTGTATTTTTGGCACTGGAAGAGCAAGATTCTGTTCAGGTCAGTAAGCCAGGCCCCACTTCATTTCTTTCTTTTTTTAAATAAATAAATCTTATAAATCTTTCTTGAAAAGGCACTCTATGAATCTATGATTACAACTTCAGTGGCGATTGTTATATTGTTTAAATTTTTTGTCACTGATATGATTACTTACTGATTTGCAATAACTGTTGATTTTGCTTGTTTTATGTTGTTTTTTTCTATCATTTGTCAATTTCTTCACCTTTGCTTGATAATTCTTGTTTGTTTATACAAGTTAATGCTGGTTTTTAATTGTGATCGCAAGATTTCTGCAGCACTGAAAAACTAAATTGTGGAAATCAGCAATCATTCACAGGCGCTCAGTCAAAACTAAAATCGATAGACAGGTAAGGTCAGAATCTGTTCCTGGTCAAGATCAAAGGGTCAGGCAGGCGTACAGTCAGACAGCTACAGTCAGGGGCGTCTATCCCCCCCTAAGTCATTGGAGCAACGTCCTTTTTCCCCCTCTTCTTCCCCCCTTGCCGTTCCTTCCCCCCTTAAATGGTGGCACACACTGACAAATCTTTCCCCCCTTATTTCTTGGATGGAGCATTTGCTCCAAGGTTTCTATGGTGTAGACGCCCCTGGCTACAGTGGATAGATGGTGTTTAGGATATAAGCGGAGAGAGTGTGACTCCTGAGTTAGGTATTGGCACTTAATAAGTGCATAATAATAATAGTCAATTTCATTCGAGAGGTGATTGGCGCCTTTCGGCCACTTATGGAGAGCCGCGAGAGGGCACCTTTCTCTTCCAGTGCCTCTCTGTTTGTAATCAACGCTATAATGCCATTGCGTTCCGTGGCACGTTCAATGACCTGGCGAAGGACGAGGCCTGATTTCCAGGAAACAACATTTTAACAGATTAAGATCTATGTCCCCGAGGGATGTCATGTACCTTGGGGCAAAAGAAATGATAATAATAATAATACTCCCAAGCTTAAATTTTCAATCACTGTTAATATCTTAGAGCCTGAGGGATCTTATTTACCTTGGGCGACAAAAAAAAATAATAATAATAGTAATAATAATAATATAATAATAGTAATAATATAATAATAATAATAAATATAATAATAATAATAAGCTGAGCTGAAGCCACTATCAATACTGCTTGGTGACAAATATAAAGCAATTAAACGTGACTGTTGTGTTAGCTTGTATTGTAATGAGAGTTTTAAGCAATAATATTTATTTCTTTTTTTCTTCTTTTATCTCAGAACAAAACTCCATTTGTAAACGAGGGATTAAAGAACCTTGTGGAAACAAGAGAAGGTAAATTGTTATCGAAAGCATCCCGTGGA
This sequence comes from Allolobophora icterica, assembly GCA_963556255.1. NCBI lineage: Eukaryota > Metazoa > Annelida > Clitellata > Crassiclitellata > Lumbricidae > Allolobophora > Allolobophora icterica. The sequence goes on along the minus strand of OY744602.1, from coordinate 96,249,965 downwards.
ATCTTCAAAACTGATGCCTCAAATTCTATTTTACTTTAAAGAGGAATTTTAATGATCTCGCATAAAAAATGTATCATGACACTATAGTGTGTTTAATTAAGTATCTCGCAAAAGCCCTGGACACATGACCAATGACCATATGACTGAGCTAAACAAGTTCACTTTAATTCAGGTAGGTAGCAAACCTGAGATGCACAATAGTCTGGTGGTGAGCATATTGGACTGTCAACCAGGGTTCAAATCCCCGCCTGGGCAGAAATTTGTTTCGAGATTTCTTCTCCTAATTCCCCCCCCCCCACAGCAGACTTGGCTATAATTACAGTCAGTGAGAAGATCAGATGGCAAGGGAAGGGATTGACCGCATGCCCTCGTATGCCAAGTTTCAGAAAACTAAGTAAGTAAGTAAGTATATTCTTTATTAACACCAACTGCCTATACCGCACTTTGGTTTACATACAGTTTATACAAAATAAAACATTCTCGAAAAAAATGTTTTCCTCATTAAATTGTCCGCTCTAGGTATTAATCGGTCGTGCAGTCTTGGCCTCATGGAATAGTGCTGTGGCCTCAGCGGTGGGAGATGATGGTTCAGCACATGGCCCTCGTCATGCAGTACCGCTGCGAAGAGGCTCCCGTCTGCAAGGCTACATAATTGCTCGAAGGTGGGGCTATCCGCAGGGAGATAGTGCAGACGCACCAGACGGTCTAAAACGGACTCCAATCTATCACGCTCCTGTTGACCTGCGAAGCCCCACCATGCCGGGGCCGCGTATAACATACGGGCTAATGTAGTCATTTTTATCACGTCATATAAGCTTGGGCATCGCAGGCTGTGCGCTGTCATGATTCGCAGAGCATACATCGACTGTCTTGCTTGATGCTTCGTACTTCTGGCTAGCTTAAGCACTGATAAGATACGTACGCAAATGTACGCGGCCTAGAGTACAAAGCTGCAGTACTCAAACACAATAGGAAACTGTTCCAGGAGGACAGTTTCACATGTAAGGAGGCACTATGGCGTTAAGACGAGTTATTATATGCAGTTATAGGTGATTATTGACCAGTTGTACATTGTGGACACGTTGACGTTAAAATGATCGGGGATACGTATTATGATATAGCGGTTCGAGCGTAAAAGGGGTTTATTCTGAAGCACTTAATAATTGTCACAACAATGCCGTTATTGTATGGCACGTTAAACCGACACGATATGTAAAGTTAGCAGCTTTGGGAGACATAATAACACTTCATGTTAAGCAGGAGGGGTCGTAAACTTGGAGTGCATTAATCAGTCCACACTGTAGCATCAATAATTTTAATATCCTAAGTATTTGGTGGCATTTCTGTTGTTTTCAGGTCGAGTGGCAATATCTATAGTTCGTGAATTCTTGGAATTCTTCAAAATGGACTACAGTCTTGTTGTTTTTGATCCTGAAAGTGGATTTGTGAGTACAGATTAAGAAACATTGATCAAATCAAATGAAATCCTAATCCTAACCTAATCATTTTACAGTGACATCCACCCTAATCTAATCTCTTAAAATGGCAATTGCAGTAAATTTTGCAGTGAGAGACCCTGTTCTAAACAACCACATTTGTTACAAAGTTGGAAGCGACTGCATACCAGTATTATCCAGTTGTTTACAAAGTTTTAAACAACTGCATACCAGTATTATCCAGTTGTTTACAAAGTTTTAAACAACTGAATACCAGTATTATCTAGTTTACAAAGTTGAAAACAGTTTCTTTCCAGTTGTTTACAAAGTTGAACACAATTGTGTTGTGGCATTAATTGTAAATGTTTTTGTTGTGCTTGACTCATTCATTTGTCACACATTGGCAGTTAAAAGCAATTGACCGGTATAAACATTTTCTTTAAACATATGGTTTATCAAGATGTTACAGTGTTTACAGATTTGACAAGTGAACAGGCGAGGTTTGTTTTTCTTTGCAGAGTGGTCGGTTTCAAAACCGATCTAGTCTACTGAGAGAGCTGAACATATCTGAACCGTCCGGTGATAATAAGTTACCTTTGTTATCTGAGCTTCTCAAACGAGCGCATACCAATGGGGGAACGCGCACTGAAGGCTTGACTGAGGTGAGAAGTGATTGTGCACCTCATAACATGTCTTGGCGCTTGCAGCCTCTATTCGACAGGGTGGCCAATTGGTTAGGGCCCTCGGTCTGTAACGCGGACAGCACGGGTTCGAACCTCGTCCAAGGAAGTTACTGTGTAGGGACCGTGTGCAAGTCCTTTGTGCACAATTGCTCTGCGCCATCGATGTTCTGTCATATGGTCGTGTGCACTTCTGAACTTTGGAAGGAGGGCAACATCAAATACAGTTGTATTGTTGTATTGTAGTGTTGCTTTGTCTGAACGTACAACTTGTCTGTTTCAGCTTGCTTAACCACTGTAACCTGACTTGGTTTTCCTATGCGATTGGTTTCAGCTGCTCCATATATTACATTTTTTTGCCTATAGTTTCACTGTAGAATAAAAGAACAGCCCCTTAAGCTAACCCAAGAGGCAGCCATGAGTATGAAGCGCCAGCGACTTAATTTTCTTAGACTTGGCATATGAGACGAGTGGCCGATCCTCTGTTCTTCCCATCAACTGTGGAGTCAGCGTACTCATTATAGTGGAGAGGGATACAAGCACAAACAGAGCCAAAATCTTGAACATGTTTCTGTCCTGGTGAGGATTTGAACCCCGACCTCTCAGTCAACAGTTCAGCACACTAGCCGCTAGACTAACGCTTACCCGTTTCACTGTAAGCAGCCATCGATGGATGCCTTGTGTTAAACATTTATTGTTAGGATGTTACATACTTCTGAACTGTGTTTATTGGATGTCTGTACACCAAAGTGTGATTAACAATTGGTTAATAAAGAACTTACTTACTTAATTATGATAATATTTGTGTTGAAATCTCACCTTAAATCAGGAAGATCAGAGTAGATTAGATATGATGGTAACTGGGTAGGTAGTTGATTAAGATCTTCATGCACAGTTCTTAGCACCATTGTATTATGTCTAATTATTTGACAGTATTTTTGTTTATTAATTAGAAATAAAAAGTTAGATTATATGATCGTTTGACAGCAAAATACTTTATCGCTAACGGCCGAATGTTTCGTTTTTGTCTTTTAGTCTTTATCAGCTCAACAGATTTCAGAAGCTCGTCTTAAATTTGATAAATACGACAAGGTAAATGAGTTTCTGTTTAAAGTTTCTGACTTTAAATGTTTACTGTTAACGATTTAACTCTTTAACGACAAGAGTGTACTAAAAGCAACTGGGAAACCAATGCAGCTCGTCGTTAAACTTTTAAACCAACTATGAGGCGTACTGTAAATTTTAACACCTAATTACAAAAATAAATACTGTCTTACGGACTTATCTTCTGGATATTGACCCGGTTATGGCATGGTTTGGTGTGCCATTAGTTGATGCCTTGTGCATTAGACACAGGTGCAATAGAAGTCACTTATGACTTTCAGTTTGTTTCTTGTTGCAGGACAAAAACGGAAAAATTGAAAAGAATGAACTACAGCAGCTGTTTGCGGATGTGTATCCGAATTTTAATCGGTATGCTTAATTCTTCTTAAGCATGATAAATTACCGTCAGTGTAGTCATTATAGCTGAGTTGTTTAAAGTGCATTATATAAATAGAAAAATAAAGAATGGTAATCATTAATTTGTGATATAACAAGAATCCTTTTATCTGGTTATACAATGTGGACTCCGTTATGCGCTTCCAGTTTACATGCTATTCTGCTTAACGCAGAGTTTTGTTATATCACTTAACATAACATGTCGTACTGGTTAATGCGTTATAATAGGAACTGCAGTGAAATGCTAAATATTGCTTTTCCAAGCAATATCCATTTTTGTACATGGTCTGGTTTACACACTGCATCATAAATCATGTCTCCCAACGACTTCATGTTAACAGTCCACACTGTACTTACGTGTGAGTGCCTGGTGATGGAGACAATTCCTTTTGTTCAAGCTGTATTCGCTTGTAGGCATATTTCTTGTTCTTACCGGGCTGCACCGTCGTGCTTGCCTGTTTTCATTTTCCAGCTGATTTAATTCTTTTAAAGTTTCACACTTGTGTCCTGTTTTAGAAAAAAACTCTGAAGAGATTTAAAGCATTTGAAGTAAAGTTGTTGTTTTGCATATGATCTCGGCATGCGAGATGACCAGACATATAGTTTGTTGTTACCTGTATATTTTTTTTCTGCATTACTGATGTGCAGTGTGTACAGAGTTTGCAGGATTCTGGGAACATTCCTTGTGAAATGAAAATGCCAGAAACGGCGATCCAACAGTTGGATAGATCTAAATTCTGCTATAAACTCATTTTTCAAAACAGAAATATGTTGACGCAAAGATCTTCGTTTTTACATTGTGCTCAGTAGCAAAAGTTTTTTTAATCCGTGACAGATCAAGTAAATATTTCTTTCATGTATTTCCATATTTGTGACTGGCTCTGGCAAAAGGAGGCGGAAGTCGCCAATGATAAAACAAGAGAAATTAGCCAAAACACCAATCAGGTGTAAATTTTTCAATTATCGTTTTTTTTGCGTATATTAATAAATAAGATGTTATATTATATGAAAAAAAAATTGATTTAATAAAATTTCACCTATTTCATGACAAATTTAATAAATTTGTGTGATTGATAAAAATTATCCGAGAATTTAACATTTTGGGGGTATCAGTTTCAAGAGCATTTTATTAGGGACCTGCGAAGCTTCGATATTCGAATCGAAAACGAATCGGACGGCGGTATTCGATTCGATTCGAAAATGATGTAATGATTCGAAAAATTTCGAATACTTTTTCGAAAAAAATGATTAGTCCTTGAGGCACTTTGTTGTGAACTATAAGTTTTAATTCTTTACTGCGCGTGGATTGGTTGTTAAATTTCTGGGTGCAACGGCGGCACACGACAACAGCAAACCCTCTGGCAAGAAAAGGGTTTACGGCGCGGTCGACCTCTAGAGCTTTTGTGTACGGCGTATTTTGTGTGTCGTATCGGTAGAGCTGCATATAATTAATGACTTTACAAATGATGTCACGCGGCGTGAGGTGTCGACTGCACTGGCGGCGATCTTGTTTGACAGGTGGAGGGGCACAGGACGCTTTAGAACTGATATGGTCAAAAAAGAGATTAAAAAATTTGTCACCTTTCTTTGATGTTTCTTCAAAATTCGGGGAGACAACTGTATGCTCTGATCCCCCACTATTAAAGCTGGGTGTCTTGTGCCCTCGACCCCCCGGGATCGCCGCCCATGGTCGACCATGTTCTTATGGCCAATCATATTGCACGAAATTAGAGTAATCACTCGATTAGGTTACGGCACGCATTCACCGCTGCCTCAAGTAAGTAAATTAATGTAAATTAGGTAAATAAAATAATGGCCTGACTCCAGTTCCGTCTATCGTCTTTGAGTTTAACTTAAGCTCATCGAGCGACGACCGACGGTCTGACGTCTTCGGCTAGGCTAGCGATTGACCGCTCGCCCGTACCTTTGCAAGACGAGCGACCAGGGAGAGCGATCGATCGCTCGCCTCAAGTGAGCAGCTCTGGTTTTACTCCGCTTAGATGTACACCAAAGTTCGGTTATGCAGTTGGTACAATAAAAAATATACTTACTTACTTACTTAACTCATAAATTATTTGTGCTATTTTTAATTCTGTTGATAAGCTTAACTAATGCTTAGTTTAATTGATTTTAAACTACAAAACAGTTATTGATATATATTGATACCGTACTGTGGTACGCCTGTGCAATCAAGCTTCATGAATATCAAACTGGTACCCGCTGATTCGATTCGAGATTCGATTCGAATTCGAATCTTTACCCCCGATTCGATTCGAGATTCGATTCGACTGAAAATTTGTGATTCGCAGGTCCCTACATTTTATAGCCTTCAATCTGTTAGGAATACTACGAGTAACACCTCACTGGAAAGCTAATGCATTCAGCTTGCTAAAAAAATAGCCTCATTTGGTGGGTTTCCTATAGTAATTTCCATAAGTGTAAGGTTAAAAACACTGAAACATTGCAATTTATGTTGAGTTTGTATTAAGGTAATAAACTTTGCATGCGTTTTTCTCGAAATTGTACTTCTGAGTAGCAATACATTCTAAAAATTCATATCTCTGGAACCAATGAAGATAAAATAATAATTTTTTCAACATTTTAAATAGAAATTATTGTTGATCATTTTAAGCCAAAAATATATTAAAATAAATTTTTGGACAACAGCCTCCTTTTGCCAGAGCAAGTCACATTTCTTGCCTGTTCCTATTGAATTTTGCTCTTATTGTATAACATTAAAATGTTTTATGTCTAGGAACTTGCTAGATCGTTACGTGAATGATGAATTTCGAGCGGCTGACAAAAATTTTAGTAATGGTTGGTGGCTTATCTTTTACTACTTGCAATGTGAATAACAGCGATGATAGTAATCAAAATGATGATGGTTATGGTAATCAAACTGATAGTAACAAAATAGTAGTAATGAAAATGATGATGTTTATGGTAACTGATGTGATATAGTAACAGTAATAGTAATGAATATGACAGTAGTATTCAAAAGGATGATAAACTATGATATGGTATAAGTTTACAATTTGATTCTCACTTTAATTTTGTGTTCATAATTAGTGTTGCAGTTTTTTAGTACAAATTGTTTCTGAGCCTTTCTCGGCGGCCAAATTTATCCACATGCTTGTCTCTGAAATTTCATCTTGTCCAAGGTTATTATGCAAGCCAGCGAACAAGAACCTAGACTGTGACCCATGAAATATGCTACCCAACTCAGCGTTACGTTATTCGTTTACATGTTTTCTTAGCCAAGATCTTGGCTGTCAGAATTTCAAGTTCTCTTCTCGACCCAAACGACACCCACCTTAACAGCTGCTCAACCTCCTGCCTTGATCTGGATCCCCTGGAAACCAGACTCGGACCTGCTTTGAACTACTTTTTGGAACCCCCTCTGATTTGATGCAGCACTCATGAATAAGCTGGTGCCCTGCGCTTGGGTTTCGAGTGGCGCTTTAGAAGTTTGGAGTTTTCGATTACGATTTCGATTATCTATCCTTTGTGTGAAGGGCTGGCTATCATACCATAAGTGTCGATCATCAGCTCTTAGCTTACTTCAGCCAGCAACTGATGTCTGGTAAATGTATGCGTGTAGTTCTATGTTTCTTGTTTTTTCTATGTAGCCATTGAGTTTGGTGAATTTCTGAGCATGTACCATCGGATGTTTGTTCTATGCAAGTCATCACCGTCGAAAGACGTCGAAGGCATTCTGCCGGTGAAGTCGGGGGATACGTCCAAGGTTAGTTACGTCACGCATTGTGTCATGACCCTATTACCATTGAAACATTCAGTAAGTAATGCTTCATTTAACACTTTAACAACGAGCTGTACTGGTTTCCCAGTCGCTTTTGTACACTCTCGTTGTTAAACTGTTTTGAATATTTAATTCAGTGAATACTGGACTGTAAGTCGAGAGGTCAGGGGTTGAAATTCCATCAAGTGTAGAAATATGTTTAGAGATTTTTCTCCACGTGTGCCTCCAAGCCATCTCAGCTATAATGAGTACACTGACTGTGTACAGTGTCAGTCAGTCAGAAGATCGGTTAGCGAGTGGGAGGCCTGGACACCTGCCCTCACATATGTCATCTTGAGGCTAAAATACAACTGGTCACAATTACAGTAAAATTATTTTTTAACTTCAATATATTCATGTGTTGTATATAATTAACTTTCAAATGAATGGCATCCTGATTGCAGAAACCCGATTTGACCAAGGCTCCATCAAAATTGCCTGAGCTGAAGAGTAACCATGAGAAACGCGATGCAATTAAAGACATCTTTAGTTTGGATAAAGACGGAGATGGCATTTCCAGCGAGGAGGATCTCGATTTACCCGACAAAAAGCCAGGCTTCAGCAGGTAGGATTCAACAGTTATATTCTCATTTGTTACATGCAATTCTAATTAGAAATGTTATTAGAAATGTATATGGTACGGCATAAAGAGGTGCTCACTGTGGTAGCCTAAACATTGTTAAGTGTCGTTATTGTTATTATTATTATATTATTATTATTACTTACTTACATTTTTAGCATGTGCAAAGTCAATCAGAAATGTGAATCTGAGGCGTGGTTAGTCAGTCACCAGGTGAAGAGCATTTAGATATCCAGATGTTTGAAAACCAGTGAGAAATTGTGAGTTTTGAGGCGTTTCTTGAAAGAAGTGATAGAGTTCCAGCATCGAACAGACATGGGTAGGTGATTCCATTCCTTGAGGTATCAACGTGGAATGCACGAGAGCCCATGACAGCGCTACATCGAGGCTCAACCAAAAGACCCATATCCGAAGAGTGCATGAAGGATATCATTAAGGATAGAGAATTCATCACTTGCAAGTAATAACATTGGAGAGGAGACCTTTAATTCTGTCAAGTGTTTTTTGCTTTAAGTTTTGGGAAAGAGAATGTACCAAGCAAAGACACGACCCTGACGAAACTGACATCTGGCAGCAGTATGAGCTCACTGGCTGGACTTCCATCTCTTGGTTTGTATATGACTGTCTTACTAAAGTAAAGCAACATTGATATTACACAGATTGAGATTATAAATCTAATCTAGCCTAGTGACCTCTGCATTGCTGTTATCCAAGGAGTCAATTGCATCAAGGTACATTTACTCCAAAACTGATCTGTTAGAATTAAACACATCACGGAAACTCTTCTAGACCCTTCTGAATCAACCGCAGAATTCCTAAATGAGAAATGGTGGAATTGGCAGCTGAATGAGTAACGGTTAGGTTTGATACCTGTGTTTGTGGATGAATAGTTAGCTAAATGTTTTCCTAAAAATTGGTCTGTGAATTGGCAGATTCTTCATTTGCATTTTGATTGTTACACCTCAGATCCAGATTTACCGACCCCTTGTATAATAAGTAGTAAGAGTAGTTTTAATAAGGATATACAATTTTACATACCCGGTATATGCTTTTAAAGGGTTACTAAATGTGCTTTATAAATGTCGAGATACATACATCCATAAACAGTAATAAAGTAAATATTAATAAGTATTATGCATAAATAAGTTATAAACATAACAAACTGAGATTCCTAGTTTTCAGAATTTGAAATTTTTCAGGTTTGACATCCAGCAATCAGAAAACAGAAACAAAGAAAAATGGCCTCGAAATTATCGACTTAGGTAACATATTATGCTGTTCGTAGAAAAAGGGCTGCATATATATAGTTAAATGTAATATATTATGTTACACAATGCAATACAAATGTATTGATATTGCCCTCCTTCCAAAGTTCAGACGTGCACACACGACCATACAACACAACAGCGATAATGCTGAGCAATTGTGTGTGAAGAACTTACTCAAGGTTCTTACACAGTGACCTCCTGAGTGGTCACTGCTCGAACTCGTACTCCTCATTACAGGCCGAACTCTCTATCCATTTAGCCACCATGCCTCATGTTGATACATTCTTTCAATATTAGGAACCGTTCTGTTTGTGGTTGCATTACATTAAAAAATAGGCAAGGATCAATAAACACAGGACTGGAAAGTTATTTAATGTCATGTGATTAGTTTGAGCACAGCCTTCTGGTGGACAGGAAGGTATCGCATCTTGTTTGCTTAACAAATGAGTTGCAGTTTATTATATTTATGAAGAAAAATTGACAACTACATTTGCATAGTAAATTTTACTCTTCACATTGCCTGTGGAAAGTTAAACATCATTTTTTATATCAGCTGTAAAATTTGAAAATAGGCAATATGTATGGGTAAGGAAGCATATGGGATATACAATTATTTGCAAGGGTTTCCATTCCTCTTATATATATGAATTGTATTAGACTTCAATAATTTACTGTTTTATTAGGAATAGTGCTGAATTTACATAGTGCTTCATTGCATTGCATTACAGAATATCAGGTTCTGTTTGAATTTTTTTTAAGATTGCAGAAGAACCAGAATCAAATCAGAAGAAATAAATTGCATCAAAGTTCCAATAAGAAAATATGTAGTGACCAGATATAAATTTTATTCACCAGAGGCATTGCTGTATTCGATTGTTTTTGGGCCGAGTGTAATTTAGGTTATTTGTTTAATTCAGATGGTTCCAATATCTAGACAACAGAGAATCCTTCGATCTGTGATGAAAATGTTGGTAATGGATGGACTTTTTTTGTAGGTGGTAACGAGAAAGACTACGAAGAGGATTTTCTGGAGTCTGTGTACGTGACATTGTTTCATAGATTAGAGAAGAAGCACTTGCACAGTGTTCCCCAGTGTACAGTGACTAGTTCTTTGGCATATTAGTGCTGTAGATATAATGCTGGCAGGCATGGCGAGGTTATAGCAATTGTATTTGTAAGCACCAATTAAACAAATAAACTCGTCTGTGGTGCTCCTGACCTAAACCAGTGAAATCAAAGTCAAATATGATGAACTTGTTTGTACTGGGATGGGTAGGCACTGTGGATAGAATGCTGACTGGCACGTTGAGGTTAAGCAGTGTGGAACCCTAATAGTTATTGTAATTAGTAACTTCTATTGTGCCGGTGTCTAATGCACAAAGCATCAATTGACGGGAGCACCAACTCGTAAGCAGGTCAATATCCAGAAGATCAGTCTGCGAAGACAGAGAGAGGCAGACTATGGTGGATAAGCAGTTTGTGAAGATAAGTCTTCAGTTTTGAACAACACATAAGTGAATGATCAGAATGAACAGATACAGCGAGAGAGTTCCAAGATCTAGGTCCAGCTACTAAAAAGCTCGTTCACTGTCTGTTGAACAGCATCTCAGTTGGCATCTGTTCAGCCGTCAATCCATTCACAGCTGGTAAATGTTGACCAGGGTAAGATTGGAGGTTAAGCATAGGGGTCCATCTTGTACCTCTGCAGAATGAGCTTTTGACCTCTGGACCATGTGCTTCTGTGGAGTCTTCTGCAGCCATGTCGACAAGTGTTTGACCTTTGCCTTTACATCGATGGTTGCTACAGAACCAAAGCCAATGAATGAAGGCATGAATGAACGAATGAGTGAACGAACGAGCTATGCAAATAGCCAGATACATATGCACACATACAAACATAGATACATATTACATACATATATACATACATACATACATACATACATACATCCACACATACTTAGGCAACATCATCCAGTCATGTATTATATTCTTGTGTTATACATGCATACATACATATTCTTATGATTACATTTAGGCAAAACATTTCTGTTCAGAAACAGTGAGTGAATTTAATACTTTCCAGACACTTATGTGGGATTTCTACTTCAAACACCAACATGCGTTGATTGTCACTTTGTTATCTCTTATCAGCATCAGTCCGCTTGGTCCGACTCCACGATCGGCAAGGTCAGACGACAACGAAGAGATCGTGGAAGAGATCGAAGAGGAGCTGCTCAAGAGTAACGCCAGCTCAGTGAGTGCTCTTTCTGTCTTATAGTTAATCAGTTAATTATTTGGATTGATCGTTGTGTGGTGTGAAAGGTCTTTTCTTTCTATGATGTTGATCGTTATTGCTGGATGCTCTTTAATTTAGGTTACATTGTCTTACAAATCTTTGTATGAGTGTGTGTACTGGTGGCTCAGTGGTAAGTTTGGCGCCTTGTGACCGGAGGGTTGCAGGTTCGAATCCCACTCTAGCCGCTGCGTACGGACCTTGGGCAAGTCCTTCACTCGCAATTGCTCGTGGCGCTTCGGCGTGAAAATTCCGGCACAGTATCAAATGCTGTAGTCGGGAGCGCCTCTGAGTAGTAGTTGACTTCGAGAGGCGCTATAGAAATATCCGGAATAAATAAATAAATAAAGACACATGCTTTCTTAAAACATGGATTCTGCCATTAAATGGTTGGGAATGATATTATAATTGTAAACTCCAAATCCTAAATCACTACTCTAAAGCTAAGTGCAGGGTACCAGCTTATAGACGTGCCGTGCGTCATGTCAGAGGGGTTGTCCTGAGACATCAGATGAAGTCTGGTTGACTTGTTATAAACACAAGCTTGGTATAATGCAACCTTTTAATACTGCAGTTCTCCTTGATATTATTCTCAAATATAACTTTGAAATGAGTTTCTCTTGTATGTGTCTAAAGACTTGTACAGTACCCTGTGAAGACCTCTAAACTCAGAATTGTATTAGTTCTTTTGTACATACTCTCGGTTTAGTAACTTGCAGTTTGGTAAAAAAATTGCATCAACATCAAGTCCAAGAAAACCTTTGCATTTACATTAAGCTACATAAATTTTCTGTAGGGGCAATGTGAACCTTTTCGGTAGTGTAACGTCTTACAATTGCATTTTCATTGAGAATAATGTAAACCCTTATGTTGACATTATTAATTTTTTTATCGTAATCATAATCAAAGTGCCACTCAATGAATCAGAGGTGCTCCAAACGCAAGTCAGTGCTATCGCTAACAAATAAAATGATCTTCAGGCATTTCTGGAAAAGAGGAAGAGAAAGGCTGAGGAACTGATATTGTTATCGTTTACTTTTGATGTTATTCCCGAGTTCACCAAGTCCGAGTTTTAAGAGGTTGTTTCATTGTTTTCAGTTCAAATAATTTAAACATTTGTGTTTACATTAATTGTGTAAATTTTCTATGCTTGTAAAACCTTCCTGCATCTGGTCAGGTCGCCAAAACTTTTCATATTAAAAAAAGTTTAAATTGTACTTAATATGTAACTCTTAGCATTTGTGGTGACACTGTACAGTTTATAATCACCATAAAAGCAGCTTGCTAGTGTTGGTGCTATATAAATTGTTGTCATTACAATTAAAAAATTTACGATGCAAGGAATGTATATGTTTTTCTTGTTTCTTGCAATTTTGTTTCTAAAGAATGACGATGCTACGACCGAAAAGACGGTCTCGGTTGCGGAGCCGAGCGGAGTTGGCGACTACTTCGAGGACATTCTGCTTCCGTAGTTCTACGATCAGTTCGTCCATTCATACATATCAAACCATTGTTATTGTTCGTTCAGAAGCAACTTGTTCAACTGTCCGATGACGTCCATTTCGTGATTATTTGAAGAAAGGGAAATTGCAAATTCTGTTAGGAGATTGTGCATTACAAAGTACATGCTGTGTATGTATGTACATATCTATGAATGTATGTATGTGTATGTATATATGTACATATGCTATGTATATATGTATGTATGCATGATTGCATGCATGTATGTATGCATGCATGTATGTATGTATGTATATATCTACATATGCATGTATGTATGTATGCATGTATGTATGTGTGTACATGTACTTAATTACTTATGCATGTATGTATGTATGTACATACCTTATGTATATATGTACTTGTTTCTGGCTATTTATATAGCACTTTTGTTACCTCACACAAGCGCTAAATTGGAATCTGCTGTGTAAATACGGTGTGTTACATACTTAATGTAATGTAACCCTAGACATTAATACCGGTACCTCGCAAAGGTGCTTCCTGCCTTGGAGCGGCTCTAAGTTCTCAAGTTTTTCCACCATTTGGCTTTATCATTGCCAGTTATGGGTTGTATCGATCCTGGATACATTTGGTCTGTTAACTTTTAATTTACTATGATTAATTTATTACTTCTAACTTATTCTTGGTTATGTTGTTGTTTGTAATTTCTGTTTTTACCAATTCCTTGAGATTTAACGTTTCCATTTTTAATCATTATTATTTATATTTCAGTGAATTATTGTTGTATTCTGTTAGTGTTATGTATCTTGGTTTTATCTGTAATTATTGTGATTTGTACTGCTGGCTATTTTTCTGGCACTTATGTTCACGACTGAAGACGTCTGAGTCTTAAGAGGCTGTTTAATATTCCATTTTGTCTGCTTGTTTACTTATTCTTGTCAGAATTACACGTAGTTTGACAGACCCTTCTACCGAATAACTTTACCTCTGAGCAATGTACTGGATGGGCATGTAGTTTCAGTGAGAGATTACCTTGTCCTACCTTGGTTTTTCAGGGAAACCTTTTACGGTTAGTCAGGGTCAGAATTAGCTTTGGTGGCTCTCCAGGCATATTATACATATTGGCACCACACCTGATCATTTTTTTTGTTTTTAATTAAGTTGCAAAAAATACTGTGAATCTTATGAACGATACTTATGATTTTGAACTCAAATAAAACCATAATTGAAAAAAAGATGAAAAGATTTAAAACATAAAGCACAGATTTTGTGAAAATGGTGTCCCCAAATTGTGGTGCTGGCATTTATACCTAAAGCCAATGCTGTCGTTGAGGTTTACAGGGGAAATTGTGCTGGACGAGGGAATTGGTGGTTTTATATGCATATCATTTTCAAGCACGGTGATGGGTCCATATTTGATGCCACACTTTCCATTAGTTCTTTATTATGTTTAATTTTTGTTTTCTTTTAGTTTTGATGTTATTCCTGGGTTTATATTTTAGTACTTCAGTGCTAAGTTCTTTATATTTGTTCTTCATTTTATCCCATATTTTTACTTTCTAAGTTGGCTCTTTAATGCTGAGTTCTCCTTATATCATAATGTTACATAGTATAGTTCAAAGTTTGTGTATCGCCACTTGGCGAGAAAATCCTTGTCTAGAATTGCTACCCCAGTGACACTGAACTACCATGAGATAAGATGGGTTTCAGCCAAGAAGCCATGATGCAGCTGCTTACAGCGGTTGACGTCCATGACATTTTCAAATGACGAGTGACGTAATCTCTGTTGGTGATTGTTGTGTGTTCTTGATACATATATGTATTTGTAGTTGAATATTTGCATAGAACCTTTCAAAATTCTGGCTGAGGCGCTGTATGTTCATTTTATGTGCGCCAGAAACTCATTGTAATGCTGTTTCTGGCAGCCATATTGAGAACCATATTGTGACACTATCGCGTTATATCGTGAACAAGTGCTCGTGAATAAGCTGGTGCCATAAGCGTAGCTTTCTACTAGCGCTTTAGAAATTTGGACTATCGAGTTCATTTTAAGTAGGTGAACTAATTTTGGGTCCCACTTCTTTACATGTGTCTGTGTGTGGCATAGGGACCTTCAGCAAGTCCTTTGCGCACAGCTACTCGTCACCATGGATGCTTTGTTGTATGGTTGCACGTGCAGCTCTGAGCTTTGGAAGGAAGGCAATATCGAATACAGTTGTGTTGTATTGCATATTAGAATTTTGTCTTCAGACGAACGTAATGAGACTCTGGTGTGTGTGTGTGTAGGTGAACACATGTCGTGCATTTGGCGCTGTACGTTCTTTGTATGTTACGTTAATTTATGTAGAATATAGCACATGTGCGCCAAACTGTGTTAAGCTTGATTTCCTTGTTTTCACTAATTTCAGTTTATATTTCACTCTGTTTTGTTTCTAACTGAATTCTTGCATGAACTGGGGTCAGACTGCTTGAACACTCATGGGAGTAACGTGAAAAAGAGACACTAAAGTGAAATTTAAGAATGCTTCTAGATATATTAACTGTTTTTTGTCAAACTGTCTGGCGTCAAAGTGGACTCATTGCCTGCCACTGGACAGTTTTCTGGAATTTAGAAAAATACCATAATAATGTCTGACTTTAGGACACGTTGATTGCAGACATTGATTGGCGTACAGCTGATGTCTGAGGAAGTTTGAGACATAATTGAGACAGCGTGGCACAGTGGCCGATTGGTTAGAGCACCCAGCCTGTAACGTAGAGATACGGGTTCAAGCCTCACCCGAGGCAGCTACTGGGTAGGGGCCTGGAGCAAGTCATCGTTCACTCACAATTGCTCAGCGCCTTCGATGTTCTGTCCTATGGTCGTGTGCACTGATGAACTTTGGAAGGAGGGCATTATCAGATACAGTTGTACTGTATTACTGTGTAAGTGTCTGCTGTTTTCAGCAAGAGTGTATGAATTCTGAATTAGACAAATAGACTGGAGTGAGAGAGGGAAGGAGAGAGACAGACAGAGACAGAGAGGGAGGGAAGGAGAATTGATACAGGAGACAGCTAGAAGTAGGGAAATAGACTGAGGGTTACAGATAGACAGACAAAATAACCGAAACACTGACAAACATTAAAAAACACAGACACTAGGACAGGCAGAAACACACACAGGTAGATGGACAAGTAGACAGACGCAGACTGACATGCACAGTGACATACAGACGAATTGTTGAGGACATCTTTAGCCGTTGTACATTGGCAGCCACATGAATGCCTTAGCTGATCACTCAGTCTTATGCAAAGTATTTGTATCGTTAATATTCCATTCAGAACTGTCTTTTTGATTCAGGGTTTGATCTATACTTGATTTTGGAAGATCTCTTAATTGCGGACTGTGTGTGAATTTCTGTATTTGGCTTATCTGCATAATAATTATCGTAAATTAAAGAAAATATTCTTTTATGATCGTTTTAGCTGTTGGAAGTTTTATTTAAACAATGTATGGCAGTTGACTGTGTCAGGGAATTTAACTGGACTTTTATATCTCTCTCTCTCTCTTTAACCGTCCTCGATACGAGGGTTGGTCGCATTGTAGACGATTCTTCTCCATCCTTTCCTGTCTTCGGCTACTCGCAGCAACCTCTCTGTTGATAATCCCAACCATTCGCCAATGTTGTCCATCCACTTCTTCCTTGGTCTTCCTCTTGCTCTTGTTCCTGGTACCGTTCCCTGCATAATTTCTTTCTCTAGGCAATCCCCCTGTTTCCTCATTATGTGCCCAAAGTATGACATCTTTCTTCTTTTTATTGATTCCAATAGGTTCCTTTCCACCCCCGCCGTCTCCAGTACCCATTCATTTGTTTTCTTCTCCGTCCATGATATTCCAAGGATTTTTCGTATGCATTTCATTTCAAATGCCTTTATTCTATCCTCCTCCCTCTTTTTGATTGTCCAACTCTCACAGCCATACATCATCACTGGCCATATAAGTGTCTTCATTAACTTTAACTTTGTGGTAATTTTTATGTTATGGTTTTTCCATAATTTATTCAGATCTGCTCCTATTCCCAGTCCTCTTGCAGTTCTTATACCTATCTCCCTGCTACACTCCGCGTCTTCTGTTATGAGTGAGCCTAAGTACACGAAAGTTCCCACTTGTTCTATCTTGCTGCCTTGTACATGCAAAGGAACCTGCACCTTTGAGATCGGAGGTAGAACGCGCGATAAAGGAATCAGCAAGAAGGAAAAGTGCGGGGCCAGACGAAGTACCAGCAGAGTTATTCAAGTTCGCGGGAGACACGGCAACAGACAGAATGCATAGGATATGTGTAGAGGTGTGGGAAACGGGGGAATGGCCAGGGGATTGGACGAAGTCAATATTCATACCAATTCCAAAAAATGGAGATATGAAACAATGCAGGAACTACAGGACAATAGCATTGGTATCACATGCGAGTAAAATCTTGCTGAAGATCATATTGGAAAGGATAAGAAGTCGCACAGAAT
The DNA here is from genome assembly GCA_963556255.1 of Allolobophora icterica. NCBI lineage: Eukaryota > Metazoa > Annelida > Clitellata > Crassiclitellata > Lumbricidae > Allolobophora > Allolobophora icterica. The sequence continues at coordinate 96,232,448 of OY744602.1, read as the reverse complement.
CAGAATTGACAGATGTACAGGCAGGGTTTCGGCGTGGTAAAGGGACGAGAGATCAGGTGACGAATCTTAGAATTATAATGGAAAAGATGAGAGAGCACCAAAGACCGCTATACATGTGCTTTGTAGATTTTAAGAAAGCTTTCGATTGTGTGTCACATGAGCAATTATGGCTATCGATGGTTGAAATGGGATATCCAGCACACATTATCAACCTGATAGCAGAACTGTACAGGAAACAGACGGCAAAGGTAAAATTCGGAGGTGTACTGTCAAGTGAGTTTAGAATAAGAAGAGGAGTCAGACAGAGGTGTGTAATTTCGCCAACTTTATTCAACATACTATCAGAAATGGTAATGAGGGAGGCTCTGAGAGGATACACAGGAGGCATTCAAATTGGAGGAAGGAGGATAACAAATCTACGATATGCGGATGACATAGTGATAATGGCAAGCACGGAAACGGAACTGCAAGAACTGGTGTCTCGATTGGACAGAGAAGGACGAAAGAAAGGCTTGGAGATCAACATGAGCAAAACAAAGTGTATGGCGCTGACAGGGAAGCAGTGCAACATCAAAGTACAAGGCAGCAAGATAGAACAAGTGGACTTTTATATAGCACTTTGAAATTGTTATTTTCATGGTTAGTATGGTAATTGATGATAATGATAATGATGATGATCACAATCATGGTGATCACAAAAATGTTGATGATGATCACTATGATGATGATGATGATGATGATGATGATGATGATGATGATGATGATGGTCACAATGATGATGATGGTCACAATGATGATATGGTCACAGGGCCGTTTTAAGGTCGTTGTAGGCCCTAGGCATTCTTGAATTCGTAGACCCCAACTCAACTGTCAACTCTAACTCCGCTAAGTTCACATAATGTAGGCTGGCACAGCCTAACTTAAACTGTTTCAGTACAAAAGTTATTAAATTTGAATTTGCTGTTTCCTTTTTCCATATTCCTGGTCAATCATTCAATATCTCATTTTCAGACTTTCGTAGGCCCTGAAAGTGTCATAGGCCCTAGGCACAGTACCTACTGTGCCTAGTGGATAAGACGCCCCTGTGTGGTCATAGTCATGCATGCACATGAGTTCAGCCAAAGCATAAAATTTATTCTCATTATTAGCATCTGATGAGGAGAAAAAGCTGGAGGGGGGGGAATAATACGAAGAGATACAGGCAGGGTATACGATATGGTAGCCGAATGGATAGAGCGCTTGGTTTCGAGCTTCCACTCAGGCGGTCAATGAGTAAAACCCTTGAGCAAGTCCTCCACGCACAATGCTCAGTGCTAGATATTCTGGCATATGGACCATGATATGGTCGTGTGAGAATTTCTGAACTTTGGAAGCAGGACAATAACAACTGTGGTCGTATATAATATTAGGATCTCGGCCTATAAATTCATTTTAAAAAGCAGGTCGAGGCCATAGGAAAACGTGTGCAGTTTTTTGATTTGTGGGCGTTAGCTGTTGCCTGGTTTAACCCATTCAGTTCTGACGACAAATCTTTAGAATTTTCTTCGAGGTTGTGATCGGTGACGTATTCAATCCACTCAACAGTGTTAGAATGCTTTCATGCTGTCAACGATCATACTCTTCAGGCTCGACGCATATCTTAAGCACGTAGCCTACTATTGTGTTTGTAAAGCTCTCCAATGTTATAGAATATCGTTGGCACACCAAATAGGACCAGACTATTACTTGGCCGCCTATAATTATAATCAAATAATGGGCGTCGTAAGACCTGCAACGGTTTCTACTTGTATGTATGTTGACATATACGTGTAGACGTGTTATTGTCTGGACTTAGGGCCTATGTAGTTTATTTGCGTCCATTGTAGGCCCTGGGCGGAACCATTTGTCTGTGAGCCATTTGTCCGTGAACCATTTGTCCGTAAAACATATGTCCGTGAACCATTTGTCGGTGAACCATTTGTCGGTGAACCATTTGTCCGTGAACCATTTGTCGGTGAACCATTTGTCGTGGAACCGATTTTGATCATCATAACTGATCATCGTCATTAGCCTACTGTGATCATCATCATTATGGTTGTGATCATCATCAGCATTATTGTGATCATCATCATGATTGTTATCATCATCATCATCGTCATCGTCATCGAAATTTTAGCATAACTAAAGACTAATTAAGTCTATCCAATAAATCTACAAAATCACGGTTGTAGTTAAGATAGGCCTATGGCATAAACTGCATGAAACCGATGCATAGGCCTATTGCCGATTATGTAAAAAAGAACATCAAATAATTTGTTACGAAAGATCAAAGTGTAATAACACGCAGAAAACACAAAACAAACATAGGATTTTTTAGATTTCCTTTTTCAGTTGTCGGATGTCCTGTTTTAGTTGGCAGATCTCGTGGTTCAGACGGTGGATCTAAAATCAGGTCTCAGAATCGGGCACGATCCGGCGAAATTTTGCCACTGCATAGGCCTACATTATAAACGTAGCCTAAATGTAAATATAGGCCTAGGCCTACACGTTTTTCTATAGCGACCGTAGACACTATGCCTCTATAGCCTGATCATTTTGCAATGAACTGATCGGCTGACATCCTTCACCACCGCTGCCTGTTGCAATGAACGCCACTATCTTTAAGTTCCGCGTGTTGGCCTACGGATCGTGAAATAAACCACCGTCGGCAGGCGAACCTTGGAATGCATTCACAGAGGCACATGAGACGAACGCTATAACAAACCGGACCAGTGCATACATAGGCCTATAGGCCTATTCCATTATACCTCATGTTTTTTTACAATGGCGTGTGATGAATGCCGTTCACAAGTATTAGCACCAATCTGTAGAAGTCTACATACATATACACATGGGCGTTCATTTGCCCTCTGGATTTTGAAAATAAAAAAAAATTAAATCTTGATTTTCATAATTATTCCAACAGTCCCAACACGATTTTCAATGCTACAAACACTTAATTATTTAGGTAAGTCAGCTATTCTCTGTTAAAAACGTCATTTTGCTCCCCCTACAAAAATTTTGCCCTCTAGGAAATTATAAGCTTACCCCTTAAAATTTTTTGGCCCCCTGGAAAAATTCCCGCGGACGCCCATACATATATATATATTATACCGCGGAGACAGAAAATAAACAGTTGGGCCTACAGCATGCTGACTTAGGCCTATATTCATTGCTAGTCTTATGCAAACGCGCTGATGTGTTGGGCTAATGAACGCAATTAGGCCTATCTTTGCCTTGGTTATCTCCTTTTGAAAATCGATTAAAGCTATTGGTCCAGAAGCATCACGTGACTTATACCCTAGTAGGCCTATACTCGAGGTCGTGCATCTCGAAGCATTATAGTACGACCAACTGCAGACATTCCAAGCATAAGTAACGTGTTCGATTTTTTGTCAGTAGAGGACTTCAGAGGAAGAATCGATCGTTAATGATGACTGGTTTTGTTGGACTGCGAGCAGTGAGTGGTATTTTTGATGTTCTGATCCGTGATATTTTGATTTATATTTCCATAGGAGTAACTTTTGGCATTTCACATCAGCCAAAATTTTATTATGCACGACTGAAATTTGATAAAATAAGTTAGCCATAGGCCAGTGAGTTCAGTGGCGGCGCTACCATGGGTCGCGGTAGGTCATTTAACCTGCCTATTTTACTATTGACCTGTCTTAGGACCTGCCTATTTTATTCTTGACAGGTCTGATTGCCTGTTTCTGTAATGTCGTGCGTCCATGTTCATGATGTTCTGAATAGCTAATCAGTACTTCCATACAGGCCCGTAGCCAGAGGCAAAATCAAGACGAGGCAAATCCCCTCCTATCCCCCGTATATATATATATATATATATATATATATATATATATATATATATATATATATATATATATATATATATATATATATATATATATACACATATACACATATATACATATATATATACATATATATATATAGTTGGTTTTATGGCAAACCTGCAGTTCTTTTCTATAGGCCTGTACTAAAGTTAATATATTATATATATATATAAATTTTATATATTCATAAGCTTATATTATAGTATATATATATATATATATATGAACTAGCCTACAAATCCAGTACTTATATATACACTAATATGAACGCTTAACCCAAGAGTGATCCTTGTAGATACACATATCACCAGCCAAAGGTATTTTTCTACAATAAGCGATGTAGAACATTGTAGATAGGCCTACACTTTAGCAGCATGCAGCCTAACGCTGAACGTAGGAATAGGCTACGCATATGCACTCTGACAACTGTACAGTCAAGGGCGTAAACCTACAATAGGCTATGTGTACATAATTATTATACATAAGACGGTTTTCAATTTTAAGCTGGCCATTGTCATAAATAACAATTGTTGAATTCAGCAAGACCCTCTTTATCTCGTGACATGCGCTCCACTCTGGTTGATGGCAATCATTTCAGTTCCAAAGGTCATTGGGTATAGCCTAACTAGCAGCCAAAATTTTTGCATTCACGGTGTTGCTTTTCTAGTTTCGATTGTCATAGAGACTCGTGACTCTCGGCGGTGGCGCAGAGCTCTGCCTTCGACTACCAATCAGGGCTGTAGTCGAGGGTATACGCGGGTATACAGCGTATACTCACCTCTAGCGAAATTTGAGAGCGTATGCTCAGCGCTCTAGACGAGGGTATACGCGGGTATACAGCGTATACTTACCTCTGTAGAGACCTGAGTAATGAAATTTGGAGGAAAAAGAGAGGCTTTGACAGGTTTTTAGGGCGAATGACTAAAAAAGGTCATCAACTTTTTCAGAGACTAAATCGTAAAAAGTCTGAAAATTTGAAGGGAATTTGTGAAAAGTCTGAAATCTTTCTTAGACGAATTCCTAAAAAAAAGTCTTCAAATTTTTTTACGCCGCTGGTCACCGGTAGCGTATACTCACCTCAAATTTTACCACTACAGCCCTGCTACCAATCACAGTATGTGAGCTGTACATGCGGTCTACTGGTTACAGTTGATGGCTTGCAATGATTTCACGAACTCTTGGCTCTAGTCTCACAGCCCTGCATGACATTTTAATGTCCTCTATTTGTCGTTGCCTGAATTGCTGAGCTTTCTGTCAAGGAACCACCCGGTCTTTCCCGAATCATTGGCAAGAAAGAAATGAGCTCAACTTTATGCATAAAACTTTGACTACATGACGTTCCCTCTAGCATAGCTTCATATGGGATGCCATGGTTGGCTGCTTCCTACTTGTCATCGATTTCAGTTATGGTTTACACAGCAGCAGAACTGGCTAAATCTGCCGTCGGACATACGACCACGAGCATCTTTAACACTTCAGGAAACATTTTCTGCTCGACTTAAGACACATTTTGTTCTGTGATTCCTAGGTAGCCGTACCAAAATGTCCTTGTGAGTTACTTGAAGGGCATTACACATGTGTTATGATACATGCATTATAGGCCTACATCCTACCTACATCCTACTTATTATAATTAAATGACTAGTATCTTATACAATTCACCTCCACACGTTGGTATTTAGGACTTGTAGATTTTTTACGGACCATTCAATCATTTCAATGTCGTACTCGTGGATGGTTTGTCTCAACACTCGTTCCTAGACGATAAGGAATTCTTTGCTTGATCGTCAGTCATCCCCAATCAGTCTTTGATGCACAGGCTCCACACCAGCCACGTCTTTCACCACAATTTTGTCATGACAGTTTCACAGCATCTCACCTTCATCACCGACTCTGACGCCTATCCAGAGTCTCCTTTATACACAAGTTAATCCTGTCAACTTAGCAGGAAATGCAAATCACGTCCGTCTAGAACTCTTGATCTATGACCCGTAACAATGTTCCTGACCGCTCACGATACCATAGTGCAAATTTAGCACCACATAGTCGCGCTGTCTCGAAACCGAAATGTCATGATCACTCGTCGATACAGATCGAAGTCACTCGAAGGAGCGCTCGTATTTCACTAATATCCGATCTGATGTAGAATCGAACCATCTTTCATGGAGAATCTTTCTCCTTCGATGGATTACCTGAAGAAATCTCAGGAGTCCCGTGCCGCAACAATTCAGCGTTTCAACGCTTTTGCTTTTATGATATTATTATTATAAAAAAAACGTTAAGCCGAGGTTGAAATAATCCCACAGGTACAAAAAACTATACTAGGAGTAAAACGTTCATCTCCGAGAAATCAAGCCTTATTATTATAATTATCGTTATTATTATTTGCTTGTTTATTTTTTTTATTAAGTTATTGGTTTTTTACTTGAAGTAATAAGATCCATAAAGACTACACACATTAGGATAGCGTCTTCTTTTCGGACGTCATATGCTGTGGAAAGCGATTACATGTACATGTACAGCGCAGTGCGTTTGCAGGCGCTTAATTAAAGAATAAATATTATTATTATTATTATTATTATTGAAACCCTATAGAGGGTCAATAATGATAACTAAATCATTATTATAATTAGCCTATTGCTAAACTATTAATATCGTTGTTGTTACTATAATCACAACCAGCCCCATCATAATCATCAAAATTATTTTCGGAACATGAATATTTAATTAATTCTTTTATTTATCAGTGTTATGATTTCCAATTTTTTTAAAATAATAATAATAATAATAATAATAATAATAATAATAATAATAATAATAATAATAACGTGATGGAAGGGAAGGTGGAAGACGATAGCCGTTCCGGAAAAAAACAACTAATTTAATCTCTAAGACCCTGAGGGAACGAAGTACCTCAGGGCAAAAAAAAAAAAAAAAAAAAAAAAAAAAAAAAAAAATAATAATAATAATAATAATAATAATAATAATAACCGGCGATCCTCGCGAGACCGCACATTTATTCCAGCGCCTTTCAATCTGCACACAACGTTACAATGCAATTGCATTCAGAGGCACATTCACGCTCAACACCGGGGACGAGGACCACGAGCCCCAGTAGCACAGTATTTCTTCGGAATTACTTCTAGGCGCCTGAGGGATTATCCTACCTCGGGCAAAAAAAAAAAAAAAAAATAATAATAATAATAATAATAATAATAATGGGAATTTGTAAGGAATTGTAAATTAGCTCTTAAGGAGGATAAAGTAGGCCCTACAGAAGCTTGATGATTTTACTTTGCGTCATGCTATCTTCAGTGATATGATAATCTGTGTAGTTAGGCCTAATACTAATAATACGCAGTCCTATTTCAGCTAAACATTTCATTGTGTTTCACAGCCAGGCAGGTTCACGTTGATGTCACTCGTTGTTTTCACTGGAACGTTCTTCGCGACTTCCTGGTTCGTTGGATTTTGGAATGGCAAAAAGAAAGGTCGTGAACGTCGTCTTCCACCTTCTCTTCCATCGTTACCTATTGTCGGGTCTTTACCATTCATGAAAGAACTCGAGGCACTACCAGAATACTTTATGAAATTGGCACGCAAACTTGGACCGGTTTTCACGCTGAGATTTGGCAGCAGGTAGGCAAGAGACTATAGTTACATGGAGATGTAAGATCCGCTTCCAGCGTCCTTACAAGCTATTATTTTATTTTATTATTATCCCCTAGCTAAGAATCTACAGCGCTATATAAGTTTGCAAAGTATCGCAACCATTAGATAAATCGCGTAATGTAACCCTACCCTGAACCTACCTTGTAATCTTCCACGATAGCTAAGTCCCATAAGATACGAACGAAATAGATGGAAGTGATTGTTGGTTAAGGCCCCTACAAAGGAATCCAACGGGAGATGTTATCTCGGCCGCTGCCAGCAGCAGAATGAACGTAAGGCAGCCTGACAAGGATCGCCGGTCGAGGCCGAGTACGCATGCGCGTGAGCATGCGCAGAAACCCGCATTCCAGCCAAATAGAGAGTAAGAAGGAGCGACTCATATAAAAAGGAAAGTGAAGCCCGGAAAGGTAGTCCGGCTTCCGAAGAGCATCAGTTCCAGACCTGCGTCAGTCGGAGCTACGACCAGTCCGACGGACATGGATCGAACCGCGGAAGCTCGGGGACTCCGTGTGCAGCCGAGGACCTTCCGGTGCACTCGAAAATCTACAAACGACGAAGGAAGATGCCGCGTTGAAGAGTAGGGCCTCGATAGCCTACTTACCTCCGAGAATAATCCGTCAGCATGGACAATTCGCCACGGATGCCACCTCCCTCTACAGGCTTGGACTGGCCCACCGGGACACCGGGAAATTCCCGGTGGGCCGGTGGCCCAGGCTTGGACTGGAGCAGCCGCCCAAAAAAAGAAAATAAAATGATTAAAATATTGTGATATTTTAATTCTAATTCTTAATTCTAGTGTTAAAAATCAAGAAATATTGACAGTACATGGTTGTTACCAAGAAACTTGCACTGCCTCGTGAAACGTGCGGCTACGTGCCAATGTTCATTTTAACTTACCGTTGATTATAGCGCATGGATGGATATAAACAGAAGTTATCGATTTCTTGGAGGCCTACATATACATGCTACAACATGCTTTCATGATATTTCTGAATGACATAACTTTAACAATAATGTCCGGTACAGAGCGAAAACTCAGCTGGATTCTTTGACAAGTTTTGAATTTACGTTGAAGCGCAATTGATTTTGAAAGTGTTTGAACACACAACTCCGTTATATCAATAGGCTTATTTGCAAATAAACAGCATCCTATGAGTCTATAATATCAGATGGTTTAAGATACTATCAATGAATTGAGCCAAATACATCGAACTTTTGATCTCATTTTTGAAGCAGCCACACATTTGTCAGAACTTGCTAACAGTGAACTAGATAAAAGAAATCTCGACATTAATGTTGAGACTGCTTTGAAATAGAAAAAATCTGAACAAATAAAGAAATTGCCAGGAGAACCTGCTACGGACCAGTCAAATGAAAATACGAAAGATAAATGTCGAGTAGGCTAAATGTTCACAACAATGGTAACGGATCAAGTAATTAGTAATGTGAAATAGATATTCTCTGAGCACGGTAATCTGTATGCTGAAATGTCTTGTTTAGATCCAAGCAATTTTGCAGAAATTTCGATAAGAATTCCCATTGATGGACTGAGTTGCCCAGAAAATTTGATTGCAGTGTAACAAAAGAGCAGCTGCAAATGGAATTAAGTTTTTTTCTTATTGGACTTTGCAAGAAAATGGGAACGTTTCGAAACTATAAACTAGCCTATAATTTTCTATTTGACACGGTCTCAGGAAACGCCATGCAATTTGAATTTAGGCCTGTAGAAAGTGAAACAGTCCCAACAGCAGTAAACAGCAACAGGAACAGAAATAAATTCAAACCTGTATTCAAAAATGTATTGGTTGCTTTTACCACGTTCTCCTTAAGTTCAATTTGCGTAGTCTAACTTATTCAAATTTGTTTTTTGCTTACAAATTCGTTTTGACATTATCTTCATCACAAGTTGATTGTGGGAGTTCATTTTCGAAACTGAAATACATTTCGAACAGATTAAGAAATTTGCTAGGTCAGTGAAGTTTAAAGTATTTCATGCTTATGGCTTGTGAAAAGGACCTTCTTCTCAGAATTAATGATGAAATCGTTGATGTTTTGGCGTCAACTTGTGATACGAAGAAAAAACTGCTATACTAAGTGCTTGTGTGAAGTTGTTTCTACTAAGTCTATCAAGATGTTAATTTCAAAAACTAAACTGTGCACTACATAATGTGACAGTTGGTTCCAAACATAATTACGAATTTACGACAAATCACAAATTAAAACTCATACGTGTTAATTTCTTAATCTTTAAACATTCATTTAACAATATTATGCCATTTGGCCCATTAATAACTAGAAATGTCCTCCATTTTATGTTAAATGTTACAAAAGGCATTGGCCCAGGACCCTTATCCTGAACGGTTTCGTGCCTTCGGCGCTCGATAATGTGGGCCGCCCATGACCAAATTTCCCGGGCCGCTTTTGCAACCCAGTCCGACCCTGTCCCTCTATCCCATGTCTTCTCGGAGAAGTTGCCTCCTCCAGAGCCGCAGAGTTGAGGCCTCCCTCACCGACAGCAGTCTTCGTGAGAACGCGACCGCAGAGCCTACGAGAGCCGGATGAGTCGAACGCACGACGGACTGTTGAACTTGTGAGTAACCATATGCCCTATAAGTTATGCCCCATAAGTTATGCCCTATAAGTTTGTCCCTACGAGTTATGCCCTAGAAGTGATGCCCCTATAGAGAAGTCCCCGAGAAGTGAATAAGATGGAGTCCCGCTGCCCGCTAGTGTCATCTACCGAATAGGACTGAACACCGAGCCGCCCCTTTAAATGTTATGCTGCCCGATTGCCCGTATAGTTTAACCCTTGATTAATATGTCTGTGCGCTAAATAAGTAAGATACGGAGCCCTGCTATAATAATTATATAAATGCGTCTAAGCTAGAGACTGGATTGATCTATGTATTATGTTAATCGACGCTTGTGCTTTAATAAATGTTAAACCATTGTAGTTGTCTGTAGCAGATAGTTACGGAGTGAGTAAGTAAGGCCACAGTAACGAACCCTTATTCTGCCCGCAGAATAGGAATCTGTCCGACTCCCCCCCCTTTCCCTCAGCCACTCGTTTATCGAAAGGTGTCAATTAACATCGACCTTTGTGGGCCTTTCTGATCTCTCGTCTTCTAACCTAACCCTCTTCTTTCCTACCTCTTCCTGCTAGTAACATCAATAGCTTTCCATCAGGCACCTTACCTTTATAACACCTGAAGGGAGGTTTACTTCCTAAGGACTGTGGTTGTGGGTCTCCTTAGCTATTCGAAACAAGAACGTAGCAAATTCTTGGGCGATGGAGATGCTGCAGGATTTCTACGTCAGAGGGCCAGGAGCTAGTACATCTGTGCTTCTATAGCGCCCCTGGCGGAGAAGTCTTCAGAGATTCGTGAAACTATGAAACATTTCTTAATTCGGCCAATGTTTTTTTAGCAGTCTTCAATCCTAGCATATGCTTGTTCATGCAAATGTTACAGGGAATGTGTATTTTCAGGGTATATGTATATACAAGTGAATTTAAATCTAGATTCATTTACGACATAGTTATGGCTGAAATTATTTGTAAACGGAAACGACATGCGTGCACAATTGCACATACTCTCAACTACAACCGAAATGTCTGAATTCTTTTAGATTTGTTGTGGTCCTGAACAGCAGAGAATCCATCGAGGATGCTCTAGTGAGACATTCGTCCAGTTTCTCAGGCAGAGAATTCTTCTATTCAGAAAAATACAATTTTAATCGCAGTCGGAAAGGTACACATTAAAACAATAATTATAAGTCAAAGGTAATCATGCTGTTGTTGTCTACCCTCTCAGAACGCAATATATGCATGTATTCATATAGACAGTGTGTCCGTTTATATTAGAAAGCCTAGTCTAAGTCGGGTTTGGTACAAAAAATCGCATATTTCAGGCGATTGAAAATTTAGTTAAAAGTTAACTTTATGAAGTCCTGGGTGGTGAGTGGTGCTCAAAAAAGGTATAACCGGCAGAACGTTGTACATCGGTTGAGAATATCTAAAGTTTCAGTTTAGCCGTCTTCTGGTCATGCTTTTGCCTGTATAGAAGTATGATAATCAAAACGGGTTATTTCTGTCAGTCACCAACGAATTGTGCACATGGTGCAAATTAATATTGCTAACCTTTGAACAGGCTTGGACTGGCCCACCGGGACACCGGGAAATTCCCGGTGGGCCGGTGGCCCAGGCTTGGACTGGAGCAGCCGCCCAAAAAAAGAAAATAAAATGATTAAAATATTGTGATATTTTAATTCTAATTCTTAATTCTAGTGTTAAAAATCAAGAAATATTGACAGTACATGGTTGTTACCAAGAAACTTGCACTGCCTCGTGAAACGTGCGGCTACGTGCCAATGTTCATTTTAACTTACCGTTGATTATAGCGCATGGATGGATATAAACAGAAGTTATCGATTTCTTGGAGGCCTACATATACATGCTACAACATGCTTTCATGATATTTCTGAATGACATAACTTTAACAATAATGTCCGGTACAGAGCGAAAACTCAGCTGGATTCTTTGACAAGTTTTGAATTTACGTTGAAGCGCAATTGATTTTGAAAGTGTTTGAACACACAACTCCGTTATATCAATAGGCTTATTTGCAAATAAACAGCATCCTATGAGTCTATAATATCAGATGGTTTAAGATACTATCAATGAATTGAGCCAAATACATCGAACTTTTGATCTCATTTTTGAAGCAGCCACACATTTGTCAGAACTTGCTAACAGTGAACTAGATAAAAGAAATCTCGACATTAATGTTGAGACTGCTTTGAAATAGAAAAAATCTGAACAAATAAAGAAATTGCCAGGAGAACCTGCTACGGACCAGTCAAATGAAAATACGAAAGATAAATGTCGAGTAGGCTAAATGTTCACAACAATGGTAACGGATCAAGTAATTAGTAATGTGAAATAGATATTCTCTGAGCACGGTAATCTGTATGCTGAAATGTCTTGTTTAGATCCAAGCAATTTTGCAGAAATTTCGATAAGAATTCCCATTGATGGACTGAGTTGCCCAGAAAATTTGATTGCAGTGTAACAAAAGAGCAGCTGCAAATGGAATTAAGTTTTTTTCTTATTGGACTTTGCAAGAAAATGGGAACGTTTCGAAACTATAAACTAGCCTATAATTTTCTATTTGACACGGTCTCAGGAAACGCCATGCAATTTGAATTTAGGCCTGTAGAAAGTGAAACAGTCCCAACAGCAGTAAACAGCAACAGGAACAGAAATAAATTCAAACCTGTATTCAAAAATGTATTGGTTGCTTTTACCACGTTCTCCTTAAGTTCAATTTGCGTAGTCTAACTTATTCAAATTTGTTTTTTGCTTACAAATTCGTTTTGACATTATCTTCATCACAAGTTGATTGTGGGAGTTCATTTTCGAAACTGAAATACATTTCGAACAGATTAAGAAATTTGCTAGGTCAGTGAAGTTTAAAGTATTTCATGCTTATGGCTTGTGAAAAGGACCTTCTTCTCAGAATTAATGATGAAATCGTTGATGTTTTGGCGTCAACTTGTGATACGAAGAAAAAACTGCTATACTAAGTGCTTGTGTGAAGTTGTTTCTACTAAGTCTATCAAGATGTTAATTTCAAAAACTAAACTGTGCACTACATAATGTGACAGTTGGTTCCAAACATAATTACGAATTTACGACAAATCACAAATTAAAACTCATACGTGTTAATTTCTTAATCTTTAAACATTCATTTAACAATATTATGCCATTTGGCCCATTAATAACTAGAAATGTCCTCCATTTTATGTTAAATGTTACAAAAGGCATTGGCCCAGGACCCTTATCCTGAACGGTTTCGTGCCTTCGGCGCTCGATAATGTGGGCCGCCCATGACCAAATTTCCCGGGCCGCTTTTGCAACCCAGTCCGACCCTGCCTTTGAATTGAAGTAGTGGAGGTTTATTCTGACAACAGGCGATTGTCAGCATGAAATCTGGTGGCAAGCACGATCTTGCACGATGCATGGTTTTTATGTAGAAATACAGAGCTTTGTTCTAATGTTTAGTGAGATTCTATTAGGGGGTGCTCGATAGTATAGTGGTTAGCGTGCTGGACTGCCAATCGAGAGGTCGGGGATTCAAATCCCCGCCAGGGCAGAAATTTGATTCAGATTCAGGTACAATCTGTTTGTAAATGAACTGCTTCGGTGCTTTGAGTCACGTCGCTTATGACAGAGGAGTCGAAGTGATGAAACTATCAGCAGACTGACGCTGACTAAAATCATCCTCGAACTAAAATCACATCACAACCAATGCCACATACAGCATGAAAAGATTGAACCAAACACCGTCTTTTGTCAGGTGCCGAACTTGCAGGCAGACAATGGCAACTGATATGTCTAGATTTGTCCTTCAGGTAACCGGGGATTCAGCCTATCTCGATGACGAATGTCTTTTACAGCCACGCCGCGAGTGCTATCGATTGACTTAAAGAATCGGGCTGGAAGCGCTGTAGCCACCATCTCAGTATGGAGACTAAAAAAAGATTTACTTCATATGAAAGAAAGATTTACTTTGTATGATTAGATCAGATCGTAGCATAATTGTAGCCTTTTAATTGCGTTACTTCTTTAGTGCTTTTCAGCTACGAAACCGTAAAACGAATAACCCAATTAATAATGGGTATCATAACAATGTGTTTATAGGAATTGTGTTTAGAAACTTCGACGCAGAGTTCAAAAGATACCACAAACTGGTGTTGTCGATTATGAAGGATTTTGGATTTGGATCACGAAATCAGTTGGAGACGCGCATATTGACAGAAGTCTCTGAATTGATCAGATACTTTCGCAAAGAAAATGGAGAAGCTTTCGATCCAAAAGAATTGGTCGTCCTCAGTTCTTCAAACGTCCCGATAAATATCATGTTTGGCAGAAGACGTGATTACAAAGATGGAATGACGGAGGCGGTTTATCAGATGAAGAGATTTGCAGAAGCCTTAGATCCAGCAGTAGACCTTTTCCCAATACTCCGTTTCTTTCCTCCACACAGCCATAGATTCAGGGAAACGTCAGACAGCATTCAAAAGTTGATGGTGGCTTTGGATAAGGAGATTAGCCTGAGTTTAGAGGATGGAGCTGCCGACTCTTTTGTGCGCAGATATATCGAGACAGAAGGTTCTATCCACGACCGTGAACAGTTGATGTATACGCTGAGAGATTTTATGGGCGGGAGTGTCGACACTACAGCGAATTCGATAGAGTGGTTTTTCGTTTACATCGCCAACAATCCTCAAGTTGCGAATCGTCTTCAGGAGGAGATTGATTCCGTGGTTCCTAGGGACAGACTCCCGACAACTGAGGACCAGGTAAGGTTGCCTTACGTTGAGGCAACCATTCTGGAGCTACTACGGCACAGATCCCCCTTGCCGTTGGCTCTTCCGCACTTGACGATTCACGATACCGAAGTTCTTGGATACTTTATACCAGCAGATACTGTGGTAAGAGGCATACTTGTGCTATGGTGCTTAGGCATACGTGCGGGTTTGTAGTTGGTTTCACATTATACCATGGTTATCCCAGTCATCTCCATGCATATATGCCTAGAGTGGATTGCGGTTAAGGTCATTGCATTGTTTTCGAGATAAGCCACGGCTAAAAAGTAGGATTCCAATAGGCTGTCGTAGGTCTTTTATTCAACGACATTTTCTCGCTGCAATGAAGTATTAAAACGGAATTTTTCGCAATCCTCATTCTTTAGGTTGAATTTGTAATTGTAATTGGTTTCTTCTATCGCGCCGATGTCTAAAGCACAAAGCATCAGCCGATGGCGCACCTTAAACAAGCCGTAATCAAGTCAATATCCAGATTGTGTCTGCTAATAGGCATCCTATGGTGGATGAGCGACTTGAACAGGTTAGGTAACAGAATTTGTGTAAGCTTAAGCGCATGTTTTCCAGAGAGAACCAGTGACTTTGGGATGTTGTTGATTTAGGTTCTACCCAACCTCGCAGCTGCGCACATGAACGAAACTGACTGGCCTGATTCAGATGTCTTCAGACCGGAAAGGTTTTTGGACGAGAACAACAAATTGATCGACAAGAATCGTGTCATCGCCTTTTCTCTAGGCGAGTACACAATGCCGAATCGGAAATGCAATATTTACATGTAATTATGCATTCGTACGTATAGGCGCACAAGTGAGTCAACACTGGTATCTGGGTTCCAGATCGGGAGCACTCTTTCTACTAGAGATAACCTTACATTGAATCTGGGAAAATAAGCATTCAACTAAGTTGGTCTAGAAAGTAGCGAGAGATGTAGGAGAACCGTATACAAACGAGCTCAAAGTCTGCAATAGGATTAAGAAAGTAACTGGAGACCAGATAATCGCGTTTTCGACAAGACGACAAATAATGAATTAGACTAGACAGTAGTCACTTACACCAGTCCATATAGGCAAATCTTGAGAGCGTGGTCTGACAATTCGTAATCGTGTCACGTGAGCAAGTTAGATGAGGAAAAATCGAGATCTCCGATTCCAAAAATGTTGTTGTGTGGGATTTAGAAGCGACTGTTTTCCTGTCTGGGAAACGTTTGTTCTTGGCCCTCAAATCGCCGTCCTATTTCCAATCTTTCCTTTAGCCTACTTCTAAAGCTCTAGATAGACTGGTTTCCTGCTAGCTAATAGGGGGCCTACCTTACCCTGAAAAAGAGCCTGGAGGGCTGCCTCCTCGCCACCGTAATTTCAGACGCTATCACTCAAACATATTGGCAATCTTTTGATGTTTCTTCAGCATTCTCCACGGTCAAGCATGATAGTTTGTTGCGTCGCGTGGACACAACTGGACGCGCTCGGTCTTAACGTCTCGATAGTCGTAACCACAATATCAAGATTTCTACAGCGCCGGCAAAGCGAAGTCGCGGGAACCAGATTATTCACAGGCGCTTTGTCAAAACGATCGATATAGGCAGGGAGGGTCAAAATATCTACTTTCCAAGGTCCAAGGATCAAGATCCAGGCAGGCAGGCGGGCAGGCAGGCAGACAGACAGACAGACAGACGGCTACGGCGGATGGTCTTTAGAATATAAGCGGCGATGGATGAAAGGGGAAGAGGAGGAATCAGAATAAGATTAGTGAAAAAGCTGTGTTTTCAGTTTTGAATGAAGGACCCGTGGAGGGATAGATGGCAAGAGTTGGCGTGTTGAGAGTTCGCATGATGGATCAGATATTTGGCGTCATTCTGGCGGGAATTTGTTCCACAGAGGCGGAACAGGTAAATGAGTAGTAGGCCTAAGTGTAGTTCAGAGGTTACAAAACGGATTTGATTGCTGTACTGCTCTTTGCGCTTCAGCTTCATGAGCGTTCGATCTCACACTTCTGAACCAAACTACTCTTGAGTATCTTTCTAGATATTTCAGATATTCGCTTCAGTGTCGTGATGCTTTTAACGCCACACGACGGTAACATGATAGCTGATGCATAACATGCGTTTCTTTTAATAATATTCGTTGCAGGTCGACGATCATGTCCAGGCGAGCGATTGGCTAGTGCGCAGTTGTTCCTATTCATAAGCGGTCTAATGCAAAACTTCCACATACGACCGCCAGAGGACGTCGAGTCGATCACAGTGGAAAAGGTTTTCGGTATCGTCGAATCCCCATTGCCATTCAAGATTCGAATGATTGCAAGAAATGACTAAACCGTCTTCCGAACTCCTGTACTAGCGATAACAAATTTACACTAGCTTTAACACGACTTTCTTGAAAAACATTGAACGTGCGAGAAAGTTTCTTCCACGTCAAACCCTAAAGCAGCTGTCTCCTTGTAGAAACACTGAATTGATAGGCTAGAAAATTATGATTTAAGCTACTCTAAGAGTGCAAATCTAATATTTGAATTTCTAATTTCCAGTCCAAATTAAAGTCCCAGCTCTTTAAGACTTCCTGCCATGATCCATATAATCCTCCGCCTTCCCATTTATTTGCGTTCTAAACGACCTTCTATCTCTGATATTTTCTTACAACCGGACTTTGATCTCCACTTGGTATCACTGGACAACCCCTCTGACATGACGTAGCACTTCTGAATAAGCTGGTGCCCTGCGCTTAACTTTAAAGTAGAGTTTTAGAAATTTGGAGTTTGTGGTTACGATAGTTCTGTGCGTTAGGGTGTCACAACACTCATTCAGTTCATTGTGACAGAGTTCACGGTTTAAGAAGCATTTAAAGGCTTTTGCTCTACTTGTGTAAATTTTTGATGAATTGCAGACATACCTTTTTCAAGCTATTCATGTTTTTGTCGCGAAATTCTTAAACTATCGCGTCATAAACCATTGTACAATATAAATAAAAATATTATAATTAATATTTTGATTTACCCGGAGTCCCCAACATCATATTTACACCTCTGAAAGAACGCTGCAGTATCCGAGAGAGAAAGAAACTGGAATCTACTTGCGGTTACTGTCGATGATTCTATGCCAATCTGCTTGTTGGGGAGATTGAGCCTAGACTGGACCTCACCCAGTGGCGTCAAGAGTCTACTCTTGGGACACGTGTGGTGGTAAATTTCATGTCTAAGATGCGGCTAGCATAATTCCCTAATCTTGGTGTGGTCATCGACACCGTCATAACCTCAGCTTCATCCCTCTGCCAAAATCTGAAATTCACCCAAATTGAGACGTCGTGGCAAGTCTCGAGAGATAAGTGAACGAGACTTGCTTAACCTTGAACGCCATTTACAATCCCCTTACAATTATGTTTTTACAACCCTAAAGAAAAAGGCATTAAAATACTCCGAAGACAGCACAGGTCATCGAAGTAAATCATGCGGTTTTTGGGGTCAAACAAATTCAACATATACGGACTTTGTGTACCGCATCTCAAAAGTTAATGTTAAACATTTTCCCCTCTCACTGGAAAAAGACGACACACCTATATTAGCAGCTCCAAACTCAGCAAATTCCGCGATCTCTGCAGACTTGCACTTCCAGGTAATAATATTGCGTTTGTGCTGACCGCCGTTTCTTAAACTCGATATAAAATAAAATAAACACGTGAAGCACATTGAACTAAGTTAAACGAAGGACTTTTCAGTGAAATCAGAAACAGACAGATAATTTCACAACGCAGGCAAACAAAGTGAGCGTCGTTAACGGCATTCAATTCCAACTTAATCCTCTGTCGGGTCTGTCTCTTTCTTCTGCTTTAATGTCTCTTTGACTTGTGGAATTAAACGAATTTCAATTCGGATTTCACGGACCATCGATTGATATTTCATCCAGTAGATTGTATCTGAGTCGTAACTCGAGATCTTGTCCAGCAAGCAATATTTCTTCTCTGCCTCCTAGCGCAGTATCTCTAATGTAGGCTATGTATCTCAGCATGCAATGTACATGTATTGATGTATACATAATATTATGCATCTACGTATGGATTACTTATACATGTATGAATGAGAAAGGACACTACATATTTACGTATGTTTGTATCAAGACATCTAAGCTAAATAACAGCGTCTTTCAGGTTACTAACAAAAACGCTGCCTTCGCTAGCAAAAGCGATGCATAACTCACCAAGACTATAATATTCATTAAGTAACCAGAAAATCCGTGCGCCGTGCGGCACGGTGGAGTATCGGTAACGCGTTTGATCAATAGATCATGCGGTTGCCGGTTCGACTCCGTGCGACGACTTTGGGCAATTTGTTTGCGCACACCGTGCCTCTGTCGCCATGCGGTATAAGTTGGTACCGGCGTTAGCTGGGAAGTAAACAGCAGGTCTTACGATATCATTGGCCCCATGTCCAGGACCTTGGGATTCGTCCTTTGCCGGCTCAAGGGCTAAGAAAAGGAGATGAGCGCCTCACCTACGTCTAACTTGGGATATGGACTGACTGCTTTTTAACCAGAAAATCCACAGAAAACCGAAACGTTAAAAATAAGTTTGATATGACTAAACTATTGGTAAATAGTACGGATTAGATTCCACGCAGATTACAATACAGCTGGGTGCATTAGTCTGAGCAATATACTTATAAGGTTTCACAAAGTCTGCAAACCAGCTTTAAGCAAAAAGCAATTGTAACACTTCCACATTCGCTTCAAAATTTTAGGTGAAGCCAAGACTTATTTTGTCGTCGGATCATTTAATCTCTGGCGATCAGTCGTATGTTAAACGGAGATGAAGTCAGAATGGTAGCTACTGGTTCAATTGGTTTGGCATCAACAGTGCTCTGGCCCTCTGGTGGTCGTATGAAAAAGCGTTGCACCAGTCCAGTGAGAATGAGGAATAACTCTGCACGAGCCAAAGCTTCACCGAGACAAGAGCGCCGCCCTATAAAAACAAAACTTAGAAAATTCGTATGTTTTATCAAGACTTAGCGATTGAATATCAGTAGGCCTATAATTATTGTTGCTATTCATATTAATCTAGTTTTTATAAGTAATTTTTCCCCACGGAACAAAAGATCAACAAGAGTCGAATAATGATGATGATAATAATAATTGCCAGTATTATTATAATTATATTAATATTTATTATTTTTTTAATAGTGGTATTTGTTCTTCGGAGCACTTTTACAGTTATTACTGCTATTTTTCAAAAGTCGCATTAATTAATAAAAATAATTATTTTTATTATGCTTATGATTTTAAACTAATACGATTTTACCTTGCACTACTACTACTACTACTACTACTACTACTACTACTACTACTACTACTACTACTACTACTACTACTACTACTACTACTACTACTACTACTACTACTACTACTACTACTACTACTACTACTACAACTACAACTACTACCGCTACCACTATTAGGCCTACTACTACTACTATTACTACTACTGCTACTATTACTACTTCTACTACTACCACTACTGCTGAAACTTTTAAACGTGTGAATTTACAGAATTTAAGTTTTGCGATTGATCAAAACTACTAACCAAGGGAAAACGAAATAACAGATTTTCTGTAGATTATTTGGCCATCCTTGTCCAAAAATCTTTCCGGTCGAAATAAATCCGGATCTTTCCAAACCTTTGGATCCGTGTGCGCGGCGTAAAGATTTAGCAGAACCTGTTTAGTACATTTGAATTCTTTTATGTATATTTTGAAGGGAATTGACATTCTGCATACTGACCTAACGCTCAGTTAGGCCGAGTGATGCAGCTGGTAGGCGGAGGCATAATGTCTCTTGATAGTTGATAGTATATAACTATGTTGACGGTCTTACGAAAAGATGAGCACGTATTGAAAGCGGGAAATTGGTAGGATGGAGAAGCTACAGAGTCTGACGTAAAACACTTAAAGCAAGAATAGGAATTTGACGAAGATGGATCAGTTGTCGAAATCGGGTTGTCTGATGAAGAATCAAACTAATGCAGCCATGATTAAACTAGAAAGCTTCAAATTAAGAAACTAAAAGTCTGGCGCCCTCTTTGACCCCGTCTCTTGAGTATTCAAGGAGATAATGAAAGCCTTATCCACGCTTATAAGAAGAAAAACGATCAGCGTTACCAGCTTTTCCAACAATATAATAATAAATATAGACACTGTGCCAGCGGGCTGATTTTAACTTCTTAAGGGTTATTAAGCGTTATGCTTCTTCATAGGCGTAAACATTAATAAAATGCTCTAATATGAATAAACACACCGCAGTACACATTTTCTAGGCACCAAACCATTGAACCACAAAACATTAGTAATTGGTTTTTATAATTTTTAGAAATTACCAAAGTTTCAGCCGGTACAAAGTAGTCGCCAACATTAGTATCACACAGCGTTGTATGAGGAAGAGCAAATGGAAGCATCGTTCTCCAGCGCAGAATCTCCAGAATTGTTGCCTCTACAAAGGGCAGTTTCGGCTTGTCACTCATGGATGGAAGTGCATCTCGAGGAACTACGGAATCTGTTTCTGCCCTTAGACGATCCTGCACATCGGGGTTGTTGGCCAAAGCGACCAGTGTCCAAAGAAGAGTATTTGCTGTTGTGTCAGTTCCAGCAATAACCATATCTCGAAGTGTGAATCTCAGTTGCTCAGTATCATAATCTGGACCTATGCTCTCCACATATCTACGCACAAAGCAATCGTTTGCACCGTCTTTTAGACTCTGTTCAATCTCCATTATAAGAATCTTGTGCATTGATTTCTGATTTTCGACCATCTGACACAATTTATTTCGATGAAAGGGAAGAAATCTAAGTATAGGAGCAACGTCTAAAGCCGGATCTTCATGTTCGGAAAACCGGATTATTTCATGTCCGAGCTCAGTCATTCCGAGGTTATAGTCACGTCTGCATCCAAAAATTACATTCATGATGATATTTGTTATGCAGAGGAACACAAGGTCTCTGGGATTAAATGAATTTCCATTTGTTGTAATTGCAAACTCTGTGAAGAATTCAACTTCCGTTAAGATCCTTGATTCCATCGTGCTTTTAACTCCAAATCCCAACTGCTTTAAAATAGATAGTGACAATTGGTGGTATTTCTTCCATTCCTGAGTAGTTTTCATCGTTTTCAAACCTGGAAGCAGGCGATAAATAACGGCAACCTTTATTATCAAGACAATGTGAACGGTAAAACTTAACATCTGAGAATTAGAATTTTTCTTATAAAGAGGACCATCTAGTTTTAATCGGACTTTTATGCTTTGAAATTGATACCAATAAGCCTCCGTTTCTTTTCAACTGTATAATCTCTGTTGGTGTTTCAAATAATGGCCTGACTAAGTACAGGAAATAACTTAAAATTAAGTTTAATTGATTTATCGCAAGCCTTTATTGAAAGGATAGCAAATTCGATACGTGCATATCCTGAGTCGAACGATGTTTAGAAACCTTGTATACAAATCTCAAAATCACATCTGCTGAACATCAGTGGTTGATCTTAAGCACTGTTCATTAACTCCTAATTAAAGATAATTTGAATCTCGAACTTAAACCACACTTTTCTAGCCAAACATTTTTATTTTGAAGAACAGTTACTGTATGCCTACAAAGCTGCCAAATGCGCACGTGTGGCTAGAAAGCATTAGGTTTACGGCGTAATAGTTATTGCCGCTAATGAATTTAGGAATACTTCAGTTATACTGACCTTTACTATTCGGATTGACAACGCTTTCGGTGTAAGCTGAACTTCTTCCTGAGAATGCAGAAGAATGACTAACTAGGGCATCTTCGATAGCTTCCCCGCTATTCAGCATTAGGACAACCCTGAAAAGGAGAGAAGTGCAAGTGTGTTTGAATGTGCAATATGAGCCAGTGGAGTGAAATAGGTCCGTCCTCAGAACTAAAAAAATATAGCTCTATCAGTGTATTTGAGCCACATATTCATTTCGACTTGAACATTTGAATGAGTGTGATATTATAAAGTACAGCCAACTGGAACTAACAAGAGATAGCTTGTTTTAGACAAAACCTTTGGAGTTATTTAACTAAGTCTATGAAAAGAGAGATTAGGAAAACCTACCCATGTCGTGTTACCTAGAATTTATCAAGGCATTTGACGAAGTACCTCGTATAAGTCTCGCCAAAGAATTGCAACAATGCGAATTTGCAGAGAAGTAGCCTACTAAGAAGAATTCAGAGCTATAATCGGGAAATGGCAAAAAGGATAACATAGGAGTCACTATTCATGTTAGACAACAGTGAGAAGGTAGCTCGACAAGTATCAATGCTTGGACCACTGCTATTCAAAATTTGTAGTAAAACATAAGTGATAGAATTTTTGTCCAACATTTCTAAATTGGCTGATGACTAAAATTACGCAAAAAGTGATGAAGAAAAAGTCAAGAGGATTTAGCAAGAGTTTTGAAATGATCACAGGACTGGCAGATGCTCTTTTACTTGAAAAAGTGCAAAGTACTGCGTATTGAGAAGAACAGACAGGAGTTTTCAGGAGAAATGTAATAAGTTGTTGTTACAAAGTGAGCAAGGAAATAACGGAATTGGAATTTATTATTCATAAGTTTGTAAGACCTGTTAAAGGTAATTTGCTATGAAGGCAGTAAAAAGTCCGACTCATCCTTAGATGTGATCATGACAACTGTGTTACAGTAGTCTACGGAGACAAATATACTACTAAGTAGTACAAATTACTGGTGAGACCACAGTTGGAATCTAGTTATGGAATTCATAGCTGAATCATGAAGTATAGGACAACTTGGAAAAGAAAGTGCCAAGACAACAATGCAAACGTTATGGTGCAAAGTTCTGCAGTATGGTGAAAAGTAAAAACTGCGGGAGTAATAACATTAGAGAGAAGGAGGAGCAGACGGGGACTAATTGAAGCTTCTAAGATTATCATTGGAAAGGAGACAGGGAAGAGATTTTGGCATTAGCATGCAAAAAGGGCGACGCGAGACCACACATTATAAGTTACTTAAGACAAGGCAAGCATCGAAAGGGCCAGAAATTCTTGAGTGCAAGCGGTCTGTGGAATAGTTGGATGATAGCACTGTTTCATTAAGTGGAAGCAAGATCGTACTAAATATGTTGGGAGTTTAGGCATAATTTTGTGCTTACACTCCGGGCTGTAGTCGAGAGTATACGCGGCTATACAGCGTGTACTCAGCACTACTCACCTCCAAGGACCGTATACTCAGTTACTCACCTCACACAATATTTAACTCACCTCTAATTAGTTTCGGAAAACTAACCGGTAGCGCTTACTCACCTCTAATTTAGGCCTACCACTACAACCCTGGCTACACAAAATCTTTTTCTAACAATTTTCAGGGCAATCGGTTTATTTTCGCATGCAGTATGTCTGCAGAATCAGATCTCATATGTCTGAAGCCTTTTATTTGTTAAACTTGTCATATAACTAAAACGTTCGTAGATTTAAATCAGCCATATTCACCTCACACACTAACAAATATTGCACTCGATAAATGTGCTTTAAAAAAGGACAATGATGAGTTCTCGACGGTTATCTGTTGCTGGCATAAGGCGTTGGCATTTACAACCAAGTTGCATTCGTTCAGTAAATTCACGTGATGTAATCAGCGACTAAGAATAATTCTTTATTATCATTCAACTCTGAACTTGAGACTCATTTTCTTTCAACTGATAGTTGTAGACTCCTGTGGCCTAACGTTTGGATTTTGTGACCTGTCGGGATTCAATCTGGATTCTTCAGCGGAGTATGATATTTGGTTAAGGTTATTAGGGCCTACTTAAAGCGACCATGGATTTACGCCCTTTGTGTTACAATAACGACACTACAAAAGACACTAGATTCAATGAGATAGGCCTACCGCACAATGCATAAATCCCTAACTATTACATATAATCTGACGATATAACACATGATCTAATCACGTGATGTTATAACAAACCAGTCTGCTTCTTTGTAATCAACGATTAAGAATAAACAGTACACAAAGCTCAGTGTTTACTTTAGAAGAATTAGGAAATATCCCAGAACCTAAGCAAACCGACTGTAGTGAGCATGGATTAACGCAGGTTATGTTTACTAAGGAAAATGTGGTGGAAAAACTGAAAAGGCTAAAAACTGACAAGAGTCCAGGCATAGATGAACTCTATCCAAAATTCTTACATGAAGTAAGGGAAGAAATTGGAGAGGTGTTAGCCCAGATCTTCAATAAATCAATGCAGACTGGAGAAGTACCACGGGAATGGAGGGATGCGCTCATAGTGCCATTGTTTAAAAAGGGAAGTAGAAGTGAACCAGGGAACTACAGACCAGTCAGTTTAACTAGTGTAGTGTGCAAGGTCATGGAGAGAATTATTAAGGATAATATAGTGGAACATTTGAATGAGCATGATATCATAAATGGCAGTCAACATGGATTAACCAAAGACCGTTCGTGTTTGACAAATCCAAAGCTCGAGGGTACGTACCATACGTATTCTATTTTTTGAAAGGTACGTACTTTTCTTAACGTACCCTATTTTAGGGTACGTAAACAATAAAAAAATACGTTACCACGTCATTGCTCATTTAGCCTCATTATAAGAATGTTCAATTTAATTTAAGCAAACAATCACAACCCAGTATACAGCGTAGTAAATTGCTGCAATGCTATATTGTAGGTCTATGTTTATCCAGCATACATTGCACTTAACGCACTAATGTCAGTCAGTCGGCTCAGTTCTGCTGCAGCACTTCAAAGTCCAACTCCAAGCAAAAGGTTGAACAGTTGAACAACTGCTACTTGACGAATTAAATTTACTGCTACGCTACCGGAAGTACCGGTTTCAATGACGCATACTGTTGACGTCAGATTATACGTAGGCTATGGGTCGTCGAGTAAACCATAAATAAAATTTTCGTGTATGATACGTACCATACGCGTATTGTATTTTTTGAAAGGTACGTACGTATTTTAACGTATTCTATTTTAGGGTACGCGTACCCTCGAGCTTTGGACAAATCTGTTGGAGTTCTTTGAGGAGGTCTATGAGAGGATAGACACGGGAAAACCTGTAGATGTAATTTACTTAGATTTTGCCAAGGCATTTGACAAAGTACCTCATGTAAGGCGGGGCAAAAAGTTGCAAGCAAGTGGGATTAGAGGGCAAGTACTAACATGGATTCAAAACTGGCTATCAGGCAGAAGACAAAAGGTGGGCATAGGAGATAAACACTCTAACTGGACGACAGTGCTAAGTGGAGTGCCGCAAGGATCAGTGCTTGGACCACTGCTGTTCGTACTTTTTATTAGTGACATAGACGATGGGATTTTATCAAAAATTTCTAAGTTTGCGGATGACACAAAACTATGTAGAGCAGTGGAGGATGAAGAAGAAGCGGAGATACTGCGGGAAGATCTAAGAAGAATGTTCAGATGGTCACAAGACTGGCAAATGCTCTTTAATTTGGAAAAGTGCTCAGTGATGCATATGGGGAAGAGAAACAACGAGTTTTCATATGAAATGGGGAGCAAGGTATTGAAAGTGAGTGAGGAAGAAAGGGACTTGGGAGTGATTATGCACAAGAGTGCAAAACCTTCAAGGCAATGTGCCGAAGCATCCAAAAAGGCAAACTCAACTTTAGGTATGATAAGAAGGACAATAGTCCCTAGAGACAAGGATACAATACTGAGGTTGCACAAATCGCTGGTTAGGCCACAGTTGGAATACTGTATCCAGGTATGGAATCCATACTTGAAACAATACATTGAAAAACTGGAGAAAGTGCAAAGAAGAGCTACAAAAATGATTTGGGGCTACAAGAACTTGAGTTATGAGGAAAGGCTGGAAAGGTGTGGACTAACAACATTGGAGAGAAGGAGGAGCAGCGGAGATCTAATCGAAGCTTATAAGATTATCACTGGAAAGGAAGCACTGCAATGGAAGAGGTTCTTTGAATTAGCACCGAACAAGGCAACTCGGGGACACAGGTATAAATTATTTAAGAGGCCGAAGGGAACATTAGGGCAGAAATTCTTTAGTGCAAGAGTTGTAGACCTGTGGAATGGTTTGGACGATAGTACTGTCTCAGTGGACACTATAACAGCTTTAAAGAAGAAACTAGGAAAGTTGGGCTATTAAGCGTTCCAGGTTAATTTGCAGTGGTTCTAACACAGACTACACGTCTTCTGAACCACTTAAAACCTTTGTTATGTTATGTTATGTTAATGCAGCACAAAGTAAAACGATAAAAATGGCAAAATTGCGAATTACAGAAACTACTATATAATAATAGTCAAAATATAGATAGACTGTAACATAAAAGAACAGGCTTCTAAGATGGAATGGTACTTGAGGCTGAGATTTGTTCTTTAGATGTTTACCCATAACGGAGGTCAGCAGCAAAATATATATAGCCTTATCTGTTACATACGTGTTACCAGCTCTGAATGTGAAGATGGGTCCAAGTTGATCTGCTTTCCTCATGAAAAAGTCCGCCATGTTGTTGAATCCTCGAAGGAATGGTAAAGATCCGACAATTGGTAGAGATGGAAGAGAAGGAGGATAACGACGCCCTGCTTTGCCTCGACCATTCCACCACCGGAGGAGAAAGCGTGAAGACAACCAGATCACCAGAAAGACAACCAATTCCACCGGAAACAACATTTTATCTTTCTCTAGGAATCAAACGACAAGTAATCCGATAGATGAATTAGACAGTGTTGAGGTTTCACGTTATGTTTCAGGTTTGTGTTTTATGATTCTTTATATTTTTAATTTTTCATATATTATATATTTTATGTCGAAACATTAATTTCAAATAAATACAGTTAACATGGGTTTTGGGAATGTGTCTGAATTGTGTGGTAATTGGTGTCAAATTGCTATATTGACATACTTATCAATTTAAATTTGGTAAAAAATTGTATGCGGCCATATTTTGGCGGATCATACATATATTTATTACATATATTATGCAGTGTTTAATCTAGTCCCCCTCTTCTGGGAGGGGAAACAAGGTTTCTGGGGGGGGGGCCCGGGGGGCAACGAATTTACACAAGATTTTTGTCTGTCATTTCATCCATCTTGAAAAAGTTTCAGACTTTTCCTAATTTCATCTTCAAAATAAGTTGATTACCTTTTTTTAGTCCTTCGTCCGATTTTAAAACTTTTTCTACAGCAATTACTCTCTCCAAAAAAGTTGATGACTTTTTTTAGGAAATCATCTCTCTGGGGGGACCTCCCCTAAAGGTCTCTACATTCTAATATTGCTAGCCTCTGGGGGAAACATCAATCCTGGGATGACATTTCCCCCCAAAGGCGTCTAGATTAAACACTGTATATTATGTACATATATTATATATAGGCCTGTTTACATGTGAGTTCCTTTACCACCTCCGGACGTTTGAGTGTGTGCCATGGCATTCAAGGTCCCGCATGCGGACCGTTCTATGGTCCGAGATTCAAAACGCTGAGAAATTGTCACCATCGATATTCTGTGAATAAGAAATGTTACGGTAGCCTGGAGTTATATACACGTCTATGTATGTTTCTATGTATGCATAAATATATGCAGATATGGATTATGTATGTATGTGTGCTTTGTCTGCATGTCTGTATGTATGGTTGTATATATGTTTGGATGTACATATGTATGGATGCATACATTGTATGTATTTATGCTTTGTCCGTCTCTATGCATGTGTGTATGTATGCATGAATTTATGTTTTATCTGTGTGTCTGTCAGTCTGCCTGCTGTATATATATGCTATGCTAGTGTGCATGTTTTGTCTCTCACTGTCTGCCTGTCTGGATGTATGTATGTATGTACCTCTTACCGTGAATATTTACCGCCTCCCAATTTAAAGTCCATGGGAATCATCGCAACATCGCCAGATGAGCTATTAAGAATAGGTCTTAATTTAAAACAGACGCATGCAAGAGGATTGGATGACATAGACCCGTATGTAGGCCGACGATACTTGCATTTAATTATCCACCCACTTACTGAACTTATACATAGCTCACTGGCCAATGGGATTGTCCCGGATGCACTTAAGACTGCTAAAATCGTGCCTATCTTTAAAAAGGGGAATAAAGAGAATATATCAAAATTATAGGCCCATATCGATTCTGCCCTTTTTGCAAAATTTATGGAAAAGATTATGCACGACAGACTAAGTTCCTTCATCCTCAAATCTAAAATTATACATGCATCTCAACACGGGTTTCAGGCGGGACACTCGACCTTTATGGCCCTCCTTGATATGGAAGAACTAGTCTCAAAAGCCATTGATAACAACGAATATTCTGTTGGGGTGTTCTTAGACCTCGCAAAGGCATTTGATACTGTAAATCATGATGTCTTATTAAATAAATTGAACCATTATGGGGTCAGGGGCATTTAACTAAACTGGTTTAAAAGTTACCTAGAATCTCGTACACAATGTGTTGTATGCAATGGAGCCATTTCTGAATTGGGAACTGTCACCTTTGGAGTGCCGCAAGGCTCAAATTTAGGGCCGCTCCTCTTCTTAATATATATAAACGACTTGGCTTCAGTGTCATTGACCCTATATTTTATTCTGTTCGCGGATGACACTAACCTTGCTTACTCTAACTCCTCCCCTGAAGCACTTATGGAAACTGTCAACCAAGAACTAACGAAAGTTAACAACTGGTTCACAGCTAATAAACTTACCGTAAACACAGATAAATCTAATTTTATTATCTTTAAATCGCACAGAAAAATCAAACCTGTGAATTGGTCATTGACTTTTAACGATCTTCCAATTGCACAAGTGGAATCCACAAAGTTCCTCGGAGTATTAATAGATCAACACCTTACCTGGAAAACGCATATCAATTACATAACATCAAAAATAGCGAAAAATATTGGCATACTATCTAGAATTGCGTACCTACTCCCGAGAGATATAAAGAAAAGTCTCTATCATACCTTAATATATCCATACCTGACTTACTGTAACTTCATATGGGCCTCAAATTATCCGTCGCGTCTACAAAAATTGGTAACTTTACAAAAAAAACCATTAGATTGATTGAGGGAGTAGCAAACAGTACCAGTACACGACCTATATTTACTAGCCTGAAACTGTTAAATATTACTCAAATTAGAAATTACCAAATAGGAGATTTATTCTACTGTTTTGAACACAACCTTTTACCTGACTCTTATGTAAATTATTTCTCGAAGGCATCAGTCTGGCACAGCCACAACACTAGAGGAGCACCATTATATAGGCCAATTAAAGCCCGCACTAATCTTAGAACCTTCAACGTTAAATCTATGGGACCGCAGATATGGAACACTATACCGCCCCATATCCAATCCGCACAGACCAGACATCGGTTTAAAAGGCTAATGAAGGATTTCATCCTGGCTACAAGTAATGATGGTATCTGCTCGACCTGACCCCCGCCAGGGATTTACTCAGAGGATGGAGCCGGAGCCCAGCGCCTGTGAAGTTCACCTTACTTTTAGTAATTAAGATTAGTTAAGGTTAATTAAGGAGCAAAACCTTACGAGCCCCTCTCAAATCAAATATTGTATAGTAAAAATCGTTTATGAGACCCAAATATGAGTGGGCTATAATTTAGACGAAACACTAGTAACCTATTGACTGAACCAGCTGGGTATCCCCGCTTAGCGGGACTCTAGTCCCTTTGGGGGCACCCTTTGCCTCTCCTGACAGCGTACTAAGGTATAGGCAATGATGTTTTCTCTTTTTTTTTCTCTTTTTATGTTACAGGATATTAAATTATGGCCATTACCTGTCTGTTAAGATTTAAACGGTCATTGTACATGTATAAGGAACTACACAAATATGTGATATGATTACTTGTCAGCTGATGCAATAAAGCTGTTGTCATTGTCATTGTCATTGTCATGTGTGCATGCACATTATCACACGTGTTTATTTACAAGATCCCAAGGCCTTCCATCAGTGCCTTTGCACCGGGTGGCTGTAGCTACCACCATCTCTCGTATGGTGTATGCGTCGCCCGCCTGGTGGGGGAGGACCTCAGCTGCGGACCGGGAGAGGTTGAACAGATTTCTGCGGAGGGCAATAAGGGCCTGTTTCCTCTGCGACTCCCTACCAAGTTTTGAACAGCTGGTGGAGCGGATGGATAGAAGTTTGCTGGACTCTGTGTCTCGAAACCCATTCCACGTACTAATAGGTTTATTCCCCCCTAAGATAGAACGACATTACAAATTACGTAAACGACCGCATGACTTTGCACTCCCTCCTAAGGATGACTCTAACTTCATCCCCAGAGTTTTGTACTTTGCCCTTAAATAGTCGCCTAACTGGTACCTGCTACAAATTTATGTGATTATGGTTGTCGAGTTAAACTTTATTTTATTTTTTATTTTGTCTAATTAGTCATGTTCATGTACCATTTTGCGGTTTGCCAACGTGTCAATAAACGAATAATAATAATAATAATTTTGTGTAGCGAAGGTTAGTTTGCATCATTCAAAGGGCTTTTCTAAATGCAATTTGACTAAAAACTGCTGGCATAGTGTACACCTTTCAAGTTTCTAGTACTAGCCATTATTTTATGTTGACAGCAGATCTTTAGGGCGTTAGCTTCGCGCTGGTCTGGTTGGCTCACAATGCTCAGGTTATTTTTTAATATGTAGACTATGTTAGCTATATTTTGTCCAGAAGTAAGAAACACTTAAGCAAACTCCATTACTTAAGTATAATTCATTTTAAACTTCTTCTTCTTCTTCTTTCCCTGCAAGCTCGAATTAATCCCTCTTTGGAGAGGGGTCAGCCACTCGGATCCTTCTCTTCCACTTGTTTCTTTCTTGAGCATCTTCTTTCTTCAGTTTTAGGAGTTTTAGGTCTTGTTGTATCGTGTCTTCCCATCTCTTCCTCTGTCGTCCCCGACTGCGGCGTCCATATACCTCTGCATTCATGATTCTTTTCACACAGCTATCATCCTCTTTTCTCATTACATGTCCATACCACCTCAGCCTGGTCTCTCGTACTTTGTCAGTTATACATGCCACCCCGAGCTTCTTTCTGATGTCCACATTTCTTTTCCTGTCCTTCAGTGAGATCCCAAGTATCCATCGTAGCATTCTCATCTCTGTTCTCTCCAGTAACCCTTCATCCCTTTTTGTCAGCGCCCAGGCCTCTGCTCCATATAGCATCACCGGTCTTACCATTGTTTTGTATACCTTTCCCTTGAGTTGAGTTGGCATTTTGGCGTCAAACAACACTCCCGTTAGTTCTCTCCATTTATGCCAAGCCACCTTAATCCTGTTCCTGATGTCATGCTCGCAGCCACCCTGTGCATTCATGGTCGATCCCAGATATTTAAATGTTTCAACCTGTTTCAGTGACTTTCCTGCAATGTCTCTGATCTCAATTGCTTCCGTTGTTTTTGAGCAGACCATGGTTTCTGTCTTATTGATGTTTATCTTAAGACCCTTGCTCTCCACTGCCATCTGCCAGTCTGTAAAACGTGCTTGCATCTTCGCCTCTGCATCGTCCGCCAGTATAAGATCATCCGCATACAGCATGTCCCAAGGTGCCTCTCTCCTTACATGTTCTGATATTGCGTCCATCACAATAATAAACAGTAGAGGACTCAGGCACGATCCTTGATGTACACCCACTCGTATCTCGAATTCTCCTGTGTTGCCTGTACTGCTCCTCACTGTTGTTCTTGCACCTTCATACATTGACTTTACCAAGCGCACAATTACCTCCGAGACTCCCTTCTTCCTCAAACTCCAGTAAACGATATCCCTTGGAACTCTATCAAAAGGTTTTTCCATATCCACGAAGGTCCAGTATCTTTTGTTGTTTCCTTCTAAAAACCTTTTCCTGTACCTGTCTCAGTATGAACACTGCATCTGTTGTACCCCTCCCTGGCCTGAAGCCAAACTGGTTGTCATGTAGCTCAACCCGCTCTCTGATACGCCTCTCAATGATCTTTTCATACACCTTGAGTCCGACCTCCAACAATTTGATTCCTCTGTAATTCCCGCATTTCAGCACATCTCCTTTCTGCTTGTATAACGCTAGTATTTCACTTTCTTTCAAATCTTGGGGTAGTTTTTCCTGCTTCATGAAGTTGTTTAAGATGACATATAACCATTCAACCCCATTTTGTTCCAGTGCCTTAAACATTTCGGCCGTCATTCCAGATGGCCCCGGTGCCTTGTTGTTCTTCATCATTGCAATTGCTGTCTCAATCTCTTTATAGGTGATCTCCATCTCTGGTCCTGCTACAGGGTTGGTCTCCTGTAGAGGCTCCCTTGGGTTTTCTTCATTTAGCAGTTCCTCGAAGTATGTTTTCCATCTGGATCTGATTGCCTCCTCATCGATGAGTATTTTACCATTCTTGTCCTTAATAACATTTACTGACTGTTTATCTTGTCGACTTCTTTGTCTTGCCCTTGCTATTTTATATATCTTGCCCTCACCTTCTTTGGTGTCTAGCTCCTGGTACATATGTTGTAACGCCATATTTTTGGCTATTGCCACAGACCTTTTAGCTTCCCGACAGGTTGCCTTGTATTCTGCTCTCTTTCCATCATCGTGTCGATTCATCTGCCAGTTCTTATAGGCGGTCTTCTTGCTTTGTATTGCCGTCTGCACCTCTGCCTCCCACCATAATTCATTTTAAACGTTTTCTTGAAACGAAAGTGTCCTGTCTTAATCTTTCCTATTAACAGATTTTATTATTCACGAATTACCCCTTTTAGTGGCCTCTTATTTTCAGGCCTACGTTGGCCTAATTTTATATCTCCCTTTATTCAATATTTGTTTCCTCTGAAAAGTAGAGTTTATTTAATTAATGTTTACGAAAAAACGAATTACACTTCAAACCCATGCTTAAGAGAATGGATGATCATTAGACGGATCTAACAAACTCCTGCAAAATCCGAATATTACCAATATATTCAGCGATTTAAAATACAGAGGGCCTACCTTAGGCTCTTTTATCACAGCGTTTCGTAACTATACACCGTGTAGTAGTGATAGTCATGAAGCAGTCGTGGGGCGTGGTGGGGCGTGGTGGCTCAGTGGTAAGTTCAGCGCCTTGTAACCGGAGGGTTGCAGGTTCGAATCCCACTATAGCCGCTGCGTACGGACCTTGGGCAAGTCCTTCACTCGCAATTGCTCGTGGCGCTTCGGCGTGAAAATTCCGGCACAGTATCAAATGCTGTAGTCGGGAGCGCCTCTGAGTAGTAGTTGACTTCGAGAGGCGCTATAGAAATATCCGGAATAAATAAAAATAAATAAAAATAAAATGGCCATCTGTCTGGTATTTGCCCTCTGCCTAAGGGCAGCTAGAACACCATGCAGCCGAAAACTGTAGACTTAACCCTTTAACGACAAGCAAGAGTGTACTGAAATCGACTGGGATACCATTGCATCTAGTCGTTAAATTGTTTACGTAACAAAGAAATAACTCTAAACTTCAAACCTTTGCTTAGGTATGGATAAGCATTACATGGATCTAACAAACTCCTGCAAAAACTCGAATATTACAAATCTATTTAGCCATTTTAAAATGCATACCTTAGGCCGTAGAATTTATCATAGGGTTCCTTCTCTTTACAGCGTGTGGCGTGTTGTTGTGAAAGTCATAAAGCCTTAATAAGAAAAGCTATCTGTTAGGAATTTCCCCGCTGGCTAAGAGCAGCTAAAGCACCCTACAGCCAACACAGCAGACTTACTTTCTTAACCCTTTAGCGACAAGAGTGTACTAAAAGCGACTGGGAACCCAATGCAGCTCTTCGACAAAGTGTTAACAGACCATGCATTATTATGCAAGCTAGTGTATAACCACTTGGTCGTCAGTATAACCATATGACGGATTCACCTTAAGCTGCAACCGATCTGGAATACAATGGTTGTACACTATCGATGAGAAGGTGAGACGGCGAACTACAGTACTGACCACCTTCCATCATATGTCCACGTTAGCAAATATCTTGACGTTATAGCTACGATCTACGAGGAAGAGCTGGACATTGAGGATAACTGTCACGATGTCCTAGACCACACAACTCTTCTTCATCAATGTAAATAGTTAATAAAGTGCATTGTGTGGGGCAAGGTATGATTTAAGTATAAGCTCAATGTAATAGGATAAACTAGTAGTAAATAGACCCAGGGTTCTGGACCATCAAATAGCGTCCGACCCAGGGTTCTGGACCATCAAATAGCGTCCGACCCAGGGTTCTGGGCCATCAAATAGCGTCCGACCCAGGGTTCTGGACCATCAAATAGCGTCCGACCCAGGGTTCTGGACCATCAAATAGCGTCCGACCCAGGGTTCTGGGCCATCAAATAGCGTCCGACCCAGGGTTCTGGACCATCAAATAGCGTCCGACCCAGAGTTCTGGGCCACCATTTGACGTCCAACCCAGAGTTCTGGGCCACCATTTGACGTCCAACCCAGAGTTCTGGGCCACCATTTGACGTCCAACCCAGAGTTCTGGGCCACCAAAATCCCCTCATTTTCCATCAAATTGTATCTCCAACGCTCTCATAGAACTATCATACAGAGCAGTTTCGCCATTCACAGTCTCCAAAAAATGAGCAGTTTAGGTGGTTTTCACATACGCTTCAATCTGAAACACGTCTTTTCCAACAAATTCAGCGATGTGCTTCACTTCATATATCGCAAACTCTAGTTAGAACCATGTTACACACCAATTCCATCACTCGAACTTTTACAAATATATCATTTCAAGCGCTTTTGCAAATGTGCTTTAATCGAAGACAAGCCTTTTCATACAAGTTGTCTGTGTACAATTCAACTCTATGAATAAATTTCAACTAGAAATAATATGGCAACAACGGAATTCATCCCATGTCCGCTAGAACTACCATACATATCAAGTTCGTCATCCAAAATGCTCTGAACTGCTTCAATCGAAAACCTACCTTTCCAACAAATTTGCCACTGTCGCCGTCGCCACCGCCGCCGCCCCCCAGCGCCTCCGCCAGCGCCTCCGCCGCCGCCAGCGCCTCCGCCGCCGCCAGCGCCTCCGCCAGCGCCTCCGCCGCCGCCTCCGCCAGCGCCTCCGCCAGCGCCTCCGCCGCCGCCGCTGCCGCCGCCGCCGCCGCCGCCGCTGCCGCCGCTGCTGCGCGCGCTCTTCCCAAAGTTCCTAACACTAAAATGTACCTTCTCTTCAATTCTGCTCGCTCTCCACACTTTACAGTTTTATATATCTTAGCAAATAAATTAGAGTTCTTCCTTCTCTTTTAGTTATCAGTTTTGTATTTCTTAGCAAATAATTTAGAGAACTCAACTATATGCTGATAAATGACAGCCTGTGCGTACATTCCCAACAGTAGAACCTAACGATCTTTGTTTTTGCGCGTTTTGTAACTAAATGTATTTAGACACTTATTTGGTTAGGGGATGCACGATAGCGTAGTGGTTAGCACGCTAAGCTGTCGATGGAGAGGTCGGGGGTTCGAATCCCCGTCCGGACAGAAATTTGATTCGATTTCTACTCCTGCTGCACCCCATAGCCAACTCAGCTATAATGAGTACACCGACTGAACTCTGTCGGTGGGAAGATGAGACGGTGAGGGTTAGAGCTGGCCGCCTTTCCCTCATATGCCGAGTCTAAGAAACTGAGGTTGCTAACAATTCATATCCATGTCTACCTCGTGGTTAGTTCATGGGTCCTCTCTCTCTTCTTGCTTAAAACGCTTCCATATTATTATTAAGATGTCAAAATATGTTGACCGTCTGTTTGTCTGTTTGTCTGTTTGTCTGTTTGTGAAAGAGTACAACTTTTAATATACATTAGATTATAACATAATATATATATTTTAAAATGTCATATTCAAATAAGCCTCGCTGTGCTAGGTCGCTATACAAATGGGTGAAGTTCAAAATAATTTAAATATAGGCTCTACTTAAAATTGATGCAAGAAATATGTTTATTCCTCATCTGAAATGTTTCAATAATTAAATCGTGTAAGAGTACAAATTAGCTTTCAAATATATTGAAATATAATTAAACTATATTAAATATAATATAGGATGCTATTTAAAAATTGTTGCAAGAAATATATATGGCGCTATACAAATCGTTGAAGTTCAAAATAATTTAAATATAGGTCCTACTTAAAATTGGTACAAGAAATATGTTTATTCAACATTTGAAATGATCCAATAATTAAATCGTGTAAGAGTACAAATTAGGGTTCAAATATAATTAAAATATATTAAATGTAAAAGAATTAATTAAACCTATCATATGGTGCGCTATAAACAATAGTCGGACGCTATGAGATGGCCCAGAACTCTGGGTTGGACGTTATGAGATGGCCCAGAACTCTGGGTTGGACGCTATGAGATGGGCCAGAACTCTGGGTTGGACGCTATGAGATGGTGGCCCAGAACTCTGGGTTGGACGTCAAATGGTGGCCCAGAACTCTGGGTTGGACGTCAAATGGTGGCCCAGAACTCTGGGTTGGACGTCAAATGGTGGCCCAGAACTCTGGGTCGGACGCTATTTGATGGTCCAGAACCCTGGGTCGGACGCTATTTGATGGCCCAGAACCCTGGGTCGGACGCTATTTGATGGTCCAGAACCCTGGGTCGGACGCTATTTGATGGTCCAGAACCCTGGGTCGGACGCTATTTGATGGCCCAGAACCCTGGGTCGGACGCTATTTGATGGTCCAGAACCCTGGGTCGGACGCTATTTGATGGTCCAGAACCCTGGGTCTATTTACTACTCATTCTTGAGTGGTTTTCATGTTTATCAAACCTGGCAACAGGTGATAAATAACCCCAACCTTTATATTAACGATGTGAATGCTAAAACATATCAATTAGCTAAAAGATTTCTTTTTATAAAGAGGACAATCTAGGTTTTGCGGAGGTTGATGTTTTCGAATTGCTCTCTTGATACCAAGAAGCCTGCGTTTCTTTTCCACTGTATTACCTGCGTTGGATTTTTGGCGATTCAAATAAAAATATAATCGCTTAAATGAGTACAGAAACAAATCAAAAATTAAGTTTTATTGGTTTTTCACAAGCCTTTTATTTAATGGACACATATTCTGAGATGAACGATGCTTAGAGACCCTTAAGCCAATCTCTAAAACTCACAGCTGCTGAACATCATTGGTTGATCCTAAGCACTGTTCACTAGCGCTGAAATAAAGATGCTTTGAAACTGGAATTCAAACCAAGTTTTTCTTGCCGAAAATATTTATTTTGAAGAACCGTATAAAGCTTCCAATGCGCTCGTAATGCCTCGTATAGCTAGAAAGCATGAGCATTACAGCGTAGTAGCTTGAATATTTGAATATTTAAAGCATTAGCTTTACGGCGTAATAGTTATTCCCGCAAACGATTTTAGGAATGTCTTAGTTATGCTGACCTTTATTATTCGGATTCACAATGCTTTCGGTGAAAACCGGGCTTCTTCCTGCGAATGCGGAAGAATGGCTTACTAGTGCATCTTCGATAACTTTCCTGCTATTGAGTACAAGGACAAATCTGAAAAGGAGAGAAATGCAGGTGTGTTTGAATATGCAATAAAAGCCTGAGGAGTGAAATAAGTCCGTCCTCAAAACTAAAAGTTTTGCCTTTTAACAACCAAGGGGTGTGGAGATGGCTGAATGGTTAGACGCTGGCACGAAGATCAGAAGGACGCGAGTTCGATACCCATTAACCCCACAAGGTTAACTCAGCCTTCATTCCCTAGTTGTCGATTGTAAAATGAGCAGTAGTGGAGGTGGGCAC
This sequence comes from Allolobophora icterica, assembly GCA_963556255.1. Classification (NCBI taxonomy): domain Eukaryota; kingdom Metazoa; phylum Annelida; class Clitellata; order Crassiclitellata; family Lumbricidae; genus Allolobophora; species Allolobophora icterica. Next base: position 96,193,739 of record OY744602.1, on the reverse strand, counting down.
CTTACATGGCTGCCGAACGGTTAAATTCGACTCCTGTAAAACTTATTATCATCTGCTACTATTATATCATGCAATCTTACTGCGTATTTGTCAGTTTGAAATAATAAACGAAGAAATTATTAGAAGATAGCCACAATTCCAGAGAATATGAAAATGTACCATAATCTTCAAGCGTGAATATGCAGCCCAAGACACAAATTCATTTCGAAATGTCTCTGAAGGAGTTTCTTTTTCGAGAGAGTCCCAATATGTCGAGCAGTAAAAACAATATGTATACTACAGACATCCTTGACCTACCTTTTGACGGTAGGTTCTTACATTTCTTCTCACACAAAAAATCTGTCGTAGGATTAGTAAGGCGACACATACTGGGACATATGAATGTGTGTGATATAATAAAGGACAGTCAACAAGAACTATTAGGAGATCGCTTGTTTTAGACAAAACCGTTACAGTTCTTTAAGTAGGTCTATTGAAAGATAGACAAGGGAACTTTCCCATGAATTTATCAAGGCATTTGACAAAATATCTCATATAAGTTTCGCCAGAGAGTTGCAACAATGCGAATTGGCAGATAAATATTAAAAGAATTCAGAGTTATTATCAGAAAAGGCAGAAGGAACGCATAGGAGTCAAATATTCGTGCTAGACAACAGTGAGAAGGTTGCTCGGCAAAGTATCAATGCTTGGACCACTGCTATTCATAATTTAAATATGATTTTTCATTTAGGTTATTATTTAACTCGACCGTGGATTTATGCCCTTTGTGTTACGATAACGACGCTATAGACAACACTGAATTCGATTAGATACCACACAATGCATAAATCCATAACTATTAGATACTAGATTATTGCCCGTCTAAAGACGGTTTAAAAAATTGGAAAATTTATTTTCAAATTGTACAGGCGGTCTTATTTATTGGCAGTAGGCCTATATCAAATCAGGTCGCGAATGGCCTTTTCAGTCCCTGCATATTGCAATTTAGGCCCTAGTGATTGTTGTCCGAGTTCTATGTGTTAAGGCTGTTAATCTCGTTTGTTTTAGTCTGTTCGCCACCTAAGTATATTGGCTTAAGGCCCTTTTAACCCATTGGTTAAAAAGAGGAGCCGTTTACGCTATAGGCCCTATATAAATATACGTTGAATCTCGCCATTTGCAAACAGTGACATTATTGGTTTTGAATATTCATTATTTGGAAGTGGCCAATGAGAGGAGCGTTACAGAAAAGTTGACTTCATCAGTGATTTCGTGGCATTTCTGTTCGTTTGTATTATTATTAATCTGATGATATCGCATGCGATCTAATCATGTAATATTTTAACAAACGATTCTGTTATTATCAGTCTTGTTATCAAGACCTTAAACCTCAAGACCAAGACCAAGACCAAGACCTTGAACCTCAAGACCAAGACCAAGACCTTAAACCTCAAGACCAAGACCAAGACCAAGACCTTGAACCTCAAGACCAAGACCAAGACCAAGACCTTGAACCTCAAGACCAAGACCAAGACCAAGACCAAGACCCAAAAATCACAATCATATCCACACTATTCCTTACTTAAAAACTGTCAAGTCGGACTACTCGCTACTTTAATGAAGCAAACCAACTCTAAATGCAGACTGCAGAGAATTTCTGAATTCGAATTTACAAATTAAGTCCTTCATGCAAAATGTTATTTCAAATGCCGGTTGCATTTTATAAAAACCAATTCGCTCAGAATTTTCTGACCAAGACGTGCCTTGCGGGGCCTCATAAAAATTTCGCCATGTAAAAAAGAGATCATTTACATGTCTAAATCGTGTGTGGTGGTCATGTTTCTTTCCATGATGAGCCGGAGATAGATAGATTTGAACCAATTTCGATGTATGGAAATCTGTCTTCCTACCGATTTTGGCTTGACCTACTTTTCATAGGTGCTGAAGTCGCTGGCACACACAGTAGCTTTTCAAGCACTGGATTTAAATGTATAAATCGTGAGCCTTTTTTGAACGGTTATTGACCGCAATGGCTGCGGAAAAATTTAAAATTCAGTCGGTCTTGGTCTTGGTCTTGAAAAACCAAGACCAAGACTTTGAACCTCAAGACCAAGACCAAGACCAAGACCTTGAACCTCAAGACCAAGACCAAGACCTTGAACCTCAAGACCAAGACCAAGACCAAGACTTTTAAAAACGAACTCGAGCGCACTCGAGACCAAGACCTTGGTCTCGAGGACAACAAGACTGGTTATTATGTAGACAACGATTAAGAATAAACAGTGAACAAATGCAGCATAAAGTTGAACGATAAAAATGGTAAATTTGCGAATTACAGAAACTACTCTATAATTATTAGGCTATAGATAAACTAGGGCCTATGGGTGGGCTAAGGCATAGAAGAACTAATTCTAGGCCTCTGATATGAAATCGTACTTGAGGCTGAGATTTTCTCTGTAGAAGTTTAGCCTTAGTGAAGGGCAGCAGCCAAATAAATTGCATAGTCTGTTACTTACGTGTTACCAGCTCTGAATGTAAAGATGGGTCCCAGTTGGTCTGCTTTCTTCATGAAAAAGTCCGCGATGTTGTTGAATCCTCGTAGGAATGGTAAAGATCCAACCAGTGGTAGAGATGGAAGAGATGGAGGATAACGACGGCGTTCTTTCCCTTGACCATTCCACCACTGAAGGAGAAAGCGTGAGGACAACCATATCCCCAGGAAGACAACCAATTCCACCGGAAACAACATCGTGTGTTTTTCTAACTATGAAACGACACGCAATCCGAAATATGAATTAAATAATGTTGAGGTTTTCACGTTATGTTTCGGTTCTATATTTTATGATTTCTTTATATTTTTCTCATTTAGTATATTATATATTTTATGTCCAAACATTAACTCCAAGTAAATACAGTTAACACGGGCTTTGGAAATTTCTCTAATTTACATAGTAACTGATGTCAAATTGTTTTATTAGCATACTTACCAATTTAAAATTTGGTCAGAGCTTGTATGCAGTCATATTTTTTTTTGCGAATCATATATAATAGGCCTATGTCTATATGGGATGAGTTCCTTTACCACCTCTGGACGTTTGAGTGGGGCCATGGCATTACAGATCCCACGTGTTGACCGTGCTGTAGCCCAAGCTTAAAAACTCAGAAAAATTGTCACCATCGATATTCAGTGAAAAGAAATGCTATACGGTAGCATGGAATTATATAGGGGCATACAATGAAACAAGCATAATGTATGTATTTGTATGTACGTATGTACCTATATAAAATTATGTAGGCCTATGTTGGTAATAGGTATGGATGTGAATATGTATGTATGAATGACATGTATGCATGCATGCATTACTACTGTCATGTAGGCATACCTCAGAGGATTTTTTAAGAAATTTTCACTGGTGGGGAATTTTGAAAAAGGGCATTTTTCGCGCGTAATTTTAAGTCAAAAAGCACTGAATCAGAGAAACCTTTCTGAGCTGCAGTGGCGTGCAGAGGTTCTTTGATGCCCGGGGCCAACCCCTTCACTGGATGCCCCTAAATTGGTCTTTCCCTAATTCATTCCCCCTCCCCTCCCACTGCACTGTGCTGCCCCCTCTCCCTTTCCCCCAGGAAATTTGTGAGAATTGCACATTGCCGTATGGTACTTTTAGCCTATTTTGACGATCGGAAACCGAATTGTAGACTTTGTATTTTACAAACGCCAACCGTTGGATGCCCCCCCCGGCTGGATGCCCGGGGCCGTCGCACCCTCGGCACCCCCCTCTGCACGCCACTGCTGAGCTGTGGGCCACAGGAATAATTACTAATAATTTATTTATTATAATATTTTATATTATTTAATTTATTATTTAATGTCATAATTTAGTTTAATATTAATTTAATATTTATTATTATTATATAATTGTCTAATAAGTTTACAAGAAACATTTAGTACAGCCATTTTCTGTTTTAACAAGTAGCCTACCTTTACTTGGAAAGGCCTACAGTCCATTCTTCATCAGTTGAAGCTTCCTAAGAGCGCCATCTCTGCATGTCAGTGTGTCACAAAGGACAAGATCATCTCACTGAAATTGTTTCTGTTAAGTTTGGTATACATCCAAGATATCGTCCATTAATGTAGATATCCAAATTTGTCTGTCACTCCAAGTCTTTGTAAAACCTCGAGCTTCAGCCTTCTCTTTACGGTCTCCATTTTGCTTTAGTTTATTCCACACAGCCTTTCAGCCATGAATGTTACTCAATAGGCTATCGCGTCAATTGTACCTGATGCTCAGCGAAACGTAAGTCTTACTTCATGATGTCGAGTAAACTGTTTGGCATCTTTGAGCTCAGAATGCAGCAAATTCGTCTAATTCTTCGATGTACGAAAATATGTGGCTTTACGAGTTTTCAAGATTTTAAGCCTAGGATGCTCATCGTTTCCCTTCTCCCATTCCTTATGCAGTTTATCTCGATCTTTAACGGCATTGTGTGCTTCAGATTGCAAATGATCTACTATTAACTTTAAACGATCTTCACCATCACCTCTGACACCTATTGTGATGGGCACAGTGCCGTTTCTCAAATACTTTTTGGCCTCATCTATGTAGGCCTACTGAAGACACAATTTACAAGACACATGCACACGCTTCTTTGAATCTTTAGTTGCGTCAAATATCTAGTTCGTTGTTGTTCTTTAATAAACTATTCAAGTCTAGCTTTATTCCTTTGTAAAAAGAAACACTGTTTCTTTGGTTCTGAACTTTACATCACTTAACTGATGTCAAACTTGTCGGTTGACTAGGTCTAGTTGACAAACTGCTTCGGTAAGTTGAATAAGTTCGTTGACACGTGTTGACGACTTAGGCCTACTTGACGATGGGATAGCATCCAGACTCACAAAAATCATTGACGATTGACTTGCTGCATTTGCTACATCACTTGCTACAATTGACGATTCGCATTCGCTTGCTGTCTGACTCGCAACAGTTAACGGATTGACTTGGTTCTTTACTCGCAGAGGTTAAGGAGTGAGTAACTGTTGCTGCCTGATTGGTTGTAATTGTTTGGTGTCGAGTTTAGCCAAATAAATCTGAAAGCTTTTGATATTTCTTAGCGCTATCCAAAAGCAAATCTGCTTTGTGTTTCTTGGTTCCTTCTGTACTCGGCATGCTTGTAATTCAACCAATATTATTCTTGCGTAAATTGGATAAATCCAAATCTCTAGAGATTAGCTTTATCTAACCACTAACCAAAATTCAGTTTTACGGTTTTAGTTTATGTTTAGTTTTCGCTCTTAAATGATAAAATTAGAAATATCAACACACCGAAGACGTAAATAACAGTAAAGAGCAGACAACTGGTGACCAAAGAAATCTAAGTTTAAAAGATTTGACGTCTACTGTGGCAGACTATTGGTGACCAAGATATATAAATTATAAAGATCTCACGTCTGCTGTGGTTTACATACAGTATATATATCATTTGCATAAGGTCACACAAATGACAAGAAATAATTATTTGGGACTAAAAAGGGCAAAATTCACTGGTGGGGAAAAGGGCAAGGACTGGTGGGGAATTCGAGAGGGCTGGTGGGGAATTTCCCCACCAGTCAACATGTTAAAAAATGCCCTGGCATACCTGTATACATGACATGAGTATCCACTTTGCACGAATCTAAATACATTTTGTGGAGTGAAGTTTGGATTGCATAAATCTAAGCGTTTTTCTAAATGCAATGTGACTAAAAACTGCTGGCATAGTTTATACTTGTCAAGTTTCCAGTACTAATTACTACTTTGTGTTGGCAGATCTTTTGTGCCTTGGATTCACCTCTCACTCTCTTTTGCCTGGATTTGTCAAGCTAGTTTTGAATATGCAGATAATGTTAACTATATTGTTTTGAGACGTAATGACACTTAAGCACACTCCGTTACTTGATTATCGTTCTTTTATATTCAACTGAAACGAAAGAGTTCTTTCTTATGTTTTCCTATTAACAGATTTTATAATTCAAGAATGAGTCATTTAAAGAGGCTGCTTGTTATCAGCGCTGCATTGACCTATTTTTCTATCTCGCTCACTCTATTCAATATTGGACCGCTGTAAATAGTAGACATTTCTGTCAAATGTTTCCGTAAAAACGAATTATAGGCTACTTCAAACCTTTGCTTAGAAATGGATAAACATTAGACGGATCTAACAAACTCCTGCAAAAATTACAAATATTACAAATCTTTGTAAATTACGAATATTACAAATCTATTTAGCCATTTTAAAATCCATACCTTAGGTCGTATTATTTATCGCAGTTTTCCTTCTCTATGAACCGTGTGGCGTGTTGTTTTGGAATTCATAAAGCAATCGTACAAAGGGCCATCTCTCTGGAATTTGTCCTCTGGCTATAAGAGCAGATAAACACCCTACAGCCTATAACAGTCGAGTTGCCTTCTTGACCCTTTAACGCAGCGGTGCGCAACCTTTTCGGCCGCATTAAAGGCTTATATTCTCGTGACGACCGCCAAGTGACCCTTTAACCCCTTCGCTGCGACGGCCTTGTAATCCCGTGTGCGTCCTGTATGTATGTATGAATGCATGTATGCATGTATATATGGATGAATGCATGTCTGTACGTATGTATATATGTATGTATATATGTATATATATATATATGTATATATATGTATGTAACTATGTATGTACGTATATATGTATGTGCGTATATATGTATGTATGTATATATGTATGTATGTATATATGTATGTATGTATATATGTATATATGCATGTATATATGTATATATGTAGGTATATATGTATACATGTATATTATGCATGTATGTATATATGTTTGTATGTATATATGTATATTATGCATGATGTATGTATATATGTATGTGTGTATGTTTGTATGTATGTATGTATGTATGTATATGTATATGCATGCATATATGTATGTATGTTTGCGTGTATGTATGTATGTATGTATGTATGTATGTATGTATGTATGTTTGTATGTATGTATTTATGTATGTATGTATGTATGTATGTATGTATGTATGTATGTATGTATGTATGTATGTATGTATTTATGTGTGGTATATGACCAGGGCATCAAATGGACATCAATAATTTCTATGACGAGACATACTCGTCCTCCGCAGCGAAGAGGTTAATGCAGGGGTGCGCAACCTTTTTCGGCCGCATTAAAGGCCTATATTCTCGTTGCGACCGCCAAGATATCTGCTATTAGGTTATTTAAAACCCCATGAATAGGCCCTATATATTGTGAAATAAGCATGTTTACTGTTGTGACTATGTTTACTTACGTCGATTGCTTCACAGAGGACTTCAGTAGGCCTACCATGTCTTATCCAGAATAAAATCAATAAAAGAGTTATAAAAAAGACGATCAGTTTTTCTACATCTTCAATCCTACTCAAATGTGTACTGTGTAGCCTAGCTAATGTTGGTTTGGACCACAAAAATATTCCACATTAATGGCTGCCTTGGGCTTGGATATTGGCTGAGAGGCGTGAGAAGTCTGGAGACTCGCTGGAGACCTTTATCCGTATTGCAGACTCTAAGTTGTTGTCCATCAATCGAATCCTGTACTTGTTTTTCAAATGCTTCATCCGAGAAAAGGCTGCCTCGCACACATACTTGCTTCCGAAGAGGAGATTTGAGTATTTCTTGCCAGTTCTAGGAGTTTAGGGTATTCCACCGTTATAATTACCCCAATTGTAATAAATCGTTTTAATCCTCGAATTTCTTTGTAAGTTGTTCGTCGTTCTTCAACTCCACTAATTCCATTTGGAGGTCCAGGGGCGAATTCTCTGTATTTACCGGATGAGGAGAAGCGACAAATCGCAGTGCTGTTAAAATCTTGTTAAAGTCATTGAATCGTCCAATGAACTCTTGCAGCAGGGCATCAATGTAAAGGACGCAGTAGGAATGTTGCATATAATTGCTTTCCATTAGAGACGTCAGTTGTGGGAAGTGGAAATAGCTGCATTGCGGAAGATGATTTTTCAGAAGACGGCACTTGTCACAGAACTCTTCTACCTTTCGATGCACGAAGCAAACAGTAGTAGTTTGGCCTTGCAGTGACTTATTCAAATAATTCAGGTGGGTAAGCAAATCCACAAGGAATTCCAGAGAGGTGAGAAATCTGCTGTCGCTTAAGGGACAATTGTTATTCTTCGTGGAATAACATTCCACAATTTCCTTTCGTAGCAGCAGTACACGACGAGGTGTTTCTCCTTGATACAACCTAACATCACTGTGTTACCGTACAGTATGTCTTCTGCAGAATTTCTTGGAACTGGCGATTATTGAGAGCTTTGGAGCGAATGAACATGATGACTCGGTTCACATCCTGCAGAGTAGTCTCAAAAACAGCTGCTTTAGAGCACAGTCCTGCCTGATGGATAATACAGTGCAGATTGACGAGTTCCTTGCAGAAATGTATTCACTAAACCTTGTTTTTCTCGACCATGGCGGGAGCGCCGTCAGCGCAAATGCCTCGTAGGCCTAAGTATTTTAGATTAACTCCTGATTGGACGCAGGCTCTCTTTACTGCAAGAAATATGTCCTGCCCACGAGTACGAGTAGGAACCGTCTTCATGGAGAGAAGATCTTCACATAACTGGAACTTTGATGACAGCGAGCGAATAAAAATGAGCAGCTGGGCTTAGAGGAGCATTAACACGTAGGCGCACTAGGCCCGCGCCTGGGCCCCCAAATCTCGGAGGGCCCCCAAACGATGGAAAATATCCTTTTCCAATTATAGAATTATCCAATAGAATTTGTGGTGCATTTATCACAATAATGGAGACAATTTAAGAGCTCAATTTATTCAAGAAGTAAAACTGGCCACGTATTTCACGTTGATTGTTGATTCAACACCCGATGTCAGTTTTTTTTACTTAAAATCATTTAATCAAATAACCACATTTCTTGAAAATAGCTTCAATAACTAATCATAATTACAGTGTCAATAACGCTCACAAAAACCGATTTGAGTTCAACTTCGTGGGTTTTTGCACATGATAAGCTATCAACCACCAGAGTCTCAGACTCACTCTCTCAGTCTACAAGTTCAGAAGGGCCCCCAAAAATGTTTGCGCCTAGAGCCCCGTTTTCTGTAAACGCGCCTCTGGCTGGGCTTAGTCAGTAATAATCCTGGATTCATCGAATGCTAATGCAAATACACTTTCCTCACTGTTGACCTTCTTCTGCATGGAACTGCTTCAACTGCTCAGCGAAATAACTTTGACGACGTTGTACATTGTCGCGTGAGAGAGGGATTGCTGAATAATCAGTTTCTTTTCCAGGGTGAATGCACTTAACTGCATCTAAGATGCAGGCTTTCTCGAGTTCGCCATCCAGCAACAACAAGACGATATGCCACTCTGTATGAAGCTTCACTGAGAACATTCGTAGGTTTCGCAAAGGTGGCCATGGGAGAAGTCTGCTGTTGGGAGTTTATCTTCAAATTCTCCACACAAACCTTCATCGAGTCACCTTCTAACTTAGCATTCGTGACGGCGAAAATGCTGCTTGGCATTGTCCCCTTTGACAGTTTACAAAACTTCACCGCAGATGAGGCATTTCATTGATTGCTTTGCTGTCTCCACAATGCAAAAATCATATTTCACATTGAAGGTTCTCAATCAATCAATCAATCAATCAATCAATCAATCAATCAATCAATCAATCAATCAATTAATCAATCAATCAATCAATCAATCAATCAATCAATCAGTCAACTAAGCCTTTATAATTATAGCGCCCCTTCAAGGAAACTATTCCGAGGCGATCCCAGCCTAACCTCGGCGAAAGAGAAGTCTTTAGAGCAGAGAACCTTGTCCTCTTCCAAAGTTCGCTTTCTTTTAAAAGACATCACTAGTCAATAGGTGACGGATTGTGAAGTTTACAGAAAGAATACAGAAAAGTTCTGCGTTCTTCTTCTTCTCTTGAGTCATGAGGTGGGTGACCTATCCAGTCTCTCAGCCGCATGATCAACAGCTGGCTGAGATATACGCCACCTATTTTGCATACAGCCCTACGCAAAGGCATTTGTACAGTGTAATTTTCGTTGGCCACTCTCGCTGCAACTCACTATCAGCCCTGCTCGTACAATGTATTCAATGGTTGATTGTCCAAGGCTAGATATGTATAGTATAGCCTGCCTGCCCCTTTGAGCTACATCTGCAGGAATGCACATACTTAGCCTAGTTCAGGGGTGCGCAACCTTTTCGTTAATGTCGGCCGCATTACAAGTTTATATTCTCATCACGGCCGCACAGCTCTTATGCCTATTTAAAATATACCGTGGTGAGAAATAAGCTTCACTAATAAACAGTGGCGACGTCCAGAAAATATGCTTACTTTTACTGGTGTCCATCTTCTTTTCCACGAACTTTACACTGTACAGGAACATATCCTTCCAGCACAAAATTAATACAAGGAATAACAAATAGTAAAATGGAGACTCCTCGATACCTTTAGACATATTCCAGATTCCGCGTTATTGTCCATCAATCGAGTTCTGTACTTGTCTTTCAAATACTTCATCCGATAGAATGCACAATTGCACATAGATGCTTCTGAAGAGGACCGTGATATTTCTTGCCAGTTCTCGGAGTTTAGGGTAATGCACAGCCAGCTTCCACACCTCCAGTAAATCAGTTTAGGCTATTCTTGAGTTTCTTTGTGAGTTGTTCGTCGTTCTTCAACTCCACCAATTGCCTTTGGAGGTCTCCACCAGAAGAAAAGAAGCAACAAGTCGCAGTGCTTGCAAAATCTTGCTGAAGTAATGAAATCATTCATGGATTGATTCATGGATTTTTTGCAGCAGAGAATCAAGGACACCACACACCATAATGAAGAACGTCAAGGACATCAGATAACCTCTGTTCTTAAAAATCCCTTCATTGGCTAAAAGTCACTCAGCGCATCCATTACAGTATTGTATCTCTTACCTACAAACCTACAACGCCCTTCAAAACTCTCAAATCTCTTACGTTCGCCAGCTATTCACCATCCAGCCACTCAGGTCTATTCTCTCCTCATCACGTCTTTATATCGGCCTCGATCCAGTACCTTGCTGGCTAAAATTCTGCAACTGCTCCTTAATGTACACTGCATCAGCTCTTTGGAACGAACTCTCAAAAGTTCTTCGCCAGTTTCCTCATCCTCCTATCTTGTGTGTCAATCTCACCTCTCTTCCACTTGCTCTGTCTTCTGCATCTTTCCACTCACGACTGAAAACCGAACTCTCCAAACCAGGCCTATATCTTATCCTGAATCTACTTTTGCGCCACCCCACGACAACCATCATCACCGGTTTCCACCGTAGCACTATGCTGTCCATGGGCGGCGATCACGGAGGAGTTGAGGGGACATGACCCCCACCTTTAAGGGGACACGCCATACACTTGTCCCCCCAAACTTTGAAGAAACACCAAAAAGGCCAACAAATGTAATTGCGTGTGAGATTTTCACAGCCTTTTTTGACCAAATGAGGTAAAACTTCAATTTTTGAGCAGAGCTGTTCCCCCCGAAAATTCTGAGAAGTAAGAAGATATTCCTAAATGAATTTGTGAAAAAAGTGATCAACTTATTTTGGAGATGAATTCCTCAAAAAAGTAAAAAAAATTTTTGTGGAGATGAATTCCTAAAAAAAAGGTCATCAACCAGACCATGGCCGACTTTGTTCCCCCCACCTCTCCTCGGCTTGACCTCCCGAGTTCTGATCTGGCACTGAAACGGACCAAGTAACCTGGCTATAGCGGACTTGATTTGATGTAGCGCCGATGTTGGACGCGGTGGCGTACGTGTGGGATGCGGTGGTGTAGCGGTCTGTTCGGTTACTTGTAACCTGAGGGTCGCAGGTTCGAATCTACTTCCAGCCACTGCGTAGCGACTTTCGACAAGTTGCTCACATACAATTGTTCAGCATTCGTGAATAGGCTGTTGCCCTGCTCTTGGCCTTCGAGCGGCGCTTTAGAAGTTTGGAGATTACGATTACGGTGTTTAAGCTTATATCCCTGACGTGGCTTTGTGTGGCACTAAGAAATTTCGTAAATCTATATTACAAGGACGACGGTAAGGGATGCATTTGGAATGTCGTCCCGTTGTATTTCATCGCTTCCTTTAGAGATGTCAGTTGTGTGAAGTGGAAATACTTGCACTGCAGGCAATGATTAATGAGAAGACGGCATTTGTCGCAGATCTCTTGTAGGACTACCTTGCGATGCACGAAGCAAACAGCTGTGCCTTGCAGTGACTGATTCAGACTAGGCCTAGAGCAGATATGTGAGGAATTTACTGTCCCTTAAGGGACAATTTTATAAGACAGATGAACGGATGGGGTGTTTTTGGATATGCTTTTCCGTAATTGAATCAACACAACAAAACTGTGATCATTGTATGCGTGACAAACAGATAAATTGAATCGGTGTGTTTACCTTAGTGTCCTGTGCAGCGCTACGAATCCAAATAAGCAGCGTAACAGCGTAACCTAAGGCCACTCTGTGGTTTGAGCTGGAGAACCGTGAAGAAAGAGAAGTCATGGTACTTACTGACACAATCATTATCAGTGAATCTTTCTTAGTCAGCTTTATCTGCACTTACCAGTAAGGATTTCCCAGAGAGTTGCGATTACACTAATTTAAATTCATAACATGAACGCCTGTTTACTTTTGGTTGACATTTTAAACTTAAGTAGGCTAAGTTTGGGTTCCGTTAAATAAGGTTAAGTTAATAATGGCTTCGGGGTATATCAACGGTAATGGAAAAGAAATAAAGTTTGCATTTAGGGGAAAGGCATCATGACGACATACTGGGTACCTGGCGAGAGAGGTTTTGATATGCCAATGCCTGATCTAAAAAAAAGCAGCGCCAACTGAAGAACACGACTTCAAGTGCGTCGGTAATTGGTTGCGCCTACAAGTACATTAGCAACTATATGTGCCTTCTTCACTTGACAACCACGTCTCGGTTCTCTAACACTATAAAGACGAAGATGAAGAATTTGCTTTGACAGTTTTTGTATTATTTGATCTTACGCTAGTTTTATAAAACAATTAATTTTATCTGTGTATGTCCGCTTTTGTAGAATTTTCAGCTATTCATAGTTACTTCAAACAATAAGGTGCGATAAGATGATTGTGAAAACTGCCACACAGCGTAAATCAAATCACCGGAAAACAAACGTTTAGGTGGTAGACTACTGCATTCAAGTTGTGTTTGGGAATTTTCTGGTGCAATATAGAGAGATATGTGAGCGAGAGCATCTTAGAATAATTCAGTAGACGCTGTGGAATATATCGAGAGATCAGTGGATGAGATTTTCCCAACCTTGAAAGCCATTCACAACTCTTAAAAAAGAGGAGGCATTAAAATACTCAAGTAAAGTAAGTAAGTAAGTAAGTATATTCTTTATTACACCATTAGCAAACGCACAATGGGACAGATGCTAGAAGCATTGATTATAAAACATTGAAGTAATAATAAATCGAAATAAAAATGATAAAATAAGTAATTAAAAAAGCAAGTGTTTTCTTATTATTTATGCAGTAATCTAGCAATGTAACCCTTCCCTGTCAAAGGATCACATCGTGGTATCTCGCGATTATGCCGGCGAGGTCGAAGATAATATCCGGTAGATCGTATCGGAGGGAGCAAATCATGGAGGACATGCCCTGGGTTCTGAAGGATTGCTGCAAAGAGAGCATCGTCCGCCTTAGAACACAACAGGTCAAATGTAGGAGTATCAGTTGGCAGATACCCTTGTCGCTTAAGCTTACGTATCAAGGCAGAGAGACGTTCTCTCTCAAGACCATTGGAAAATCCCCACCAGACTGGAGATGAGTACAACATTCGTGCCACTGTGGTGGAACGTACAACATCATGAAGGCGGCTTCCAGTTAATCCATGCGAAACCAGGACTCGCAGAGCAAAAAAGGATTGTTTAGCTTTGCAACAGATGTTGTTAATGTGCGAGGAGAACCCAATTTTTTCAGAAAGAGTGACTCCCAAAATTTTTATTTCATTTACACGTACGATCCCAGCAATGGGCGGAGGGGTATCTAGAATTTTGGTTCGAGGACGCCTTATTATGATTTCACAAGACTTACTATGATTTAAGCGCAAGTTGCAATTTCTGGCCCATTCAGCTATGTGGGCAAGTTCAGAGTCAGTAGTCGCTATGTTTGAGGCAGGAATTATCAAATAGCAATCATCTGCGTATTTGAATAATCGGTTCCCTGCATGAAGCAATTTAAGTCCAGAAATGGCGGCCAAAAAGTGGATTGGTCCAAGCCCTGACCCCTGTACAGTGCTAGCATTTATACATTTGTATGGGGAAATGATACCACAAAATTTAGTACAGTGCACTCGATTAAAAAGCAAAGAAAGCACCCAATTGTAAACAAAATCAGGAATTAACATGGAGGCTAACTGCTCTGCGAGGTAATTATGCCTTACAGTGTCAAATGCCTTGGAAAAGTCAAGCGATATCATGCGGGCATACGGCTCGCATGTAACTGTTTCTAGTAAATGATCAGTTATAGCTATCAATGAGGTTAATCATGCGGTTTTGGGGGCCAAACAAACTCAACATACATGGACTTTTTGTACCGCATTACAAAAGTTAATGGTAAAACTTTTCCATTTCAATGGAAAAAACCGACCTAGTTTCTAAGTCAGAAAATTCCACGATCTCTGCAGACCTGCACTTCGAGGCGATAATACTGCGTTCATTCTGACCGCCGTTTCTTACTCTTGATATGAAATCTAACTAAGTAGGCCCTACGTGAAACACATTGAACTAATTTAAACTGTCAGTTAATTACCCAACGCAGGCAAACAATGTGACCGTTGTTTACCGCATTCGCTCTTAACTTAATCCTCTGTCGGATCTTTCTCTTTCTTCTGCTTTTATGTCTCCTTGACTTGTGGAATTAAACGAATTTCAATTCTGTTTCCTAGGACCATCGATTGATATTTCATCCAGGAGATTCTATCTGAGTCGTAACTCGAGATCTTGTTCAACAAGCAATATTTCTTCTCTGCCTCCTAACTCAGCGTCTCTTATGTAGGCCTATGTATCTAAGCATTCAATGTATTGAAGAAGAACAGTTCCTTAAGCTAGCCCAGAGCAGCCATGGGTTTGGAGTGTTATAGACTTCATTTTCTTAACCTCGGCATACGAGGACGGGTGGCCAGTCCTCACCCTCGCCGTCTCATCTTCCCACCGACAATGTACTGTCAGTGTACTCATCATAGCTGAGTTGTCGAAGGCAGATGGAGCAGAAATTTCGAACCAAATTTCTGCCCTGGCGGGGATTTGAACCCACAACCTCTCCATTGACAGTCCAGAACGCTAACCGCTACACTATCAAGTACTCCCAAAGGATGCAATGTCTTGACGTATACATATTATGGATCCATGTTTGGATTTCCCGTACATTTCTGTATGTAGGTCTTCATACATGTATCTATGTATCAAGACACCTACTAAATAACAGCGTCCTTCAGGTTACTAACAAAAGCGATGTTTAGCTAACCAAGACCATGATATTTTTTAAGTTAGCAGAAAATCCATACATAACTGATAAGTCAAAATATTTTTCATATAACCAAACTACCAGTTAATAGTAAGCCTACGTATTAGGTTCCACGCAGATTACAATACAGCTGTGTGCATTAGTCTGAGCAATATACTTATAAGGTTCCACAAAGTCGGTAAACGAGCATTAAGCAAAATGCAATTGTAACACTTCCACATTTTCTTCAAAGTTCTAGGTGAAGCCAAAACTTATTTCGCAGTCGGACCATTTAGTCTCTGGCGATCAGTCGTATGTTAAACGGTGATGAACTTTGAACAATAGCTACTGGTTGAATCGGTTTGACATCAACAATGCTCTGGCCCTCTGGTGGTCGTATGAAAAAGCGTTGCACCAGTCCGGTGAGAATGAGGAATAACTCTGCACGAGCCAAGACTTCACCGAGACAAGAGCGCCGCCCTATAGAAAACAAAATTTAGAAAACTCGCATTATCAAGACTTAGCGACTGAATATTACTAGTCATATAATTATTTTTGTTATTTTACTACTGTAGTTTTTATAAACGATACATAAAGAGAGTCGAAAAATGATATTGATGATGATAATAATAATAATCATTATTACTCTAATTATAATAATATTAATAATTATATTAATAGTGATATTTGGTCTAGCGGGAGTAGTTTTACTGTTATTATTGCTCTTGGACATTGGTAAATGTTACACTGAGTAAAAAAAATAATTGTAATTTTTATTGTGCTTACGATTTTAAATCATTAAGACTTAACCCCTTGCACTTTTACCACCACCACCACCACCACCACCACCACCACCACCACCACCACCACCACCACCACCACCACCACCACCACCACCACCACCACCACCACCACCACCACCACCACCACCACCACCACCACCACCACCACCACCACCACCACCACCACCACCACCACCACCACCACCACCACCACCACCACCACCACCACCACCACCACCACCACCACCACCACCACCACCACCACCACCACCACCACCACCACCACCACCACCACCACCACCACCACCACTACTACCACTACTACCACTACTACTACTACTACTACTACTACTACTACTACTACTACTACTACTATTACTACTACTACTACTACTACTACTACTACTACTACTACTACTACTACTACTACAACTACTACTGCTACTACTACTACTACTGCTACTACTACTACTACTACTACTACTACTACTACTACTACTACTACTACTACTACTACTACTACTACTACTACTACTACTACTGTTACTACTGCTGCTGCTACTACTACTACTACTACTATTACTACTGCCATAACAACTACTACTCTACTTCTACTATTACTACTATAACCACTACTGCTGCCACTTCTTAACGTGAGAATTTACAGAATTTAAGTTTTACGATCAATCTCAACAACTAACCAAGGGAAAACGAAATAACGGATTCTCTGCAGATTACTTGGTCGTCCTTGTCCAAAAATCTTTCCGGTCGAAATATATCCGGATCTTTCCAAACCTTTGGATCCGTGTGAGCGGCGTAAAGATTTACCAGAACCTGTTTAACACATTTGAATTTATTTATGTATATTTTGAAGGGTTTATTTCACATTCTGCTTACTGAACAAACGCTCAGCTTTGCCCTGTCACGCAGCTGACAGACGGAGGCATACGGTCTCTTGAGAGTGTATAGCTTTGTTGACGGTCTTACAAAGCTGACCAGAGTGGGATTCGAACCTGCAACCCTCCGGTCACAAGCGCCGAACTTACCACTGAGCCACCACGCCCCACAGGACTATCTTACAAAGCTGAGCACACACTGAAAGCCGAGCGCTTCAAATTAAAAAACTAGTCTGGCGCTCTCTTTATGCCTGTCTCTTGAGTATTCAAGAAGATCACGGAAGCCTCATCTACGCCTAAGAAGAGAGAAACGCTCAGCATTATCACCTTCTCCTACAATATGATAATATATATCTAGACACTGTGCCGATGGGCAGATCTTAAGGGTAATTAAGCGTTATGCTTCTTCATAGGCGCAAACATTAACAAGAATGCTCTAACATGAACAAGCATACCGCAGCACATGTTTTCCAGACACCAAACTAATGAATCTCTGAAACATTGGTAATTGGTTTGTATAATTTTCAGGAATTACCAAAGTTCCACCCGGTACAAAGTAGTCGCCAACACCAGTATCACTGAGCGTTGTATGAGGAAGAGCAAATGGGACCAGCGTTCTCCAGCGCAGAATCTCCAGAATTGTTGCTTCAACAAAGGGCAGTTTGGGCTGGTCACTCATGGATGGAAGCGCATCTCGAGGAACAACGGCATCTATTTCTGCCCTTAGACGATCCTGCACATCGGGGTTGTTGGCTAGAGCGACCAGTGTCCATAGAAGAGTATTTGCTGTTGTATCAGTACCAGCTGCAACCATATCTCGAAGTGTGAATCTCAGTTGTTCACTATCATAATCTGGACCTATGCTCTCCACATATCTACGCACAAAGCAATCGTCTGCACCATCTTCGAGACTTTTTTCAGTCTCCTTTAGAAGAATCTTTTGAATTAATTTCTGATTTTCAGTCAGTATACTCATTTTATTTCGATAAGAAGGAAGAAATCTAAGTATAGGAGCAACGTCTAAAGCAGGATCTGCATTTTCGGAGAACCGGATTATTTCATATCCGAGCTCAGTCATTCCGAGGTTATAGTCACGTCTGCGTCCAAAAATTATATTCATTATGATGTTTGATATGCAGAGGTACACAAGTTCTCTGGGATTAAAGGAATTTCCAATTTTTGTAATTGCAAACTCTGTGAAGAATTCAACTTCCGTTAATATCCTCGACTCCATCGTGCTTTTAACACCGAATCCCAATTGCTTTAAAATAGTGAGTGACAGTTGGTGGTATTTCTTCCATTCCTGAGTAGTTTTCATCATTTTCAAACCTGGAAGCAGGCGATAAATAACCGGAACATTTATTATAAAAGCAATGTGAACGGTAAAGCTTAACAACTGAGAACAAGAATTTTTTGTATTAAGAGGACAATCCAGTTTTCAACGGACTTTGACGCTTTCGAATTGATACCAAGAAGCCTGCGTTTCTTTTCTGCTGTATTACCTGAGTTGGATCTGTGTGCGATTCAAATAATGACTTAATTGAGTACAGAGACTAATTGAAATTAAGTGTTATTGGTTTCTCGCAAGCCTTTTATTGAATGGAGGGCAAATCCTCAAATATACTGAGATGGACGATGTTTAGAAACCCTTAAGCTAAAAATCTCTGAAACTCACAGCTGCTGAAGATCCTAAGCACTGCTCGCTAGCGCTTATAAGGATGCTTTGAAACTCGAATTTTGAAGAACAGTATTTATAAAGCTTCGAATGCGCTCGTAAAGCCTCGTAAAGCTAGAAAGCATTAACTTTACAGCGTATACTAGCATGAATATTTCAATATTTAAAGCATTAGGGGGTCCGTAGAGTAATGTATAACACACTGGCGTGAAGAGCTGAAGGCACCAAGATCGAACCCATTAGACCCCGTAAGGTTTTTTCATCCTTCCACTAGCTAGGTGGCTGTGGTTAAATGAATAGTAGGCCATGTTGACCCCGTGTGGCTGCCGCTTAAACAGTCATATTCGACTCCTGTAAAACTTTTATCATGGGCTTCTACTGTATACATATGTAAGGCGCACTGCGTGACTACCGTTTCTACTATATGTATGTTCACTGGACAGCGCAGTGTGTTTGCAGGCGCTTAATTAAAGAATAAGATAATATTATTATTATTATTATTATTATTATTATTATTATTATTATTATTATTATTATTATTATTATTATTATTATTATTATTACTATTATTATTACTATTATTATTATTATTATTATTATTATTATTATTATTATTATTATTATTATTATTATTATTATTATTATTATTATTATTATTATTATTTACGGCGTAATAGTAATTCCCGCAAATGATGTTAGGAATGTCTTAGTTATGCTGACCTTTATTATTCGGATTCACAATGCTTTCAGTGTAAATCGGGCTTCTTCCTGAGAATGCCGAAGAATGGCTAACTAGTGCATCTTCGATAACTTTCCTGCTATTGAGTACAAGGACAAATCTGAAAAGGAGAGACATGCTGGTGTGTTTGAATATGCAATAATGAACACGAGGAGTGAAATAGGTCCGTCCTCAAAACTAAAAGTTTTGCCTTTTAACAACCAAGGGGTGGGGAGATGGCTGAATGGTAACACGCTGGCACGAAGTTCAGAAGGACGCGGGTTCGATACCCGTTAGCCCCACAAGGTTAACTCAGCCTTCATTCCCTAGTTGTCGATTGTAAAATGAGCAGTAGTGCAGATGGGCACCTTTCATGGCTGCCACACGGTTAAATTCGACACCTGTAAAACTTGTTATCGTCTGTTACTAGTAAATCATGCGATCTTACTGCGTATTTGTCAGTTTGAACTAATAAACGGAGATATTATCATAGGCGCCGACTTTTAGTAAAAGGTCCTGGGGCGAGAATTTCATTCCCGTGATCCCGTGATCGGATGATCCCATCGCCTATCCTGCCCTGTCTTCCCTTTCCCCGAGTCCCCCCTTTCCTCAAGTCCTTTGGCGCTTGAGTCAGTCTTACCAGTGGCGTTAGGCTACTAGGGGTGCGGGCCGCACCGTGCGACACCTTCGAAGAGGCGGTGGCACCAAAATGACAAAATGACTTCTAAAACAATTTTGTGCTGAGTTTTAGCAGAAATTTATTATTTTTAAATTAGCAATAACAGATAACAACAGAAACATTTTTCGTAAGCTCAGCTTAAAGTACTGTACCAGTATCAATTTACCTAAAGCTGAAACTCTATGCTAATTTATTTTTTTGAAACTTCTAATGCTCTCCGGTTAGTGCCGTCATTATACGGTAAGGAACTAAGGGAGGAGGTCCATGGGGGTGACACCATGACATACCGCACTGGGTGACACCAACCCAACCTTGTATAGCCAATCCTTGCATGGCTAGGTAACGAGATGTGACAATGTGATGCAATGAAATCCTTGCTGCAACCATATCATCTCGCTTTGCCGTCGACAAACTGGTTCTAGGACGTTTGGTCAACGGACGATTGGTCAACGGAAGATTGGTCACGGACGATTGGTCAACGGACGATTGGTCAAGCGGACTGTTCGTCAAGGGGACTGTTGATCAAGGGTCCTTTCGTCAAGAGGACGGTTGATCAAAAATTTAAATTTTCGATATTAGAGACGCTTTTAAAATATGTCAGTTCTCTTATCAGTACAGACAACTGCACTGGCACAGATATACGATAACCCTTTGAAATCGACGACCACTAATTATCCCTAGACAGACGAACCGGCCGACCAATTAAGCCATTACAAACCAGGGATCTTTACATGCACAGCAAAGCGTAGCCCATACACAAATAAAACAAAATATCGTGACTTGGTCGGAAAAGTCAAATATGGATTGGGGGATATGGAAGATCGAACGTGCTAGTATATCTTCGTGCTATTGCACATTTGTCTCACAATTAGGAACCTTCGTGTTTTAACTATTTGACTACATTTGATATAAAAACTACTACATTAAAGTGTATTATTTTGAGGAATAACAATGCCTATAACCTCATTGATTGCTTTATAAACTATAAACTTTATAACCTCATTTTTTACTTAATAAACTATAAACTTTATAACCTCATTGATTGCTTTATAAACTTTTGATCAACCGTCCTCTTGACGAAAGGACCCTTGATCAACAGTCCTCTTGACGAACAGTCCGCTTGACCAATTGTCCATTGACCAATCGTCCGTGATCAACCGTCCGTTGACCAACCGTCCTTTGACCAAACGTCCGCATACCGACAAACTGCTGTGGATATAAACACCTTCAGCTGCAGATGAAAATCTACTAACTGTGACAATCGGACTTCTCGTGGCCATTGAATCTTTCAACGGCGTGCTTCCAGTTACTGAATCCATCTGATATAAACGATGTTCCTGTTGCCTCTGTGGAGTCGGCGCCTATGGATATTATTATTATAAGATAGTCACAATTGCAACTTAGAATATGAAAATGTACCATAATCTTCAAGCATGAATCTGCAGCCCAAGACACAAATTCATTTCGAATTGTCTCTGAAGTCGTTTCTTTTTCGAAAGTAGGCCCAATATGTCGAGAATTAAAGAAAATTGTATACTACAGACATCCTTGAGGTCCTTTTGACGGTAGGTTCTGAAATTTCTTCTCACAGAAAATGTCTGTCGTAGAATTATTAAGTAGACACATACTAAGGACATTTGAGTGAGTGAGATATAATAAAGGACAGTCAACAAGGATTAATAGGAGATCGCTGGTTTTAGACAAATCCGTTACAGTTCTTTAAGTAGGTATATGAAAAGATAGACAAGGGAAAGCCTGCCCATGAAGTGTTACCTAGAATTTATCAAGGCAGTTGACAAAATATCTTATATAAGGTTCGCCATAGAGTGTAATAATGTGGAATTACAGAGAACTACTTACAAGAATTTAGAGCTAGAATCAGGAAATGGCAAAACGAACTCATAGGAGTCAAATATTCATGCTAGACAACAGTGAGAAGGTTGCTCGGCAAAGTATCAATGCTTGGACCATTGCTATTCAAATTTTGTATTAAAACATAATTGATTGAATGTCATCCAAAATTTCAAATTTGACTTATGATAAAAATTATGCACAACAGTGGTTGACAAAGAAATCGTCGAGAGGATTTAAAGAGTTTCCAATTATCACAGGACTCTCAGATGCTCTTTAACTTGAGAAGAGCAAAATAACTTATCAGGAACAGAAACAGGAGCTTCCTAATGAAATGTAATAAGTTGCTGTTACAAAGTGAGCGAGGAAATAACGGATTTGGAAGTGATTAATGATTATGGATAAGTTTGTAAGACTTTCAAGGCAATTTTCCATGAAGGCAACTTAAAGGCCGACTCATCCTTAGATGTGATCATGACAACAGTAGTCTACGGAGACAAATATACACAGTGAGTTGTACAAATCACTGGTGAATCGTAATCGTAATCTCCAATTTTCTAAAGCGCCACTGTAAAACTGAGCGCAAAGCACCAGCTTATTCACGAGCGCTGCGACGTATCCGAGGGGTTGTCCAAAAATCGATGTCCGTTGGTGGTCCGAGTCCGGTTGCCTGAAAGACCAGAGAGAGGCAGAGCAGCTGTTACGGAGGGTTTCGTTGAGGACGAGATAGCTTGGAAGGTAGAGGATCAAATGGATTAGGAAAGGAAATCTAAAAGAGATGAGTTTTCAATTTGGAGTAGAAAGCCTGTGGGGTGATGAGTAGAGGAGCCTGAGATAGATGACGATGAGTGAGTGGCGGTATTGGTGGAGGAACTGAGAAAATGCGGAATTCGGGAGGAAGTTCGTTCCAGAGTTGAGGTGCAGTGTGGGATATAGATCGGTTGGAGAACTTGAGGCGAGTAGTGACTGGGGGACGGGAGAGAGTGAGATGTGAGGATGAACGGGTAGACCGGGGTGGCTGGATAGTGAAGAGTTCGCGAAGGTATTTTGGCTGGGAGCATTGTAGTGTGTTCTAGGTTAGCGACAAGACTTTGAAGTGGATTCGCTCAGGTATTTTCAGCCAGTGGAGCGATTTAAGAACAGGAATGATATGGTGATGCTTAGGTGTCCTGGTGACGGCTCTGGCGAGAGAACTTTGGATGAGTTGTAGACGCTTAATTTTGGTGGATTCAAGGTTAAGAAAAATGGAATTGCAGTGATCAAGCTTAGAGTGGACAATGGAGGTAGCGAAACCACAGTTAGAATCTCGTTATGGAATTCATATCTGAATTATCAAGTACAAAAACTTGGAAAAGTGCCAAGACAACAACCAAGAGGTGTTGGGGTGCAAAGGTCTGTAGTATGAAGAGTTGTAAAAACATGTGCTGCTGGAAACATTAGAGAGAAGAAGGAATAAGCGAGACCTAATTGAAGCCTATAAGATTATCGCTGGAAAGGAAACAGGGAAGAGATTTTGGTATTAGCACACAAAAAGGCGACGCGAGACCACGCATTTAAGTTATTTACGAAACAGAAAGCATCGAATGGGTAAGAAATTCTTCAGTCTTATGGAACAGTTGGATGATAGCACTGGTTCATTGAGTAGAAGCTAGATGTAACTTACTGAATCTGTTGAAGCTTGAGCCTAATTTTGGTTCCTCAGAGCCTCCATCTTTTTCTAACTATTTTCAGGCCGAATGGAAATCAGGATATTTGCCAATCAGATCTCATATGCCTATGGCCTTTTAGTTTCACAGGAAAATATTTTCGTGTGCAGTCGACTTTACTACTACAGGTTTAAATCTGTCTTAATGTTCAAACGTTCGTACATTTAAATCAGCCATGTTGTTCATCCCTCAAATTAACAAATATTGCACTCGATCAATGTGCTTTAAAACAGGACAATGAAGGTTTCTCGACGGTTATCTGTTGCTGGCCTAAGCCGTTTACAAGGAAGTTGCATTCATTCCGTGAATTCTTTATTATCATTCAGCTCTGAACTTATAATAATAATAGGCCTAATAATCTGCCATTTAGGCCTATTACATTTAGAACATGAGACTGATTTTCTTTCAACTTGCTGACTCATGTGACATAACGTCTGGATTCTGCGACCTATCGGCATTCAATCTGGATTGTTTAGCGTAGTATAATTTTTCATTAAGGTTATTACTTAAAGCGACCGTGGATTTATGCTCCTTGTGTTACGATAACGACGCTATTGACAATACTAAATTCGATTAGGCTAGGTACCACATAATGCATAAATCCATAACTATTTGATACTAGATTATTGCCCGTCTTAAGACGGTTTAAAAAATTTGAAAATGTATTTCCAATTGTACAAGCGATCCTATTTATTGGCGGTAGGCCTATATATAAAATCAAGTCGCTTATGGCCTTTTGGGCCGCTGCATATTGCAATTTACGAAAACTTATTGACTGTTGACCGAGTTTCATTTCTTACGGCTATTAATCTCGTTCGTTTCAGGCTGTTCGCCACCTAAGTGCAATGGCTTAAGCCTGTTTTAAGCCGTTAGTTTAAAAGAGCAGTTTAAATTTCCATTGAATCTCGCCATTTGCAAACAGTGACGTCATTGGTATTGAATATTCATTATTTGGAAGTGGCCAATGAGAGGAGCGTAACAGAAAAGTTGACTTCATCAGTGACTTCATGACATTTCTGTTCGTTTGTATTATTATTAATCTGATATCGCATACGATCTAATCATGTGATGTTTTAACAAACGATTCTGTCATTAATATGCAGACAACGACTAAGAATAAACAGTGCACAAATGCAGCATAAACTTAAACGATAAAAAATGACAAATTTGCGAATTACAGTAACTACTATATATTATTTTTTAAATATAGTTTCACAGGCATAGAAGATCTAATTCTAGGCCTCTGATACTGATTTTCTTTCAACTTGCTAAATCGTGCTTGAGGCAGAAATTTGCTATGTAGAAGTTTACCTTGATAAAGGGCAGCAGTCGAATGTGTAGCTTAGGCTGTTACTTACGTGTTACCAGCTCTGAATGTAAAGATGGGTCCAAGTTGATCTGCTTTCTTCATGAAAAAGTCCGCGACATTATTGAAGCCCCGCAGGAACGGTAAAGATCCGACAATTGGCAGGGATGGAAGAGAAGGAGGATAACGACGCCTTTCTTTCCCTAGGCCATTCCACCATCGGAGGAGAAAGCGTGAGGACAACCATATCCCCAGGAAGACAAGGAATTCCATCGGAAACAACATCGTGTCCTTTTCTAAGAATCAAATGACACGCAATAAGAGAGAATAATCAAATAATGTTGAGGTTTTCAGGTTATGTTTCAGTTCTATATTTTATGATTTCTTTATATTTTTTTCGAATTTAATATATTATATATTTTTATGTCCAAACATTAACTAAAAAGAAATACGATTGACATGGCTGTGGGAATTTGTTTAAATTACATAGTAACCTATGTCAAATTGTTTTATTAGCATCCTTACCAATTTAAAATTTGGTCAAAACTTATATGCAGTCACATTTTTTGCGAATCATATATGTTTATATGTCAAAGAATCTATGGGGTGAGTTCCTTTACCACCTCTGGACTTTTGTGTGGGTGCCATAGTATTACGTCGTCCTTCTCTGTCGCCGAACCAACTGCATGGAACAGTCTTCCTGACCATGTGAAGAATGCGTCATCTCTTGAGGCATTCAAATCACAGCTCAAACCTATCTCTTCAAACAATCATATGACTGCCATTGAACTTATGTACAGTGCCCTTTCCTTCGGCCTCGGCTGTGCTACGGCGCTATACAAATCGTCGTCTTATTATTATTATTATTATTATTATTATTATTATTATTTTTATTATTATTATTATTATTTTTGTTGCCCCGGGTATCAAGGATCCCCCAGGTAGGTAAAAAAATTGTCCGGAGACATATATATTATTATTATTATTATTATTATTATTATTATTATTATTATTATTATTATTATTATTATTATTATTATTATTATTATTATTATTATCATCATTTTTTTTGCCCCGGGGTATCAAGGATCCCCCAGGTAGGTAAGGGGTCGTCCATTAATTATGTCAACAAATTTTAGGCTGTTTTTGACCCCCCTCTTGTCAACAACTGTCAAACATTCAAGAACCCCCCTAAAAAATTATGTCAAACATTTTTTACCCCCCCGCCACTAAAATAAAAATTAAAAACCGGTTTGTTTCAGTTTAAATAGCACAATAATAAATTAACAAAATTATATTACATTAAAACTTATCTTTAATATTAGTTAAATTCAGGAACGTAGCAAGCTATAATGAACCCTGTGAAGGGTTGCCAGATACATGGGTAGCCAAAGGACACGGAAAGAAGGAAAAAAGAGGACGCATTTAATGTTTCACTCCGGAGTCAGAGCCTCCCTCAGAGGGTCTCCTAAGTAACCAAGAAACGAAGTCACATTGAAACAGCCCTGTGCCAAGCGTAAATATAGTGCAACCACCCACTCCAAAGATCAGCTTAACCAATAACGACGAAATTTGTTATTTCGAATATTATATTTACTATATATATGTTCAATCGATAATTTTTAAATAAGCCTGCACAGTTCTCACCGTTTAATATTTACCACCGATTCAAAGAAAAATGTTCTTTCACTGAAGATAAGCTCAAAATTTTAGATTTCGAACATAGATATCTAAAAGAATCCAGGATATTTCATTTAAGAGATTTGTAGCACATTTTCTCATTTAATCTGGAAACAATAAACAAGATAATATTCGAAACGAAGAAAATATCGCATTTGATTATGAGAAATAGATCACTCATAAAGACTTTCCGAATCTATGGTTGCTTTTTTTATAAAATTAATTATTGTTGACGTCAATTTCTCTTGACCCCCCTCCTCCTTGTCAACAACTGTCAAACTTTTTCAAACCCCCCTATTTTGTTGACATAATTAATGGACGACTCCTAAAAAAATTGTCCGGAGACATACATAAAAAAGAAAAAAATTATTCCTGGAACGGCCGAGCGAGTTTTTGCTTATTATTATTATTTATCAGTTTTATTATTATAATTTTTTTTTGCCCTGAGGTACTTCGTTCCCTCAGGGTCTTAGAGAGAATAATATTCTATCTAGCTCACTCTATTAAATTAATTATTTTTTCCGGAACGGTTAACCCTCGTCCAGATCCTGTTGGGCTGATGCCATCGAGCCGCTGTAGGCCACCGCGTATTATTATTATTATTATTATTATTGTAATTATTATTACTACATGTATTAATAATAATAATAATAATAATAATAATAATAATAATAATAATAATAATAATAATAATAATAATAAAATTATTATTATTATTACTGATGATAATAAAATTATTATTATTATTATTATATTTAACAATGATGATTAAATAATCTGAAGCGCCATCTCAGCGTCACTCAGTGAACAATTTATCGTGAAAAGGTCGACGAGAAGCAGATGGCGTTCCCGCGTTGGACAGCTATCGACAGTCTCTGAAACAGGTAGCTTGTCTCAAGCGTGTCCTGAGTTGAATCCGTCAGCCTATGTCCCAGTTCCAACACAAAATCCAATCCTTCGGAACTCCATGCACCACTCGTCTCCACTGCAACCGCTACAAAAGCATGCGTTCGGGTGATTGTGTCGTATTTGGATCTTTTGGCGGCGGCTGCCCGGTTTGCGGCCTCACCTGCTCCGGTTGATGTTACAGCCAGATGTGACGCTGCATATGTGTTCGAAACGGTCACATCCCAAGTGAGGCACCTTCCGCATGACCACGGGATAAGCGTCACACCGTCAGGTCGCTTGCCGTCCTCTCTGGTGAGGCCCAACGGTTCCTTCTGAGAAGGGATATTTGCTCTTCCAAATGATCTCCATATGACATCGTTGAGCATGTTGTGCCGTTGATGTCTGCCAGCGTTTTTTCTGCAGACAAGACCATGGAGTCCTCTGGCGTCAACTCTCTCGCCACAATGACACACATGTGGTTCGCACAGAGTCGTTCCAAGTCTTATTCCAACCGCGACCCGTATCACTTCATCGGACAAGCGGAGGCCCAATGCAGTGACCGGAGGAGCTAGCAACCAGTCTCCCGCGTGTGGTGCCCGAGAAGCTAAGAGACGAGCCCGGTCCAGTGCATTGTTCGCAGACTCGTGCAAAGTTATCCACGCCTTATTTATCCAGCGGCTGTCCCATTCTCTTTGACGATGAGCTGTAGATCCGGTTGGTGGTTCCGCACTCGTGAGTGTTGTCCATGCTTTCAGTGCTGTGGTTACAAGGTCGTCTGAGGCATCAGCAAATTCTGGTGGCAGCATGTGTGCTTGGAGTTCGCCTGTGCTCGCAGCAGAAGCCAAGAAGGCAGAAAGTGCCAGCGTAGCAGCACAGCGTATCCCAAGCCCACCATCCTTCACCGGAAGGGATGCCTGAAGCCAATTCTCGTCCGACAGTTCCACGTTCAAAATTTTCGACAATCCATTTCGTAACAAAGAGTCAAATCTTGTTAGACTAGGGCAGTCGACGCATAAGGCTGTGCGCATTGTGTAAAGGAGCTTTGGCACGCTCAATCCATTTCGTAACAGGATTAGAGCGTCATGCGAGTGAAGCATGGAGAGTCTCCCTACAGCTCGTTCCAGGTCATCCGCCTTCTTGTTTATCACCTTGTCGACGGTTGGTCCAGGCATCAGAGGTGAGCCCAACAGCGTTGTCTCTCCTAATGGCATGTTATTATTATTATTATTTATTATTTTAATTATTATTATTTATTATTTTTATTTTATTATTTTTATTTTATTATTTTTATTTTATTTATTATTTATTATTATTATTTTAATTATTATTATTTATTATTTTATTTTTATTATTATTATTATTATTATTATTATTATTATTATTATTATTATTATTATTATTATTATTATTATTATTATTATTATTATTATTATTATTATTATCTTTATTAATTCAAATCGACAAGCACACAGCAAGATCACATCAGAAAATGACAGTACAATCGATATCATAATAATAATATGATCCCTCAGGTGGTCAAGACTATTGCGGAAATATTATGGTGTTATTATGGAACAGCTTCTCCCTCATCAAGATTCTGTTGGGCAAAGGTTCCTCGACATGCAATTGCATTAAAGCGTTGAATGGTGACAGAGAGGCGTTGGAAGAGATAGCAAGTCTCTCTGGGTTCTCCGGTGATTAACGTTAGACGTTTGCCCAGTTCTTTAACAAAGTCCATTCCGCTTGTGTTAATGGGGCCTAGAGTCTCGAAAGCCACAGGTACGAACAAGTGGTCTGCGAGTAGTTGGTTGTACTTGATGGTTTTTCTTGCAGCCGCCAGTTCCGCTGCTGCTCCGCCCTCTGCTGCAGTCGCGTGAAGGTAGGATGGGGCCAGTGTGTCGGATACAGTGGCATCCCATACAAGGCTGCGTCCCCGACGCCACGGAATCAGCGTCAATCCATCGGGGCGCTTTCCATCTGATCTAGAGAGTCCGGATGGTTCTTTGATGTTAGGCACACCTGCGCGTGTGAGGCTGCGGCTTATTAGATCGTTCAGGGCCGCATGTCTTGCCATTCTGCCGGGACCGAGGACACATGAGAGCCCGTGCGATCCATCCGCTGTCACCATCGCTCCACAGGGGCACACGTGTGGCTCGCATATTTGCGCTCCCAAGCGAATACCCGTCACTATTCGCACCGTCTCGTCATCCATTCTCAATCCACATGATGACAATGGCAGCGCGAACAGCCAGTCACCGGCATGAGGCGCCGCCAACGCTCTTCTTCTCGCTTGGTGCTGCGTGTCACCAGAAGCTGCATCTAACCTTTCTATCGCATTCTTCACGAGAGGCATGTCCCAGTATGATTGTTTATGTGCTGCATGGTTATCTGTATGTATGATTTGGCTCTTCTCATTCCATTGTTGCAGCATTGATTCCACTCTTGTGTCAGTGATGGATTGATCATATCCCAGCATAGAGGACTGAAGGGCGTGGGTGCTCGCAGCGGATGCCAGAAAGGCAGGAAGCGCAAGCGAGGCCACCCGACGTATGCCCAGTCCTCCGGTTTTAACTGGTAGAGACGCTTGGAGCCATTGGTTGTCGGTCATATTGAGGTTGAGGATTGAGCTTAGGCCTTCTCTCTGTAGGTCGTCGTACCTTTCAAGTAGCACATGGCCTACAGGGGCAGCTTCTTAATGTGCAACAGCTTCTGATAGCACATTGAGCTTCTTAAAAGTACTATTGCATCGTGTTTTGCGATATTTTCAAGTCTAGAGATTGCTAGCTCCAGCTCCGAGCATCTGGACTCTAGGCTTGTTGTTAGCGCGTCCTCAGTCGACAACGGCGCTCCCAGCAAGCAAGCCGCTCTCGGTGACACGGTTAGGAATTTTTGCAGAATCAGATGTTCGGTTGGCTCGTTAGCGTGTGGATCGTTCGCATTTTGTGTAATTGAGTTGTAATCCCATTCTTCGGCTCTCTTGTTCCAGCATCTTTATGTCCTCGGCTACAACGGCTATTATTATTTTTTTTACTATTTTTATTTTTATTTTTGCCCCGAGGTATACAGGATCCCTCAGGGACTTGAATATTAACTAATAAGGAAAATAAAGTGTCCGGAATGGCCCTATTCATCTATTTCCTGGCCGGCAAAAGTGCTCCCAAGAGCCACTGCGTTAAAACGCTGTATCGTCAGCGAAAGGCGTTGGAATAGGTTACCTGATTATCGTTCTTTTATTATTATTATTATTATTATTATTATTTTTTGCCCTGAGGTACTTATTATTATTATTATTATATTTATTATTATTATTATTATTATTATTATTATTATTATTATTATTATTATTATTATTATTATTATTATTATTTTTATTATTATTTTTATTTTATTTTTTATTTTTTTATTTTTTATTATTTGTACATTTGTTTATCAAACAAACAAAACATCACTCGACAATATTTATTATTGTTATCATTATTATTATTAAAGATCCCACGCGAGTAGTTAATTATATATATGTATTGAGCCATCATTTAGCGTTCGAGTATATGTTTTGAGCCATCCTTTAGCGTACGAGTATATGTTTTGAGCCATCCTTTAGCGTACGAGTATATGTTCTGGGCCATCCTTTAGCGTTCGAGTATATGTTCTGGGCCAATCTCTACCGTACGTGTATATGTTCTGGGCCAGTCCCTTCAGAGTATTAGTTCTAGCGAAATTAATTCTTTTAATTACATTTAATATATTTTAATTATATTTGAACCCTAATTTGTACTCTTACACGAGGTATTTTAATTATGTTATTGAAGCAGCCTATTTCAAATGTTGAATAAACTTATTTCTCGCAGCAATTTTAAGTAGAGCCTACATTGAAATTATTTTGAACTTCACCAATTTGTATAGCGCCCTAGCACAGCGAGGCTTATTTGAATATGGCATAGCCTATTTGGTAGATATTTTAAAATATATATTATGTTATAATCCAAGGTATTTTAAAAGTTGTACTCTTTCACAAATATAAAAACAGACAAACAGAGAAACAGACAAACAGAGAAACAGTCAAACAGACAAACCGTCAAACAGACAAACAGTCAAACAGACAAACAGAGAAACAGACAAACAGTCAAACAGTCAAACAGACAAACAGAGAAACAGACAAACAGTCAAACAGTCAAACAGACAAACAGTCAAACAGTCAAACAGACAAACAGACAAACAGTCAAACAGACAAACAGACAAACAGACAAACAGACAAACAGTCAAACAGACAAACAGTCAAACAGACAAACAGAGAAACAGACAAACAGTCAAACAGTCAAACAGACAAACAGAGAAACAGGCAAACAGAAAAACAGACAAACAGACAAACAGACGGTCAACATATTTTGACATCTTAATAATAATATGGAAGCTTTTTAAGCAAGAAGAGAGAGAGGACCCATGAGCTAACCACGAGGTAGACATGGATATGAATTGTTAGCAACCTCAGTTTCTTAGACTCGGCATATGAGGGAAAGGCGGCCAGTCCTAACCCTCACCGTCTCATCTTCCCACCGACATAGTTCAGTCGGTGTGCTCATTATAGCTGAGCTTGCTATGGGGTGCAGCAGGAGTAGAAATCGAATCAAATTTCTGTCCGGACTGGGATTCGAACCCCCGACCTCTCCATCGACAGCTTAGCGTGCTAACCACTACGCTATCGTGCACCCCTCTAGTTTTATCCAAATATAGGTTTAAATACATTTAATTACAAAACGCGAAGAAACAAAGAACGTTAGGTTCTACTGTTGGAAATGTACGCACAGCCTGTCATTTATTAGCATATAGCTGAGTTCTCTAAATTATTTGCTAAGAAATACAAAACTGTAAGTAAAAGAGAAGGAAGAACTCTAAATTATTTGCGACGAGATATAAAACTGTAAAGTGTGGAGAGCGAGCAGAATTGGAGAGAAGGTACATTTTAGTGACTTAGCGCTGGGAGCAGAGGCAGGAACGCTGAGAAGTTGCGGGAAGATCTGAGAAGTTGCGGGAAGATCTGAGAAGTTGCGGGAAGATCTGAGAAGTTGCCGGAAGATCTGAGAAGCTGCGGGAAGATCTGAGAAGCTGCGGGAAGATCTGAGAAGTTGCCGGATGATCTGAGAAGTTGCCGGAAGATCTGAGAAGTTGCCGGAAGATCTGAGAAGTTGCGGGAAGAGCTCAGAACCTGCGGCGGAGGCGCCGGTGGCGGCGGAGGCGCTGGCGGCGGCGGAGGCGGAGGCGCTGGCGGCGGCGGAGGCGCCGGCGGCGGCGGAGGCGCTGGCGGAGGCGCTGGCGGCGGCGGCGGTGGCGGCGGCGGTGGCGACGGCGGCGGCGGTGGCGGCGGTGGTGGCGGCGGCGACAGTGTCAAATTTGTTGGAAAGGTAGGTTTTCGATTGAAGCAGTTCAGAGCATTTTGGGTGACGAAACTTATATGTATGGTATTTCTAGCGGGACATGTGTGAAGTCTGAACGTACAATTTATGGAAACTTAAAGTGTTTGTCTGAAATGCATGTGAACTTGTACCTCTTTTGGAAAATTTTGTTGACACATATGAGAGTCTAACTGATAAAGTATGAAACATGGGGTTACAATTTGTGGGAATAGAGTGTTTTCCTTTGGAATACACGTCACATTTTAGCGAATTCTGATGTTGCCATATTATTTCTAGATGAAGTTTATTCCTAGAGGTGATTTGCACACATACAATTTGTTGGAAAAGACGTGTTTCAGATTGAAGCGTATGTGAAAACCACCTAAACTGCTCAGTTTTTGGAGACTGTGAATGGCGAAACTGCTCTGTATGATAGTTCTTTGAGAGCGTTGGAGCGAGAAACTTGAAAAATGAGTGGCTTTGCATTTGGAGAGTCAAGGTGGTGAAATTGATGTGACAGCAGCAACTTCAATTTGCGTGAGACTTTGTGTATTTTCATTCTCAAGGGTTTTTCAAATGCTTGCAAAAATTATCAATTACTTACAGACATGAGCTGCGTATTACAAATTGATCCATTTCAGTAATACAATTTCTATGCCGAGTCAACAAAGTTTCTTTGACATGCTCTTGAAGCATACGAAAATCTAGTTTCGGTGACCGAACTTGTCAGATATGTAGAAGGTATAGGATGTCGTCTACAGTAGCTGCTAAAAGTTGCTAACATCTCCACTTTACATGCAAATACTAAAGTCAAAGATCTTCATTTTTCACACAAAGTTGTGCTTTTACAATTTTGCCGTGTTTCCATCACATAGGCCTATAGCGTATAGTGCAGTTTGTACGTATAGAATAAAATGATTTAGACAATATGTATATGTTTTTAACATAGGTAAATAATGCTTGGCCATGTATGACGGTTGAAAGTAAATATATATATTTCGATTGCTGTAGGTGTGTTTGAATGTATGACAGGTAAAGACCGCCAGGTATACAACAGGTGAGTTCACACCCTCATGCATCTACATCCAAAACAAAGGAGCTTGACCTGGTTTTTCTTTCCAGTGTATGCCTTGGGCATTATCATTGTGCTCCCGATATGGTCAAAACCCTTGGTCAATACACTAATGAGAATGGGCATTCGTGCGTGTTAGAGCTTTTGGATGAATTGTGTAAGGGGAGGGAATGGGTGGAGGATGTTGAGGGGTATACGGTACGGGAATCGCCCAATGTGTGTGCACTCAACCGAACCGTTTCGGGTGACTGCGTTCAACTGATTTCGCGTGAATTTCAAGACTTCGCGTGCTTTCAATTTGGTTGCAGTTCTAAAATGGACTTGTAGCTGATGAAAGGAGTGAAGGGAGAGGGTGTGGAGAGGAGGGGGGTGTAGAAAGGAGGGTGGAAGGGAGGGTAGAGCATATCAAAGAAACTTTGTTGACTCGGTATAGAAATTGTATTACTGAAATAGAGCAATTTGTAATACGCAGCTCGTGTCTGTAAGTATTTGATAATTTTTGCAAGCATTTGAAAAACCCTTGAGACTGAAAATACACAAAGTCTCACATCAATTTCATCACCTTAACTCTCCAAAGGCAAAGCCACTCATTTTCCAACAAATTGTAGCTCCAACGATCTCATAGAACTATCATACAGAGCAGTTTCACCATCCACAGTCTCCAAAAATGTTCAGTTTAGATGGTTTTCACATACGCTTCAATCTGAAACACGTCTTTTCCAACAAATTCATCGATGTGCTTCACTTCATATGTCGCAAACTCTAGTTAGAACTATGTTACACACCAATTCCATCACTCGAACTTTTAAAAATATACCATTTCAAGCGCTTTTGCAAATGTGCTTTAATCGAAGACATGGCTTTTCCTACAAGTTGTCTGTGTACAATTCAACTCTGTGAATAAATTTCAACTAGAAAAATAATATGACAACAACAGAATTCACCCATGACCCGCTAGAACTACCATATATATAAGTTTCGTCATCCAAAATGCTCTGAACTGCTTCAATCGAACACCTACCTTTCCAACAAATTTCCCACTGTCGCCGTCGCCACCGCCTCCTCCGCCGCCGCCGCTGCTCCCCAGCGCTCTCGCCTCTGCCACCGCCGCCGCCGCCGCTGCCGCTGCCTCCGCTGCCGCAGCCGCCGCTCGCGCAGCTTCCCAGCTTTCCTGCCGCAGCTTCCCCAGCTCTTCCCGCAGCTTCTCAGCTCTTCCCGCAACTTCTCAGATCTTCCCGCAGCTGCTCAGCTCTTCCCGCAACTTCTCAGATCTTCCCGCAACTTCTCAGATCTTCCCGCAGCTTCTCAGATCTTCCCGCAACTTCTCAGATCTTCCCGCAGCTTCTCAGCTCTTCCCGCAACTTCTCAGATCTTCCCGCAGCTTCTCAGATCTTCCCGCAGCTTCTCAGATCTTCCCGCAGCTTCTCAGATCTTCCCGCAACTTCTCAGATCTTCCCGCAGCTTCTCAGCTCTTCCCGCAACTTCTCAGATCTTCCCGCAGCTTCTCAGATCTTCCCGCAGCTTCTCAGATCTTCCCGCAGCTTCTCAGATCTTCCCGCAGCTTCTCAGCGTTCCTGCCGCTGCTGCCGCAGCTTCCCAGCGCACCCAGCGCTCCAACCGCTCCTCTCCCCATTAAAATGTACCTTCTCTTCAATTCTGCTCGCTCTCCACACTTTACAGTTTTATATCTCTTCGCAAATAATTTAGAGTTCTTCCTTCTCTTTTACTTATCAGTTTTGCATTTCTTAGCAAATAATTTAGAGAATTCAGTTATAGGCTAATAAATGACAGCCTGTGCGTACATTTCCAACGGTAGAACCTAACGATCTTTGTTTCTTCGCGTTTTGTAATTAAATGTATTTAAACCTATATTTGGATAAAACTAGAGGAGTGCACGATAGCGTAGTGGTTAGCGCGCTAAGCTGTCGATGGAGAGGTTGGGGGTTCGAATCCCAGTCCGGACAGAAATTTGATTCGATTTCTACTCCTGCTGCACCCCATAGCAAGCTCAGCTATAATGAGCACACCGACTGAACTATGTCGGTGCGAAGATGAGACGGTGAGGGTTAGGGCTGGCCGCCTTTCCCTCATATGCCGAGTGTAAGAAACTGAGGTTGCTAACAATTCATATCCATGGCTACCTCGTGGTTAGCTCATGGGTCCTCTCTATCTTCTTGCTTAAAAAGCTTCCATATTATTATTATGATGTAAAAATATCATGTTTGTACGAATGTAGCTTGTTAGAAATATATTTTAAAATTAACTTAGATTTAATTATATTTAAAAAAAATACGTCGCTCAAGAGTACAACTTTTAATATACCTTAGATTATAACATAATATATGTCTATGCATCTGTTTGTCTGTTTGTCTGTATGTCTGTTTGTGTGTGCGTCTGTTTGTCTGTGCATCTGTTTGTCTGTTTGTCTGTGCGTCTGTTTGTCTGTTTGTCTGTTTGTCTGTTTGTCTGTGCGTCTGTTTGTCTGCTTGTCTGTTTGTCTGTTTGTCCGTTTGTCTGTTTGTCTGCTTGTCTGTTTGTCTGTTCGTCTGTTTGCCTGTTTGTCTGTTTGTCTGTTTGTCTGTTTGTCTGCTTGTCTGTTTGTCTGTGAAAGTTCGCTTAAACTGGTCATCTGATCGGTGTGATTTCGTTCAAAACGGCCCTATGATTCTGAGAGATTTCGCTCAAAACGGCCCTATGTCTGGAGAGATTTCGCTCAAACCGGCACTATGGTTTCATGAAATTTCGCTCAAAGCGGCCCTATGGTTCTATGAAATTTCGCTCAAAGCGGCCCTATGGTTCTATGAAATTTCGCTCCCTACGGCCTATATTTAACTACTCACGCGTTGACCGTGCTATGGTCCAAGATTCAAAACTCTGATCGATATTATGTGAAAAGAAATGCTACGGTAGCACGGAATTATATAGGGGCCTACAAGCATATATATGTATAAACATTGTATATGCATGCGTATGAATGTATATGTATTTATGTATCTATATAAATTATGTAAGTAGGTTTGGATGAATATGTATGTATGTATGTATGTATGTATGCATGCATGCATTACTACATATACCTGCATGACATGAGTATCCACTTAAGCACGAATCTTAATACATTTTGTGAAGCGAGGATTGGATTGCATCATTCAAAGCGCTTTTCAAAATGCAATATGACGAAAAACTGCTGGCATTGTTTATACTTTCCAAGCCAGTAGCACTAGCTCCCATTTTGTAAAGCTCTCTATTGGCAGAAGATCTTTAGTGCCTTGAATTCACCTCTCACTCTCGTTTGCCTGGATTTGTCAAGCTATTTTTGAATATGCAGACTATGTTAACTATAGCCTACTGTGTCCAGAAGTAATGACACATAAGCAAACTCCATTACTTGATTATCGTTCTTTTAATTTTAACTAAACCGAACGTTTAACAGATTTTATAATTCAAGAATGGTTCCTTTAAAGTGGCTTCTTGTTATCAGGCCTGCTTTGACCCATTTTTCTCTCTCGCTCACTCTATTCAATATTGGATTGCTGTAAATAGCAGAGATTTCTGTCAAATGTTTCCGTTAAAGCGAATTATACTTCAAAGCTTTGCTTAGAAATGGGTAAACATTAGACGGATCTAACAAACTCCTGCGAAAACTCGAATATTACAAATCTATTTAGCCATTTTAAAATCCATACCTTAGGTCGTGTAATTTGTCGCAGGTTTCCTTCTCTATGCACCGTGTGGCGTGTTGTTTTGGAATTCATAAAGCAATCGTACAAAGGGCCATCTGTCTGGAATTTGCCCTCTGGCTATAAGAGCAGATAAACACCCTACAGCCTATAACAGTCGAGTTGCCTTCTCAACCCTTTAACGCAGCGGTGCGCAACCTTTTCGGCCGCATTAAAGGCTTATATTCTCGTTACGACCGTCAAGATATCTGCTATTAGGTTATTTAAAACCACCTGTATAGGCCCTATATATTGTGATGAGATCTAAGATTTACTAATTAACAGTGGCGACGTCAATAAATAAGCATGTTTACTGTTGTGACTATGTTTACTTACGTCGATTGCTTCTCAGAGAACTTCAGTAGGCCTACCATGTCTTTTCCAGCACAAAATCAATAAAAGAATAATAAAAAGCACGATCAATATTTCCACATCTTCAATCCTACTCAAATATTATTATTATTATTATTATTATTATTATTATTATTATTATTATTATTATTATTATTATTATTATTATTATTATTATTATTAATATTATTATTATTATTATTAATCTGGCATTTTGTATTGTATTGTATTGTATTTAAACATTTATAAAGCGCCCCTAGTAGGGTGAACCGTTCAGAGGCGCTCCCAGTGCGCAAGGCCGAGAGAAAAGAAATAAGTCTTGAGGAAAGCAAAAGAAGATGAAGGGTTACTTATTAAAATTTGAGAGCGAGTAGAAGGAGACAGTGTATTCCAGAGAGATGGACCAATTGAGGCAAAAGATCGGGACTGAACCATAGCTGTTTTAGTATGAGGAACTGAGAGATCAAATCTGTTCGAGGAGCGAAGTGGACGATGCGAGGAGACAGAAAGAGGCCGGTGAATTACATCAATTAAATATTTGGGGGCGAGACCCCGCTGTGTCTTTGACACCAGAATAAGGATTTTGAACTTAATACGTGCATAGAGAGGACGCCAGTGCAGTTTCTCAAACATGAAGGATGAAATGCGTGAGTAGCGTGGCAGACGGGCAATTAATCTCGCAGCTGCATTTAGGACTGACTGCAGAGGCATGAGACGGACCTTAGGAAGACCGATTAGAAGCGAATTGCAGTAGTCAATTCTGGAGCAAATGAAAGCATGGACCAGCGTTGTGAAAACAGAGGAAGAGACAGATCGTCGAACAGCCCTGAGACGCCTTAAATGGAAGTAGGAAACACGTGTGAGGTTAGAGATGTGATCTTTGAAGGAGAGAGAGCTATCAAGCATTTATAGCGCGCATAAACATTTATAGCGCGCCTAAACAAAAAGACATCTTGCACGAAAGCGCGTAACAGAAAAAATACTAGTCATAGTACATCTTAAACAGGTAGGTTTTAAGGTTGGATTTAAAGATCGAAGGTGACGAGGATGTGCGAATAAAGTCCGGAAGTTTGTTCCATTCAGTCAGTCCTAATGCAAAAGCTCGATTTCCAAATTTTCTGACTGAACGAGCGATGGCAAAGTCACCTTGAGATGACGATCGCAGTCCTCGTCTGGCTTGAAGAGAACAACATAGAGTAACCAGTGAAGAGACGTATAGAGGAGATGAGTTTGTGTAGACTCGATACATTAGGAGACAGATCTTGAAGATAGTGCGAGCTTGTATGGGAAGCCAGTGCAGTTCACGAAGTGTCGGAGTGACGTGGTCCCGGGGAGTGAGATTTTTGACAAGCTTTGCAGCGTAATGGAGAACAGTGGTGAGTGGTTTAAGAGTAGATGCAGGAAGGCCATAAAGGACTGAGTTGCAATAGTCGAGTCTGGAAATGACTAGGGCCTGGACAAGGGTGCGAAGACATTTCTCGCTTAGGCTTTTCCTAACTTGCCGTATGCGTCTAAGATGAAAAAAAAACAGGATTTGGTAATGGAGATTTGATTTTTCATAGAAAGTGTACTGTCTAGGAGGACACCAAGGTCTCGAACAACTTCAGCAGGTTTAATGGAACAGTCTGGGCCAAGGTTAAGTAAAGAGTGGAGTATGTCTGAGCTAGACCTCGGATGGCGGGTGAACCAGATAAGCTCTGTCTTAGAGGCATTTAATTTGAGGCGCATAGATCTATGCGCACACAGCTTGAATTTCAGTGAAGCAGATGGTTAAGCGGGACTTTGCGTTATCAATGTCCTTGGTGGCAAGTTTAATGTATAGCTGTGTATCATCAGCATAAAGGTGTATGAGGACGCCGTGTTTAAGAGCAATGTGAATAATATTTGAGGTGTAAAGGATAAACAAAAGGGGACCAAGAATTGAACCTTGAGGGACACCAAAAAGAATATTAAAGCACTTTGAAGTCTTTGTACCAAGGCGTACTAAGTGTGTTCGGTTCGCCAAGAAATTAGCAATCCGCAGAAGAGCAGAGGCCATAACACCAAACTGAGATTCACGTACTTGTAAAAGAATAGAGTGATCAACACAATCAAAAGCAGAACTAAAATCCAGTAGCAAGAAGGCAGTGATGAGGCCAGAATCAAGGGCCATGATTATGTCATTGTAAAGTTTAAGGACAGCAGTTTCAGTGGAGTGGAGGCGACGGAAACCAGATTGAACAGAAGGTAGTAGTGAGTTGGATTCAAGGTACCGGGTAGTGTGAAAGCCAACGGTGGACGGCACGTTCAACAAGTTTAGATATCAATGAAAGATTAGATATTGGGCGGTAGTTAGAAGGATCGCAAAGGTCAAGGCCTGGCTTTTTTATGCGAGGACGGATAATGGCACGCTTGTGGGATGTGGGTAAAGTTGCTGTGGAAAGAGAGCAGTTTATAAGTAGGATTACGATGGGGGCAAAAATATGTCGAAGGGATTTAACTATCCAGACAGGGGAGGAGTCCAGTTCGCAATGCTTGGATGAGGAGTCACTGAGAAGCTTGTCAACTTCAGGCAAGGTGATCTCATCAAAGGCAGTAAGACCAGGAAAGTTTGGGTGGTTAGATATCAGGTCAGGTTTGGGGGCGTCTTTAGTTGATTGGCGAATAGCTTCGGTCTTAGTTGCAAAGTGATCAAGAAGCTCATCAGGCGTGAGTGGGCATTCAGTGGTGAGTGGCGGGGATAGGATGGAATTCAGCGATTTCCAGAGGGCCTTGCCATCATTCTCTGCTTCTTCGATTTGCTGTCGTAGATAAGTTGAGTGTTTATGTTGAAACAGTTTCCTTTGCTTTCGAGCTTGTAATTTCAAGGAGATCATGCATGGTGTGTGCAACGTTTGGAGAGCGTTTGTACTTTCGTTCGAGTCGACGAGTTTCTCGTTTTAAGTTTGCACAGTCCGCATCGAACCACGGACAATCAATTTTAAGGCGGATGGTAACTTTACGAAGGGGAGCATGAGTGTTGAGGAGTTCTTCCATCGTGCAGTCGTAGAGGTCGAACAGGTATTCGGCGGTCAGATGTGTATTCTGTTGACGTGATGACTGATAGAGTTCTGAGTCTTGAAGGTCATTTTGAAATGCAGATATGTCAAAGCTGGCAAACGATCTTCTTTCTATCTTGTGGTAGATTCTAAGAGGAGGTTGAGTGGTGATTGTGAAATGGATGATGGAGTGATCCGAGTATGCTGGCGGAGAGATGTCGATGTTTTCAACTAAAAAAGAAGATCGTGAAATGATGACGTCGAGGGTGTGGCCGAGGTTGTGAGTAGGTTCCAGTAGGAGTTGAGAAAAGTTGTTAGCTGATAGTAGACGAGCCATGTGTTTGGTGTTCGAATTTTGAGGCTGGTCGAATCTTACATTAATGTCTCCCAATATAAGAAGATGACAGGTAGGCCTATATTTTGACAGCGTAGCGAGTAGGGATGAAAATTCTTCGAAAAACGTTGAAGTGAGAGCCATCGAGCCGGGGCGGTATATTACAGTGATGATTTATGAATTCCATTTGGCCCCCATTCTCTGTCTCTACCAGATGAGGATAAGCAACAAGTCGCAATGCTGACAAAATCTTATTGAAGTCATTGAATCGTGCAGTGAATTCTTGCAGCTGGGCATCAATGACGGCGGTAAAAAAACGCAGTAGGAATGTCGTTCCGTTGAGGGCCGCATTAAGGCTAAGCTCTGTCTGTCTCTCTGTATGTATGTATGTATGTATGTATGTATGTATGTATGTATGTATGTATGTATGTATGTATGTATGTATGTATGTATGTATGTATGTATGTATGTATGTATGTATGTATGTATGTATGTATGTATGTATGTATGTATGTATGCATGTATGTACGTATGTATGTACGTACGTACGTATGTATGTATGTATGTATGTATGTATTAGGGACCTGCGAATGACACATTTTCAGTGGAATCGAATCTTGAATCGAATCGGGGGTAAGGGTTCGAATTCGAATCGAATCTCGAATCGAATCAGCGGGTACCAGTTTTATATTCATGAAGCTGGATTGCACAGGCGTACTACAGTATCAATAACTTTTCTGTACCCTAGTTTAAAATCAATTAAACTAAACATTAAGCTAATTAACAGAATTAAAAATAAACCAAATAATTGATGAGTTAATTAATTAAGTAAGTAAGCATATTCTTTATTGTACCGATTGCATAACCCCACTCTGGTGTACATACATCTAA
Source organism: Allolobophora icterica (assembly GCA_963556255.1). Classification (NCBI taxonomy): domain Eukaryota; kingdom Metazoa; phylum Annelida; class Clitellata; order Crassiclitellata; family Lumbricidae; genus Allolobophora; species Allolobophora icterica. The sequence goes on along the minus strand of OY744602.1, from coordinate 96,151,258 downwards.
GCGAAGTATAACCAGAGCTTCTCGTTTGAGGTCCCTAGTATGTATGTATATAGGTATGTATGTATGTATGTATGTATATATGTATGTAGGTATGTATGTATGTATGTATGTATGTATGTATGTATGTATGTATGTATGTATGTATGTATGTATGTATGTATGTATGTATGTAGGTATGTATGTATGTATGTATGTATGTATGTATGTATGTATGTATGTATGTATATATGTGTGTATGTATGTATGCATGTATGTGCATTTCTACCTGAGTATCCACTTGCGTACGTATTTACATTTTGTGTAGCGAAGTTAGATTGCATCATTCTAAGCGCTTTTCCAAATGCCATTTGAGTAAAACTGCTGGTATAGTAACTGTTTATACTCTCGAAGTCCCTATGCTAGCTCCTATTTTGTGGAGCTCTTTGCTGGCAGAATATCTTCTCGCTGGCTTGCTCAGGCTATTTCTGAGAATGCAGTATGTTAACGATATTGTGTCCAGAAGCAAGGAACACTTGAGCAAATTTCATTACTTAAGTATTATTCATTTAAAAAGTTTACTTAGCCTAAAGTGTCCTGTCTCAATCTTCTCCTATTAACCGATTTTAAAATTCACAAATGACCCATCTAAACTAACAATAATAATAATTACACATTGGGCGCGATATTTGACACTTCCACCGCAGTCTGAGTGACGCTGAGATGGCGCTTCAGATCATTTAATCATCATTGTTAGGTATAATAATAATAATAATAATAATAATAATAATAATAATAATAATAATAATAATAATAATAATAATAATAATAATAATGATAACAACATATCAGCTAATTAATATCTGAGTCCCCGAGGGATTATATTTTCCGTGGGGCACAAAAAATAATAATAATCTTCATTATTAGGCCTAATTCAAACTGACAAGTACGTAGTAAGACTACATTGCTTAAAATTCTTTTTCTTACCTCTCGAGCGTTCCAGGGCAAAGCTCCTCGTTACCTCTGTGATCTTATCTGTCGACCTCTGTCGGTTGCCTCTGGCCGTCCTCTCCGTTCTTTAGACCGACATGACCTCTTGGTCCCTCGGACACGGACTTATATGGCTCAACACCGTGCCTACGCATCTGCTGGCCCGTCCCTCTGGAATGATCTTCCTCCTATGACTCGTTCTCAGATTCTAACTGGGGGAATTTCTGCTACTTCTCGATATCTTAAGACTTTTCTTTTCTCACGGAGCTCTGCGCACTGGGAGCGCCTCTGATTAGGTTGTACTGCGATAAGCGCTTTATAAATGCACAAATACAATACAATGCAATACAATACATTGAAACACGACAGTATACAATCAAGGGCTTAATTAAACACACGGTTTGGCAACCATGCAAGGGGTCGCCCTAGAGGTGGGTTACGGGTGTCGAACCGCGATCGAATGCTCTCCTGGCCATGAGTGTTACCATCACTCTATGCCCTTCCCAAAAATGCCCTCTTATTATCAGGCCTACGTTGACTTAATTTTCTATCTCGCTCACTCTATTCAATATTTGTTTCCTGTGAAAAGTAGAGATTATTTAATAAATGTTCACGTAAAAACGCATTATACTTAAAACCTTTGCTTAAGAGAATGGGTGGTCATTAGACGGATCTAACAAACTCCTGCAAAAACCCGAATATTACAAATGGATTTAGCCATTTTAAAGTACATACCTTAGGCCGTATAATTTATCGCAGGGTTCTTTCTCTATACACCGTGTGGCGTGTTGCCTGTCTGGAATTTGCCCTCAGGCTAAGAACAGCTAAGCGCCTCACATTCAGTAACAGACTGTAGACTTACTTTCTTAACCCTTTAACAACAAGAGTGTACTTAAAACGACTGAGAAACCAATGCAGCTCTTTGATAAGGACGTGTTGAGAGACCACGAATTATGATGCAAGCTCGTGTATAACCATTTGGTCTTCAGTATTTATAACCATATGACGGATTCACCTTGAGGCTTGAGCTACCTCCCATTTGGAATACAATGGGTAATGGTTATACACTATCGATGATAAGGTGAGGCGGCGAGATACAGTGCAGACCACCTGCCATCATAATTATGTCCACGTTAGCACACATCCTGAAGTTTTAGCTATGATCAACGAGGAAGGGTTGGACATTGGGATTAACTGTCACGATATTGTTTAATAATAGCGTTCAGAGGTAAGATGGCATACAAGTGACACCTCTCCCACAGATCTACTCCCTCTGGTAGTACCGGATAGCTGGAAAGACTGACCTCTAGCTCATTTGAAGGTCAATCAATTTGAAGGTCCCCATTTCCTATGCGTACGTACATTATCAGCAGACCCCTACCCCCTCCACACGCAAGCTTACGCAAGCACATGCATTTCGGCAATTCCCCTCCCCTCCATGCGTACGTAAAATATGGATGGCCCTTTTATTTTTCTCCTTTTCCTTTAATTAATAGCCTACTTCTTTATCAAAAACGTTATTGGTGAAGGTTTAAAAATACTAATTACCATTGCAGCTAAAATACCAGAAAATTGGACGAGATCAGCGATTATAAAACACTTTGCGAAAAACGATGAAAAAACAGCGCATGCTTGTAGCACGTGCTGACGAAAGTTACGAAACAACATGGCTTTAAGCGTTTTGTAATTGGGTAATAATGACGGCACGGAGCGCATTAGAAGGTTAAAAAAAGTAAATTAGCACAGAGTTTCAACTGGAGGTAAATTGATACGGGTGCAGAAGGCCTACATGTAAGCTGGACTTACAGAAATTTGTTGGTTGTTAGGCCTATCTGTTATTGTTAATTTTAAAATAATAATTTTTTGCTGAAACTCTGTAAAAAAAATTCTAGGCAGCCATTTTGGTGTCACCCCCTCTGAGAGTGTCACCCGGTGCGGACCGCACCCCCGCACCCTATAGGGACGCCACTGGCCCCTATACATGTATCCTTGTATCAAGACAGCTACTAAATAACATCGTGATTCAGGTTACTAACAAAAGCGCTGCCTGGGCTAGCAAAATCGATGTTTGGCTAACCAAGACCATGATATTTATTAAGTAAGCAGAAAATCAATAAATAACTGACAAATCAAAATATTTTTGATATAACCAAGCTACCAGAAAATAGTAAGCCTACGCATTAGGTTCCACGCAGATTAGAGTACAGCTGTGTGCATTAGTCTGAGCAATATATTTGCAAGGTTTCACAAAGTCTGTGAACGAGCATTTAGCAAATGCAATTGTAACACTTCCACATTTGCTTCAAAGTTATAAATGAAGCCAAGACTTATTTCGCAGTCGGACCATTTAATCTCTGGCGATCAGTCGTATGTTAAACGGAGATGAAGTCAGAACGACAGCTACTGGTTCAATCGGTTTGGCATCAACAGTGCTCTGGCCCTCTGGTGGTCGTATGAAAAAGCGTTGCACCAGACCAGTGAGAATGAGGAATAACTCTGCACGAGCAAAAACTTCACCGAGACAAGAACGCCGCCCTATAGAAACAAAACTTAGAAACCTCGCATCAGCAAGACTTAGCGATTGAAATATTACTAGGCATATAATTTTTTTCACTTTATTGCCTTAGTTTTTATAATTTTTTTTACCCGCGGAACAACCGATCCTTAAAGACAGTCGAATAATGACATTGATGATGATGGTAATAATAATAATCATTATTGTTGTAATTATAATAATATTTATAATTATATTAAGAGTGATATTTGTTCTTGCGGGATTTGCTTTACTATTATTATTGTTCTTGTTTCAAAAGTTACACTGAGTAATAAAATAATTGTCATTTTTATTATGCTTATGATTTTAAACTATTAAGAATAAACCTTGCACTACAATTATTTTTACTATTACTACTACTACTACTACTACTACTACTACTACTACTACTACTACTACTACTACTACTACTACTACTACTACTACTACTACTACTACTACTACTACTACTACTACTACTACTACTACTACTACTACTACTACTACTACTACTACTTCTACTACTACTACCACTGCTGCTGCTGCTACTGCTACTGCTACTGCTACTACTACTACTACTACTACTACTACTACTACTACTACTACTACTACTACTACTACTACTACTACTACTACTATTTCTGCTGCTGCTGCTACTACTGCGTCTACTACTGCTACAACTACAACTCTACTACTACTATTACTCCTACTACCGCTACTTCTACCACTTCTAAACGTGAGAGTTTACAGAATTTAAGTTTTACGATCAATCTCAACTACTAACCAAGGGAAAACGAAATAACGGATTCTCTGCAGATTACTTGGCCATCCTTGTCTAAAAATCTTTCCGGTCGAAATAAATCCGGATCTTTCCAAACCTTTGGATCCGTGTGAGCGGCGTAAAGATTAAGCAGAACCTGTTTAACACATTTGAATTTATTTATGTATATTTTGAAGGGTTTATTTGGCATTCTACTTACTTACCAAACACGTAGCTATGCCCTGTCAGTATATAACCAAGCTGACTATCTTACAAAGCTGAGCACATATTGAAAGCCGGGTGCTTCAAAGTAAAAAACTAAAGTCTGGCGCCCTCTTTATGCCTGTCTCTTGAGTATTCAAGAAGATCACGGAAGCCTCATCTACGCCTAAGAAGAGAGAAACGCTCAGCATTATCACCTTTTCCTACAGTATAACAATGTATATCTAGACACTGTGCCGGTGGGCTGATCTTAAGGGTTATTAAGCGTTATGCTACTTCATAGGGGTAGGTATTAACAAAATGCCCTTATATGAATAAGCATACCGCAGCACATATTTTCCAGGGACCGAACCACTAAACCACAGAACATTACTAATTGGTCTGTAATATTTTAAGGAATTACCAAAGTTCCAGCTGGTACAAAGTAGTCGCCAACATTAGTGTCACTTAGCGTCATATGAGGAGCGGCCAATGGAACCAACGTTCTCCAGCGCAGAATCTCCAGAATTGTTGCCTCGACAAAGGGCAGTTTGAGCTGGTCACTCATGGATGGAAGCGCATCTCGAGGAACTACAGAATCTATTTCTGCCTTTAGGCGATTCTGCACATCGGAATTGTTGGCCAAAGCGATCAGTGTCCAAAGAAGAGTATTTGCTGTCGTGTCAGCTCCAGCAGCAACCATATCTCGTAGTGTGAATCTCAGTTGCTCAGTATCATAATCTGGACCTACGCTCTCCACATATCTACGCACAAAGCAATCGTCTGCACCGTCTTCGAGACTTTTCTCAGTCTCAAGTAGAAGAATCTTGTGAATTAATTTCTGATTTTCGATCAGCTTACGCAATTTGTTTCGATGAGAAGGAAGAAATCTAAGTATAGGAGCAACTTCTAAAGCCGGATCCAGATTTTCGGACCACAGCATGATTTGATATCCAAGCTCACTCATTCCGAAGCTATAGTCACGTCTGCGTCCAAACATCATATTCATGATAATGTTTGTTAAGCATAGGTACACAAGATCTCTGGGATTAAAAGGGTTTCCATGTTGTGCTTTTGCATTAAATGTGAAGATTTCAACTTCCGCTAAGATCCTTGACTCCATCGTGCTTTTATGTCCGAATCCAAATTGCTTTAATATTGAGAGTGACAGTTGGTGATATTTCTTCCATTCTTTAGTAGTTTTTATATGTATCAAACCTGGAAGAAGTCGGTAAATAACCGCAACCTTTATTATAACAATGTGAATGCTAAAACATATCAATTGACTACAAGAATACCTTTTATAAAGAGGACAATCCAGTTTTTGCGGAGGTTGATGTTTTCGAATTGCTCTCTTGATACCAAGAAGCCTGCGTTTCTTTTCTGCTGTATTACCTGAGTTGGATCTGTTTGCGATTCAAATGACTTAAATGAGTACAGAAAATAGTTCAAAATTGAGTTTTATTGGTTTTTCGCAAGCCTTTTATTGAATGGAGGGCAAATCCACACATATAGGCCTACTGAGATGAACAATGTTTAGAAACCTTAAGCTAATCTCTAAAACTCACAGCTGCTGAACATCATTGGTTGATCTTAGGCCTACACACTGTTCGCTAGCGTTTAAATAAAGATGCTTTGAAACTGGAATTCAAACCAAGTTTTTCTTGCCGAAAATATTTATTTTGAAGAACCGTATAAAGCTTCCAATGCGCTCGTAATGCCTCGTATAGCTAGAAAGCATGAGCATTCCAGCGTAGTAGCATGAATATTTGAATATTTAAAGCATTAGCTTCACGGCGTAATAGTAATTCCCGCAAATGATGTTAGGAATGTCTTAGTTATGCTGACCTTTATTATTCGGATTCACAATGCTTTCAGTGTAAATCGGGCTTCTTCCTGAGAATGCAGTAGAATGGCTAACTAGTGCATCTTCGATAACTTTCCTGCTATTGAGTATAAGGACAAATCTGAAAAGGAGAGAAATGCAGGTGTGTTTGAATATGCAATAAAGAGCCTGAGGAGTGAAATAAGTCCGTCCTCAAAACTAAAAGTTTTGCCTTTTAACAACCAAGTGGGGAGATGGCTGAATGGTAACACGCTGGCACGAAGTTCAGAAGGACGCGGGTTCGATACCCGTTAACCCCACAAGGTTAACTCAGCCTTCATTCCCTAGGTGGCGATTGTAAAATGAGCAGTATTGGAGGTGGGCGCCTTGCATGGCTGCCGTACGGTTAAATTCGACTCCTGTCAAACTTGTTATCATCTGTTACTATTATATCATGTATTTGATATGTCAAATACAAAATACTCTAAAAAGTATTTCAAATACAAATACAAAATACATCATGTTAAATGTATTTGAAATACAAACACATAAATAGTTAAATGTATTTCAAATACTATTTCAAAAACTTTGTATTTCAAATACTCCCCAGCACTGACAATGAGTTGCACAAATCACTGGTGAAACCATAGTTAGAATCTCGTTATGGAATTCATACCTCAATTATCAAGTACAAAAACTTGGAAAAGTGCCAAGACAACAACCAAAAGGTGTTGGGGTGCAAAGGTCTGTAGTATGAAGAGTTGTAAAAAATGTGCTGCTGGTAACATTAGAGAGAAGTAAAACTAAGCGAGTCTAGCGAGACCTAATTGAAGCCTATAAGATTATCGCTGGAAAGGAAACAGGGAAGAGATTTTGGTATCAGCACACGAAAAGGCGACGCGAGACCACGCATGTAAGTTATTTACAAAACAGCAAGCATCGAATGGGCCAGAAATTCTTCAGTGCAAGAGGCTTTTGGAACAGCTGGATGATAGCTCTGTTTCATTGAGTAGAAGCTAGATGTAACTTAGTGAAACTGGTTGAAGCTTGGGCCTAATTTTCGTTCCTCAGATCCTCTATCCTTTTCTAACTATTTTCAGGCCGAATGGAAATCAGGATGTTTGCCAATCAGATCTCATATGCCTATGGCCTTTTAGTTTCACAGGAAAATATTTTCGTGTGCAGTCGACTTTACTACTACAGGTTTAAATCTATCTACCTAATTTTGGTTCCTCAGAGCCTCTATCTTTTTCTAACTATTTTCAGGCCGAATGGAAATCAGAATGTTTTGCCAATCAGATCTCATGTGCGTATGGCCTTTTAATTTCACAGGAAAATACTTTCGTGTGCTGTCGACTTTACTGCTACAGGTTTAAATCGGTCTTAATGTTCAAACGTTCGTACATTTAAATCAGCCATGTTGTTCATTCCTCAAATTAACAAATATTGCACTCGATCAATGTGCTTTAAAACAGGACAATGAAGGTTTCTCGACGGTTATCTGTTGCTGTAGGTCAGCAACAGATAACCGTCGAGAAACCTTCATTGTCTACATAAAAGCAGAATCGTTTGTTAAAACATCACATGATTAGATCGTATGCGATATCACCATATTAATAATAATTCAAACGAAAAGAAATGTAGACAACGACTAAGAGTAAACAGTGCACAAATGCAGCACAAAGTTAAACGATAAAAAATGGCAAATTTGCGAATTACAGAAACTACTATATATTACAGAAAAAATAAAGGTGGATTAAGGCAAAGAACAACTAATTCTAGACCTCTGATTTGGAATCGTACTTGAGGCTGAGAGTTTCTCTGTAGAAGTTTACCCTTAATGAAGAGCAGCAAACAAATAAATTGCAGTCTGTTACTTACGTGTTACCAGCTCTGAATGTAAAGATGGGTCCCAGTTGGTCTGCTTTCCTCATGAAAAAGTCCGCGATGTTGTTGCATCCTCGTAGGAATGGTAAAGATCCGATAATTGGTAGAGATGGAAGAGAAGGAGGATAGCGACGCCTTTCTTTTCCTAAGCCACTCCACCATCGGAGGAGAAAGCGTGAGGACAACCATATCCCCAGGAAGACAAGCAATTCCACAGGAAACAACATCGTGTCTTTTTCTAGGAATCAATTGACTCGCAATAAGAGAGATTAATCAAATAATGCTGAGGTTTTCAGGTTATATTTCAGTTCTATATTTTCTGATTTCTTTATATTTTTGTCAAATTTAATATATTATATATTTTATGTCCAAACATTAACTCCAAATAAATACAGTTAACATGGCTGTGGGAATTTGTCTAATTTACACAGTAGGCCTAACTTATGTCAAATTGTTTTATTAGCATACTTACCAATTGAAAATTTGGTCAAAACTAGTATGCAGTCAGATTTTTTCCGAATCATATATGTTTATATGTCAAAGAATCTATGGGGTGAGTTTCTTTACCACCTCTGGACGTTTGTGTGGGTGCCATAGCATTACGTCGTCCTTCAACTGCATGGAACAGTCTTCCTGACCATGTGAAGAATGCGTCATCTCTGGAGAAATTCAAATCACAGCTCAAAACCTATCTCTTCAAACAGTCATATGACTGCCATTGAACTTATGTAGAGCGCCCTTTCCTTTATGTATGTATGTGGGTTTTGTCTGTGTTACTGTATGTATGGTTGTATATATGTATGGATGTAAATGTTTATGGATGTACATATGTATGGAACTATGGATGCATACACTGTATGTATTTGTTTTATCTGTCTGACTGTCTCTATGCATGTGCGTATGCATGCATGTATGTATGTTTTATCTGTCTGTCTGCCTGCTCTATATGTGTATGCCAAGGCCGTAGCCAGGATTTGTTTCGGGGGGTGTTTTCTGTTTCGGGAGGTGTTTTCTCGTTCTTAAGTAAGCCGACAAGCAACCGAATTAACTGACCAAGGGGTTTGTAGTTAGTAAATGCATTACTTAATTTCTACATTATTTAATTTCGGGGATGTTTAAACACCAAAAACACCACCCTACCTACGGCCTTGGTGTATGCTATGCATGTATGCATGCTTTGTCTGTCTCTGTCTGCATGTCTGGGTGTATATATGTATGTACGCATGTATGTATGCATGTACATTATCACACGTGTTTATTTACATTTTGTGTAGCGAAGGTTACTTTGCATCATTCAAAGGGCTTTTCTAAATGCAATTTGACTAAAAACTGCTGGCACAGTGTACACTTTTCAAGTCTCTAGTACTAGCTCCTATTTTGTAAAGCTCTATGTTGACAGAAGATCTTAGGGCGTTAGCTTCGCGCTGGCCCATTGCCCTCTGGATATTGAGGGCCATGGCTGGCCTGGCTTGATCACAATGCTCAGGTTTTTTTTAGTATGCAGACTACGTTAACTATATTTTGTTCAGAAGTAAGAAACACTTAAGCAAACTCCATTACTTAAGTATAATTCATGTAAAACGTATTCCTGAACCGAAAGTGTCCTGTCTTAATATTTTCCTCTTTACAGATTTTATTATTCCCGAATTACCCTTTTAGCGTGGCCTCTTATTATCAGGCCTACGTTGACCTAATTTTCTATCTCCCTTACTCTATTCAATATTTTGTTTCCTGTGAAAAGTAGAGTTTATTTAATAAATAATCACGTAAAAACGAATAATACTCTTCAAACCCATGCTTAAGAGAATGGATGGTCATTAGACGGATCTAACAAACTCCTGCAAAATCCCGAAAATTACAAATGGATTTAGCCATTTTAAAGTACATACCTTACGCCGTATAATTTATCGCAGGGTTCTTTCTCTATACACCGTGTGGCGTGTTGCCTGTCTGGAATTTGCCTTCAGCCAAGCGCCCTAAAGTCAATAACAGTAGACTTACTTTCTTAACCCTTTAACAACAGGAGTGTACTTAAAACGACTGAGAAACCAATGCAGCTCTTTGATAACGACGTGTTGAGAGACCACGAATTATGATGCAAGCTCGTGTATAACCATTTGGTCGTCAGTATTTATAACCACATGACGGATTCACCTTGAGGCTTGAGCTATCTCCCATTTGGAATACAATGGTTATAGGCCTACACTATCGATGATAAGGTGAGACGGCGAGATACAGTGCAGACCACCTGTCATCATAATCATGTCCACGTTAGCACACATCCTGAAGTTTTAGCTATGATCAACGAGGAAGGACTGGACATTGGGATTAACTGTCACGATATCCTAGACCACACAACTCTTCTTCATCAATGTAAATAGTAAATAAATCGCATTGTGTAGGGCAATGTATGATTTAAATATAAGCTCAATGTAAAATTATTGATGCTAATTAATTAAATCAGCATCTGAAGACCAGGATAAAGACAATAAAATTAGACTAGGTTTCAGGGCTATGTTGTGGCTTCGAGACTATGAAGTAAGATGTGGATGCACTTCATGGGATAAATTGAATAGTAACTGCCTACCTTGGAAGTCGTCTGCGTAAATCGAGGACGAGGCTGCTGGTGACGGTTATCCGCTAGAAAGTGAATCAGTTAAGCAGAAGACGGTTGAGAAGATAGTTGAATTCTTGAATTATCTCGTCGCTAACTCTTGACACGATCGAAACGAAGAGTGTATGTTTTGACTTTACGATCGAATAGTGAAGTTGTGAGGTTGATCTTCAGTATAACCTCTGTGAACGCTTTTCGGTAACGTTCTACTCGAGTTATTCATAGAACAAATCGAGGCGATGTAATCGCTCGTCATCAGAGTGACCATCCGGGATATTCGGACTGATCGCAGTGGACTAAATTAGAAAGGTGAGTATTACAATTCGACAAGTACTTTGCATAATGCACTAGGTATATGCTATAGTGCGTTGAACTATCATCTACTTAAAGAAGAGAACGATTCGTAGGGCCTATTCTGAAGCTATTGAGAAGATTCTCCACACAGAAACGGTCATCCAGAGAAAGGAGCTGCTACATCATCCAAACAATATGCATGGAGACGTTTTTGGACTGTATCTATTGGAGGACTCTTTGGTTGGCTTTGCCAAGAGGGTGGTTACTTGGTGATGGTGGCGATGATGACGATGATGATGATGATGATGATGATAATAATAATAATAATAATAATAATAATAATAATAATAATAATAATAATAATAATAATAATAATAATAATAATAATAGATTTACATTAATCAAATGCTGATTAGGCAAGAGTAGATAGAGAAATACATATATACATATATGAATGTATATATATTTATATACTAATCATCAGTAACTGTCAGTAAGCTCTATTCATTAACTGTTGTTGCTTCAGGTGACTTGAACTGATTGATACAGAATAATAATTTTCTTCAAATGTTACAATGAATGTGTCTCACTACTAAAGACTATTAGTTTGACATTTCCTACATATTGCTAACCTGGGGGCATTTTGGATTGATGAACAAGTGAAGTAGTGAACGTGGGTACACATTGATGTACTAAGCTCTCTTAGAAACGCGTCACAACTACCGTGTGCTGCGGAATTTATCGGCTGACGTTATCCATAAGCTGATTTTGAATAATTCGATTCCCACGACTTATCTTTAGCGGGTACTACAGATATCTCGAGATTACGATTGCAATCCTCAACGCTGTAAGTTGATTCAGAAAATGCATCCCTAAAATGCATGCTTGTTGTTTCTTGAAGTTTGCGTTAGAAGATAGTTGTGATGTTTTGTGAATGATTTGGCCGACTGACTACCAATCTTTGAGATTTCTTTCTGTGTTGAATCTATGCTAGAAGACAACAACGATATGAAAGCACCGCTCAACGGGTACTCTGAATATCAACTCTAAACTGGAATCCGCTGGAAGCTGTGTATGCATGCAGCAGCCCTGCTGTGATTTTTCTGGTGATCTCATCTGAGCAGTGTTGCTAACTGACGAACCTTGTCTTCCCAATATGAATATTTATCAGACGGATGGCCATATTTATAGTGCTTGTTAAAGATTTGAAATGATTTTCACCGGTAAAAATTCAGAATTTTGAACCGGTATTTATTCATTTATACGACGGTAACAACTCATAAGCTAATGTTGCACAGATACACAGTATGGATATTTGCTTTGTAAAGTTCATTCACTCTTTCTTTCTGTTCATGACAGTGTATATTTTAACGGATTTGGACTATGGAATGTTACTGCAGCCTGTATCATTTTTAGCTTAAGGTAATCTCTTTTAGTCAGCTGTGTCGCAGCTCTTATCCAGGCCCGGTTCGAGACATTTCGCGGCCCTAGACAAAGCTACATTTGAGCGGCCCGTCGACCCATAATATAATATTAATCGCTTTTAGTTCCTTTAATAGCTGACCTGATTTACTGAAATTTACGTTATTTATTTTCAAACATTCATTAAAATAAAAAAATTTAAATAATGAAAATGGTCTAACCGTCTAGACTAGCCGTCTAGACTAGAGTACACTGAACTGCTGATTCAATACTTCCGGAAAAACCTATGATTAAAACTTAACGGTGAACCCTACCTTAATAGAACATAATTTTTTACATCAACACTATTTTACTTTCTTCTAGTGAATAATAATTAAAAAATAATCCAACGTTGCTTCATTTATGAATTTCCAGGAATTATTTTTTTATGTTAATTTCGGAAAAATGGAAAATTGGCGGCCCCTAAAAATCGGAGGCCCTAGGCGGCTGCCTAGTTTGCCTAACGGACGGACCGGGCCTGCTCTTATCAGCACGGGTTTCCCAGAAGTTGCGATTACATATGAACTCCTGTTTACTTCTGCTTCACATTCCAAAATTAAGTAAGTTTAGGGTTCTGTTAATAATGGCTTAACTGTAAACTATAAGTAATACTTCAGAAGTAATGTTTGCATTTAGAGGAAAGGCATCATGACGACATAGGCCTACCGAGTGCATGTCAAAGAAGGTTTTGATATGCCAATGCCTGATCTCAAAAAAGCAGCACCGCCTGAAGAATACGACTTCAAGTGACACAGACATCGGTAATTGGTTGTGTCTTGAAGCACATAAACAGCCATATGTGCCTTCTTCACTTGACAACCACGTCTCGGTTCTCCTACACTATAAAGAGGAAGCTGAGGAATTTGCTTTTAAAGTTTTTGTATTATTTAGTCTGAAACTGGTCATGTAAAAATATTAATGATCTGTGTAGGCCTATGTCCGTTTTTTTATAGCTATTCATATTTACTTGAAACAAAAAGGTAAGATAAGTTTATTGTAAAAATTACCATACAGCGTAATCATATCACCGGAAAACAAAGGTGGTACCGGTAGACTACCAGTGGCGTACCGAACGGGGGGCAGAGGGGGCGAGTCGCCCCGGGCGGCACTTTTCTAGGGCGGCAAAATAGGGTAAAAGAAAAATTAAAAGAGTGAATTTTTGGATATAAAAAGGAAAAAGTAGGAGAGAAAAAAGAAAAAGAAGGAAAGAAAGAAACCGTCACTTTAGTCAAGTCAGCTTGGCGACATCACACTCTCTACAATGTCTACATTAAACACTAAACAGAATTGCGGTAAAGGAAGCAGAATCGATCCTGTGTAACATGATCGTTATGCAATAACTTAGAGAAAATAGCATATAGAAAATTAAGTGTCCAAGTGCGGCATATTGGGCCCTCGCCCCGGGCGGCATTTCAGCTCCGTACGCCACTGTAGACTGCTGCATTCAAGTAATGTTTGTGAATATTTCTGGGGCAATCTAGAAAAACATGTAAGAGAAAACGCATCGTTGAGTAATCCAGTAGACGTCATGCAAGATCTCGAGAGATCAGTGGATGAGATTTTCGTAACCTTGAAAGCCATTCACAATCGTTAGAGAAGAACAAGAGAAATTAAAATACTCCGAAAACACGACAGTTCATAGAAGTAAATCATGCGGTTTTGGGGGTCCAACAAATTCAAAATATATGGACTTTGTGTACCGCATCGCAAAAGTTAATGGTACAATTTTTTTCCCACACTGGAGAAATTTGACATAGGTCTTACTGATTACCGGCAATTCCAAACTCAGCAAATTTCGTGATCTCTGCAGACTTGCACTTCGAGGTAATAATACTGCGTTTATTCTTACCGCCGTTTCTTAAACTCGATATGAAATCTAATAAAAACACGTGAAGCACAATGAACTAATTTAAACGAAGGAATTTTCAGTAAAATCAGAAACTGACAGATAATTTCACAACGCAGGCAAACAATTTGAGCTTCGTTAACCGGATTCAATTCCAACTTAATCCTCTGTCGGATCTTTTCCTTTCATCTTTGGCCTACGCAATTAATTGAATTTCAATTATGTTTCGACGGACCATTGATATTTCATCAATTAGATTGTATCTGGGGCGTAATTCGTCTAGCAAGCAATATTTCTTCTCTGCCTTCCAGCTCAGCGTCTCATAAGCATGCAATTTGTTGAAGAAGAAAAGTTCCTTAAGCTAGCCCAGAGCAGCCAGGCGACTTCATTTTCTTAGCCTAGGCATACGAGGACGGGTGGCCAGTCCTCACCCTCGCCGTCTCATCTTCCCACCGACAATGTACGGTCAGTGTACTCATCATAGCTGAGTTGGCGAGGGCAAATGGAGCAGAAATTTCGAACCAAATTTCTGCCCTTGCGGGGATTTGAACCCACAACCTCTCCATTGACAGTCCAGAACGCTAACCGCTACACTATCAAGCACTCCCAAAGGAAGCATTGCATTGACATAAACTTATTATGGATCTCTGTTTGGATTTCGCGTACAAGTATGTATGTAGGTCTTTATACATGTATCTATGTATCAAGACACCTACTAAATAACACCGTCCTTCAGGTTACTAACAAAAGGGATGTTTAGCTAACCAAGACCATGATATTTATTAAGTTAGCAGAAAATCCATACATAACTGAAAAGTCTAAATATTTTTCATATAACCAAACTACCAGTAAATAGTTAGCCTACGCATTAGGTTCCACGCAGATTACAATACAGTTCTGCGCATTAGTCTCAGCAATCTACTTTTGAGGTTCCACAAAGTCTGTGAACGAGCATTAAGCAAAATGCAATTGTAGCATTTCCACATTTGCTTCAAAGTTTTAGATGAAGCCAAGACTTATTTCGCAGTCGGACCATTTAGTCTCTGGCAATCAGTCGTATGTTAAACGGTAATGAACTTTGAACAATAGCTACTGGTTCAATCGGTTTGGCATCAACAATGCTCTGGCCCTCTGGTGGTCGTATGAAAAAGCGTTGCACCAGTCCAGTGAGAATGAGGAATAACTCTGCACGAGCCAATACTTCTCCGAGACAAGAGCGCCTCCCTATAGAAACAAAACTTAGAAACCTCGCATCATCAAGACTTAGCGATTGGATATTACTAGGAATATAATTATTTTTGTTATTTTATTACTGTAGTTTTTATAAAGGATACGTAAAGAGAGTCGAATAATGATGTTGATGATGGAAATAACAATAATCATTATTACTATAATTATGATAATATTTATAATTATAGTAATAGTGATATTTGTTCTTGCGGGATTTGTTTTACTGTTATTATTGCTTTTGTTTCAAAAGTTACACTGGCTCCCTGTTTCTCAGCGCATCTCCTATCGGGTTGCTGCACTTGTCTGGCGGTGCCTTCTAGGCTGTGCTCCATCCTACATGTCTGATCTTTGTCGGCCTGTCTCTGATATTTCAGCTCGTCGATCTCTCCGCTCTTCGGCAAGGGGGAGCTTTTAGTCCCCCGTGCTCGCACTGCTATTACACAGTGTCGGGCCTTTTCGGTTGTAGGACCCTCCATCTGGAATGGCCTACCTTTAAACCTGCGCTTGCTGCCACTGGTAAACTCGCCTGCTTTTTGTAAGTCTCTCAAGTCTAATTTCTTTAGCTGTGGCTGAGCTGGGAGCGCCTCTGAGTAGGTATCAGGTATCTTGAAGAGGCGCAATATCAAATCCTTAGAATGAATGAATGAATGAATAATAAAAATAATTGTCATTTTTATTATGCTTGCGATTTTGAACTATTAAGAATTAACCTTGCACTACTACTACTGCTACTGCTACTGCTACTGCTGCTGCTGCTGCTGCTGCTGCTACTACTACTACTACTACTACTACTACTACTACTACTACTATTACTACTACTACTACTACTACTACTACTACTACTACTACTACTACTACTACTACTACTACTACTACTACTACTACTACTACTACTATTACTACTACTACAAAAACTACTACTACTAATACTTTACTACTACCACTGCTGCTGCTGCTGCTACTACTATTACAACTGATATAACAACAACTACTACTACTCTACCAGTACTATTGCTACTACTATCACTACTGCTGCCACTTCTAAATGTGAGAATTTACAGAATTTAAGTTTTGCGATCGATATCAACTACTAACCAAGGGAAAACGGAATAACTGATTCTCTGCAGATTACTTGGCCATCCTTCTCCAAAAATCTTTCCGGTCGAAATAGATCCGGATCTTTCCATACCTTTGGATCCGTGTGAGCGGCGTAAAGATTTAACAGAACCTGTTTAGCACATTTTAATTTATTTATGTATATTTTGAAGGGTTAATTTGGCATTCTACTTACTTACTAAAAGCGTAGCTATGCCCTGTCATGCAGCTGACAGACGGAGGCATAATGTCTCTTGGGAGTATATAACTATGTTGACTACCTTACAAAGCTGAGCACATATTGAATGCCGAGTGCTTCAAATAAAAAAAGGTCTGGAGCCCTCTTTAGGCCTGTCTCTTGAGTATTCAAGGAGATCACGGAAGCCTCGTCTATGCCTAAGAAGAGAGAAATTCTTAGCATTATCACCTTTTCCTACAATATAATAATATATATCTAGACACTCTGCCGTTGGGCTTCTTCTTAGGCGCAAACTTTAATAAAATGCTCTTACATAAACAAGCATACCGTAGCACACGTTTTCTAGACACCAAACCATTGAACCTCATAAACATTAATAATTGGTTTATATAATTTTAAGAAATTACCAAAGTTCCAGCTGGTACAAAGTATTCGTCAACATTAGTATCACATAGCGTTGTATGAGGAATAGACAATGGAACCAAAGTTTTCCAGCGCAGAATCTCCAGAATTGTTGCCTCGACATAGGGCATTTTCGGCTGATCACTCATGGATGGAAGTGCATCTCGAGGAACTACGGAATCTATTTCTGCCCTTAGGCGATCCTGCACATCAGGATTGTTGGCTAAAGCGATCAGTGTCCAAAGAAGAGTATTTGCTGTTGTATCAGTTCCAGCACCAACCATATCTCGAAGTGTGAATCTCAGTTGCTCAGTATCGTAATCTGGACCTATGCTCTCCACATATCTACGCACAAAGCAATCGTCTGCACCGTCTTTTAGACTCTTTTCAATCTCCTTTAGAAGAATCTTTTGAATTAATTTCTGACTTTCGATCAGCTTACGCAATTTGTTTCGATGAGAGGGAAGAAATCTTAGTATAGGAGCAACTTCTAAAGCCGGATCAACATTTTCGGGCCACAGCATGACTTGATATCCAAGCTCACTCATTCCGAGGTTATAGTCACGTCTGCGTCCAAACATCATATTCATGATAATGTTTGTTAAGCAGAGGTACACGATGTCTCTGGGATTAAAAGAGTTTCCATGTTGTGTTTTTGCATAATCTGTGAAGAATTCAACTTCCACTAAGATCCTTGACTCCATCGTGCTTTTAACACCGAATCCCAATTGCTTTAAAATAGATAGTGACAACTGGTGGTATTTCTTCCATTCTTGAGTAGTTTTCATAGTTATCAAACCTGGAAGCAGGCGGTAAATAACCGCAACATTTATTATCAAAACAATGTGAATGCTAAAACATATCAATTGACTACAAGAATTTTTTTTATAAAGAGGACAATCCAGTTTTTGCGGAGGTTGATGTTTTCGAATTGCTCTCTTGATACCAAGAGGCCTGCGTTTCTTTTCTGCTGTAATTCCTGAGTTGGATCTGTTTGCGATTCAAATAATTACGTAGGTAAGTACAGAAACTAATTGAAAATTGAGTTTTATTGTTTTTTCGCAAGCCTTTTATTTAATGGAGGGCAAATCAGCACATATACTTAGACACCCTTAAGCTAATCTCTAAAACTCACAGCTGCTGAACATCATTGGTTGATCTTAGGCCTACACACTGTTCGCTAGCGTTTAAATAAAGATGCTTTGAAACTCGAATTCAAACCATGTTTTTCTTGCCGAAAATATTTGGTTTGAAGAACAGTATAAAGCTTCCAATGCGTTCGTAATGCCTCGTATAGCTAGAAAGCATGAGCATTACAGCGTAGTAGCATGAATATTTGAATATTTAAAGCATTAGCTTTACGGCGTAATAGTAATTCCCGCAAATGATGTTAGGAATGTCTTAGTTATGCTGACCTTTATTATTAGGATTCACAAGGCTTTCGGTGAAAGCCGGGCTTCTTCCCGAGAATGCAGAAGAATGGCTTACTAGTGCATCTTCGATAACTTTCCTGCTATTGAGTACAAGGACAAATCTGAAAAAGGAGAGAAATGCAGGTGTGTTTGAATATGCAATAATGAGCCTGAGGAGTGAAATAAGCCCGTCCTCAAAACTGAAAGTTTTGCCTTCTAACAACCAAGTGGGGAGATGGCTGAATGGTAACACGCTGGCACGAAGATCAGAAGGACGCGGGTTCGATACCCGTTAGCCCCACAAGGTTAACTAAGCCTTCATTCCCTAGTTGTCGATTGTAAAATGAGCAGTAGTGCAGATGGGCGCCTTGAATGGCTACCGTACGGTTAAATTCGACACCAGTCCTGTAGAACTTGTTATCGTCTGTTACTACTATTTCATGCGACCTTACTGCGTACTTGTCAGTTTAACTAATAAACGAAGATATTATTATTATAAGTTAGACACATTTGCAAAGAATAATATGGAAATCAGTGTTGGGTATGAGTTAACTCATATGAGTTTAAACTCACGAGTTAACTCACTTGCTGTGATTTATGAGTTTTCTTAAAGAGTGTGAGTTATGAGTTTGAGTTAACTCATATTTTCTGTGACTTTGAGTTGTAACTGTCAATTATTTTAAACGCAACTCATTCTTCGGCACTCGGCACATATTATGTTGAAACGCCTTTTTTATATCGTCGGCTTTCCATACTGGTGAGTGGTGACGGCAGGGAGGGTCGTAAACACTGCTAGCGGACAGTATTTAAGCACTGCATATTTTGTATATTGTGAACATTTAAGAGCAACATGGCTGAAGTACCGTGTATTCTTGATGGAAAATATTTTTCTGTTACAAGTAGGCGTGATGGAAAAATTGTTGCTCGATTAGAACGTGCTAGTATGAAACGTGTGAGTTTATGAGTTAACTCATTTAACAACTGAGTTTGAGTTAACTCATTTCACTTAGGATGAGTTGAGTTTGAGTTTAAGCTCATTTTGAGGTGCGTGAGTTGAGTTTTGATTTAACTCATTTCTTGTGTGAGTTTACCCAACACTGATGAAAATGTACCATAATCTTCAAGCATGAATCTGCAGCCCAACACACAAATTCATTACGAATGTCTCTGAAGGCGTTTCTTTTTCGAAAGTATGCCCAATATGTCGATAATTAAAGAAAATTGTATACTACAGACTAGGGCTGTACCGAATAGGTGATTATCACTATTCGGCCGAATACGAATAATTGGACCAACTATTCGGCCGAATACGAATACGAATAGTGTACAAAATAGGTCTACCGACAACATTCAAAATTTAAAATGTAAGCAAAAGTTTCAGTTCAGTAAATATAATACATAAACTAAAAGTAAACAGTTAACTACAAGTAATTTTGCATGTTTCAGCCAGTCTCTGTAAACTAGGAATGGAACTAATTTAACTAAACAGAAATTGTCACTTACTCAACGTTCACTCCACTCGCTAGAACACCACATAAATTATGCAGAAACAGATGTCATGTGACCACTATTCGTATTCGGTCCGACCGCTACTATTCGGCCGAACACCGAATAGCTATTTGGCCCACTATTCGGCCCCGAAGCGAATACGAAGCAAATATTCGGTACAGCCCTACTACAGACATCCTTGAGGTCCTTTTGACGGTAGGTTCTGACATTTCTTCTCACACAAAATCTCTGTCGAAGGATTAGTAAGGAGACACATACTGGGACATTTTGGGTGAGTGATACATTGTAAAGGACAGTCAACAAGAACTATTAGGAGATCACTTGTTTTAGACAAAACCGTTAAAGTTCTTTAAGTAGGTTTACGAAAAGATAGACAAGGGAAAGCCTGTCCATGAAGTGTTACCTAGAATTTATCTGATTCTGAATTCTTTAGCGGAGTATGATTTTTCATTAAGGTCATTACTTCAAGCGACCGTGGATTCATGCCCTTTGTGTCACGATAACGACGCTATAGACAACACTAGATTCGACTAGACACCACAGAATGCATAAATCCATAACTAGTAGATACTAGATTATTGCCCGTCTTAAGACGGTTTAAAAACCTTTTAAATGTATTTTCAGTTGTACAAACGGTCTAGTTTATAGGCCTATATCAAATCAGGTCGCGAATGGCCTTTTGGGCTCCTGCATATTGCAATTTAGTGACTGTTGCAGTGATATTTTACTTCTGAAAATAATTCCTAATTCAGTTCTAATTCAGTTCTGAGCTCTTGAATTTTACTTCTAATTCTAATTTTACTTCACAAATAATTTTACTTCTAATTCCTATTTTAGTTCTCAAATAATTTTACTTCTTATTTTAGTTTTCCAAATAATTATTAATTTCCGTGCTGTAAAAGTACATATTGCAGAGAGAAGCACACCAAACCTGTTCCGAGAAAGAAAAAACTGTTTGAAGTAAAACAAGGGTGAAGCTATTGTCTAACAATGCTGGTAATTTGAATTTTGAGTCGTGTGGTTATCATTAATACGAAACGAAGAATTATCTAGTATCAGCGAAACCGGGTAGGGCCTACTCTGTGGACAACCATTTCCAAAATGCTGTACAGTCGCTGATGGAATTCATTCGAGTCAGTCGTCAAGATCTAATGCTCTTAGGCTATGCCAGCGTGTTAACATTCATCTATCCCCCTTCCAAGACTTATTGCTTGTATTTTCCCAGCTAGTGCTGTTCCACAAATTCCATCATTTTCCTCGTTTAGTACTTGGCATGTAGATCTGCCTGCACATGTAGTTTCGTCGAAATAATAAACCCAATCTATCTCGCTTCATTCCGGTCAACATTCTCAATAAACTCGTAATTTTACAATTTAACGATCAAACCCGAAATAAAATGGCGTATGAAACTGAGGTCGTTGGTACGCAATTAAGTGGGGACAATTATTAGACAACGAAGACCAAAGATAATAGAAATGGTATGCGCAGCGTCTTCATCTCAACCGAAGTTTTCCAATGGTTTGGTTTGGAACGCGTGCAATTTTACCGGTACTCGCCTTCGTCTCAACTTAAGCGCCACAAGAAGTAAAATGATTTTACTTCTGAAAATAATTCATAATTTCGTTCTTAATTTTAGTTCGGCAACTAATTCCTAATTCAATTCTTAATTTCGTTCTTTCTGCTGAAATAATTCCTACTTTTACTTCTAGTTTTCGTTAACGAAATCAATTATTTTTACTTCTAATTTTAGTTTTCGTTAACGAAAATATCACTGGACTGTTGTCCGAGTTGTACTTGTAAAGGCTGTTAATCTCATTCGTTTCAGCCTGTTCGCCACTTAAGTATATTGGTTTAAGCCCGTTTTATGCCGTTAGTTTAAAAGAGCAGCCGCTTACGCTATATATAAATCTAAGTTGAATTTCGCCATTTGCAAACAGTGACGTTATTGGTTTTGAATATTCATTATTTGGAAGTGGCCAATGAGGGGAGCGTAACAGAAAAGTTGACTTCATCAGTGACTTCATGACATTTCTGTTCGTTTGTATTATTATTAATCTTATGATATCGAATACGATATAATCATGTGATGTTTTAACAAACGATTCTGCTTTTATGTAGACAACGACTAAGAGTAAACAGTGAACGCATCGCACTCCTTGGGTCACTGTCCCCTATGGTCTCCCTCCAGGCTCTGTTCACGCTCCTTTGCTCTTCATACTCTATACTTCGGACCTTGAGGGGATTTTACAGCCGTTTGGGGTTTCATCCCACCAGTATGCGGATGACACACAATCTCTGCTGCATTGTCCGGCCTCCTCTGCTGTCCAAGTGGTTGAACACACCTTAGCAGCCTCTTCTGCTCTGGATGCTTGGCTTTCTTCTAATCGCTTGCCGCTGAACCCTGATAAAGCTCAGTTTATCTGGCTCGGTGGTCGCCTCCAACTCAGCAAGATTGATTTTGAATCTCTTCATCTCAGATTTCCCCTCATTCAGTTCTCTTCCTCTGTTCGAGACTTGGGGATTGTCCTTGACTCTAGTCTCTCCTTCACTGATCAAGTTAACCTTTTATCGTGATCTTGCTTTTATCATCTACGCCAGCTTCGATCCATCCGCAGGTGTCTTTCGGTCCATGCTGTCTCTACACTGGTTCACGCCTTGATTTGCACTCGGGTTGACTTTGGTAATGATGTGTACACTGGACTTTCCTCCTCCAATATGCACAAACTTCAGTCTATCCTCAATGCTTCTGCTCGGCTTATAGGTGATATTCCTAAGTTTGCCCACATCTCTGCCTTTATTCGTGACTCCCTCCACTGACTTCCTGCCCAAAAGAGAATTCAGTTCAAAACCATCACCCTCGTGCGCAACTGCCTCACCTTACCTAATGAATTTCTGCACCCCGGTTTCTTCCCTACCTGATAGGGCCCTTGCGATCCTCGGCCCGTGGTCTTATGGTTGTTCCGCGTATGCACTCTCCTACGGCTCAATCCAGGAGCTTTGCCTATGTGGGTCCTTCAGTCTGGAGCAGTCTTCCCCAGTCCCTCCGCCAAGAGCTTCTAGTCCTTTATCCTCTTAAGTTCCGTAGACGCTTGAAAACCTTTCTTTTTGCCGGTTTTGGCAGTGATGCGGGTCGAGAGCGCCGCTTATTTGAGTGGCGCTATATAAATGTTCAATTACAATTACAATTACAAAGGCAGCATAAAGTTAAACGATTAAAAAATGACAAACTTGCGAATTACATAAACTAATACAGGTCTATATTACAGATAAAATAAAGGTGATTAAGGCATAGAACTTATTCCAGGCCTCTGATATGGAATCGTACTTGAGGCTGAGATTTTTAAGTTTAGCCTTAATGAAGGGCTGCAAACAAATAAATTGCATAGTCTGTTACTTACGTGTTACCAGCTCTGAATGTAAAGATGGGTCCAAGTTGGTCTGCTTTCTTCATGAAAAAGTCCGCGATGTTGTTGAATCCTCGTAGGAATGGTAAAGATCCAACCAGTGGTAGAGATGGAAGAGATGGAGGATAACGACGCCTTTCTTTCCCTACGCCATTCCACCATCGGAGGAGGAAGCGTGAGGACAACCATATCCCCAGGAAGACAAGTAATTCCATCGGAATCAACATCGTGTCTTTTTCTATGAATCAAATGACACTCAATCCGAGAGATGAATTAATTAATGTTGTGGCTTTCAGGTTATGTTTCAGTTCTATATTTTATGATTTCTTTATATTTTTCACATTGAATATATTTTAGGTCCAAAAAATTTCCAAATAAGTACAGTTAACATGGGCTTTGGGACTTTGTCTAATTTACATAGTAACTGATGTCAAATTGTTAAATTGGCATACTTACTAATTTAAAATTCGGTCAAAACTTGTATGCAGTCATATTTTTGCGATTCATATATGTTTATATGTCAAAAACTCGATGTCGGTGGGTTCCTTTACCACATATGGACGTTTGAGTGGGTGCCATGGCATTAAAGATCCCACGCGTTGACCGTGCTATAGCCCCAGATTCAAAACTCTGAAAAATTGTCACCATCGATATTTTTTAAAAAGAAATGAAACGGTAGCATGGAATTATACATAGGCGCCGATTTCTTGGGAGCCTTGGGTGCCAATGCACCCAGAGAGAAAGTTCAGTGGGTGCCTGACACCCAGAAGAATCCGGACCTTAAATTCAAATTTTTTACAACTTATTAATCTGAAGTACAACTGGAACACAAATGCCCAACACTGCATGATCTTACAGTCACAGCTCGTACATAAATTATTAATTTATTTATATATTTTTAAAATAAATAATAACACTGGAACGTGGTCACCGATTTGCAATACTTTTTCGAACCTCGTAACCTTTGACAAGAAAACAATTTTCTTTCTACTAAAATCCGCTAAAACTCACCCACCGAAGGAGAGTGGGAAGGGGAAGGGAGGGGTAGGACCGAGGCACCCAGAGACAAAAGCAAAAGTCGGCGCCTATGGTATTATATTTATGGACCTACAACCATATAATGTATTATGCATGTGTAAAATTGTGTATGTATGTACATGTATATATGTATCTATATAAATTATGTAAGTAGGTTTGGATGTGAATATGTATGTATGTAGGCTTATGTATGTATGCATGCATTACTACATGTAGGCCTACGTACATGACATGAGTATCCACTTAAGCACGAATCTAAACACATTTATGCAGCGAAGATTGGATTGCATCATTCTAAGCGCTTTTCCAAATGCAATGTGACAAAAACTGCTGGCATAGTTTATACTCTCCAAGTCTCTAGCACTAGCTCCTATTTTGTAAAGCTCTATATTGGCAGAAGATCCTTAGTGCCTTGAATTCACCTCTCACTCTCGTTTGCCTGGATTTGTCAAGTTAGTTTTGAATATACAGACTATGTTGACTATATTGTGTCCAGAAGTAATTACACTAAAGCAAACTCCGTTACTTGATTATCATTCTTTTTTATTTCAACTGACCCGAACGAGTCCTTTCTTAATGTTTTCCTATTAACAGATTTTATAATTCACGAATGGTTCATTTAAACAGGCTGCTTGTTATCAGCGCTGCATTGACCTATTTTTCTATCTCGTTCACTCAATATTGGATTGCTGTAAATAGTAGATATTTCTATCAAATGTTTCCGTAAAAACGAATTATACTTCAAACCTTTGCTTAGAAATGGATAAACATCAGACGGATCTAACAAACTCCTGCGAAAACTTGAATATTACAAATCTTTTTAGCCATTTTAAAATCCATACCTTAGGTCGTATAATTTATCGCAGGTTTCCTTCTCTATAATACACCGTGTGTCGTGTTGTTGTGTAACTCATAAAGCAAAGGGCCATCTCTCTGGAATTTGCCCTCTGGCTAAAAGAGTAGGTAAACACACTACAACCTATAACAGTCAAGTTGCTCTCTTGACCCTTTAACCGTTAACGATAAGCGTGTTCTAAAAGAATTTGCCATCTGACTAAGAGCAGATAAAACACACTACAGCCTATAACAGTCAAGTTGCTTTCTTAACCCTTTAACCGTTAAAGTTTAACGATTATGGTATTTAAAAAAAGCGAATGAGAAACCAATGCAGCCCTTCGATGAAATGTTGAGACCATGCATGATACATTGTTATGCATGCTCGTGTACAATCATTTGTTTGTCAGTATAACCATATGACGGAATCATCTTGAGCTACTAACGGCAAAATATAGTACCGACAACCTCTCATCATTTGTCCACGTTTACAGACACCCTGGTGCTATATAATAGTTGAGAGCTAGGAGGAAGGGTTGAACATTGGGCATAACCGTGTGCTGCGGATTCTATCGGCAATCGTTATTCGTCAGCTGATATTGAATAATTTGATTCCCGCGATTTAGCTTTGGTGGGTACTGCAGAAATTTCGAGATTAGCCTACTATGACAATTATACTCAATGCTGTGACTTAATTCAGAAAGTGATCTTAAATCTGGCCTTTAAGAAAGAATGCATCCCCAAAATGAATCCTTCTCGTTTCTTGGAATTTATGATAGAAAATATTTGTGATGCTATTCGACTGATTAGGCCGACTGATTACCAACCAGAATCTCGTATTTGTTGCATCTATGGTAGAGGAAAACAATTATATGAAAGCAACGCTCATCGGTTCTCTGAATATCAACTCTGAACTGGAATCAGCTTGAAGCTGTACGTATATGCAGCAGAAATATCAAATGATTGTGACTGCTTCATGTATGCATTGACGTTGTTGCAACTGATTGATTGATCTTGCATTATTTTATTGTAGACTATAGGTCGATACTGAATGCATTTAGGTACCTAAGTCACCACTGAGTTACCAGTTAGGCGATCTGCAACTTTAACGATAATCCATCCGATGAAATGTGAAAAGCATCATTTGAAAACATGAAGGGCTTCAGTTGAAATGGTTACCACTGGAACATGACAGCCATTGCTTTTGCTGCCATTAAGACAGATGAACGGCATGGGGTGTTTTTGGATATGCTTTTCCATAATTGAATAAACACAACAAAACTGTGATCATTGTATGTGTGACAAACAGATAAATTGAATTGGTTTATTTGCTTTAGTGTCCTGTGCAGCGCTACGAATCCACAAAAGCAGCGTAACAGCCGATTTACTTAAGGCCACTCTGTGGTTTGGGATGGAGAATCGTGAAGAAAGAGAAGTCAAGGTACTTACTGACACAATCATTATCGGTTTCAGGTAGTCTTTCTTAGTCAGCTTTATCTGCACTTAACAGTAAGGATTTTCCAGAACGTTGCGATTACACTAATTTAAATTCATAACATGAACTCCTGTTTACTTTTGGTTGACATTCCAAACTTAAGTAGGCTAAGTTTTGGGTTCCGTTAAAAAAGGTTAAGTTAATAATGGGTTCGGGGTAAACCAACCGTAATGGACTAGAAATAAAGTTTCCATTTAGGGGAAAGGCATCATGACGACATAATTATTACTGGGCACCTGACAAGAGAGGTTTTGATATGCCAATGCCTGATCTAAAAAAAGCAGCGCCAACTGAAGAACACGACTTCAAGTGCGTCGGTAATTGGTTGTGCCTACAAGTACATGAGCAACTATATGTGCGTTCTTCACTTGACAACAACGTCTCGGTTCTCTAACACTATAAAGACGAAGATGAAGAATTTGTTTTGAAGGTTTTTGTATTATTTGATCTGAAGCTAGTTTTATAAAACAATTAATTTTATCTGTGTATGTCCGTTTTTGTAGAATTTTCAGTTATTCATAGTTACTCTTTCTTCTGCTTTTATGTCTCCTTGACTTGTTGAATCAAACGAATTTCACTTCTGTTTTCAAGGACCATCGATTGATATTTCATCCAGTAGATTGTATCTGAGGCGTAACTCGAGTTCTTGTCCAGCAAGCAATATTTCTTCTGAGTCCTAGCGCAGTGTCTCTTATGCATGTATCTAAGCATGCAAAGTTTTGATGTATACAACTTATGGACCCATGTATGGATTTCCCGTACATGTATGTATGTAGGCCCCTATACATGTATACATGTATGTATGTAACAAGACACCTAAACTAGATAACAGCGTCCTTCAGGTTACTAACAAAAAAGCTCCCTGCGCCAGCAAAAGCGATGTTTAACCCACCAAGACCATGAAATTTCTTAAGTAAGCAGAAAATCAATAGGTAACTGAAAGTCAAAACATTTTTGATATTACCAAACTACCAGTAAATAGTAAGCCTATGCATTAGGTTCCACATAGATTACAGTACAGCTGTGTGCATGTGCATTAGTCTCAGCAATATAGTTGCAAGGTTTCACAGTCCGCGAACCAACATTAATCAATAATCATTTGCAACACTTTCACATTTGCTTCAAATTTCTAGGTGAAGCCAAGACCTTTTAGCAGTCGGATCATTTAATCTCTGGCGATCAGTCGTATGTTAAACGGAGATGAATTCAGAACGACAGCGACTGGTTCAATCGGTTTGGCATCAACAGCGTCCTGGCCCTCTGGTGGTCGTATGAAAAAGCGTTGCACCAGTCCAGTGAGAATGAGGAATAACTCTGCACGAGCCAAGACTTCACCAGGGCAAGAGCGCCGCCCTATATAAACAAAACTTAGAAAACGTGGATGTTTCATCAAGACTTAGCGATTGAATGTTACTAGGACTAGAATTATTATTGTAATTCATATTACTGTATGTTTTAGAAGCAATCTTTTGGCCGCGGAATAACCGATCCCTCAAGAGTCGAGTATTAATAATAATAATAATAATAATAATAATAATAATAATAATAATAATAATAATAATAATAATAATAATAATAATAATAATAATAACAGGGGCGTCTTTCCCCTCAAAGTCATTGGAGCAACTTTCCCTTCCCCTCTAGTTCCGTTCTCCCCTTCCTTCCCCCTAAAATGGTGGCACACACATTGGCAGATCTCCCCCTATTTCGTGGATGGAGCATTTGCTACAGGGTTTCTATGGTGTAGACGTCCCCGAATAATAATAGTAATAGTAATAGTAATAATAATAATAATAATAATAATAGTAATAATAATAATAATAATAATAATAACAATTAGTTTCTTAGAGCCTGAGGGATTTTTGTACCTCGGGCGTTAAAAAAATAACAATGATAATAATAATAATAATAATAATAATAATAATAATAATAATAATAATAATAATAATAATAATAATAATAATAATAATAATAATAATAATAATAATAATAATAATAATAAGAGCTTAGAGCCTGAGGGATTTTCGTACCTCGGGCGTTAAACAATAATAATAATAATAGTAAGAATAATAACATTCGTTTACTAAATTCAAAACTGACAAATACGTAGTAAGATAACATGATATAGTAATAAGTCCTATCTCTTTAGCCGTCGCTGGTCTGGGAGCGCCTCTGGGTAGGTATCTTGAACAGGCGCTATATAAATTTCCAGAATGAATGAATGAACAAATTTAACAGGAGCTGGATTTAACTGTATGGCAGACCGCAAGGCGCCTCTCTGCCTTACGACTCATTTACAGTTGCTCCTAGGGAGTGTAGAGAGCGATAAGGTTGAGTTAACCCTTCTGAGGCCAGCGGGTATCGAGCCATTCAACCATCTCCCAGCTCAGTAATAACTAAAATAATATTTATTATTCAATTATTAGTGGTAGTTGTTCTTGCGGAAAATGTTTTACTGTTGTTATAGTTATTGTTTCATGAATCACAATGCTTAATAAAACTGATTCTTAACTGTATTATGCTTATGATTTTAAAGTAATACGAATTTTCCTCTACCACTAATACTACTACTACCACTATTACTTTCTACTACTACTACTACTACTACTACTACTACTACTACTACTACTACTACTACTACTACTACTACTACTACTACTACTACTACTACTACTACTACTACTACTACTACTACTACTACTACTACTACTACTACTACTACTACTACTACTACTACAACTACTACTACTACAACTACTACTACTACTACTACTACTACTACTACTACTACTACTACTACTACTACTACTACTACTCACATTTCAAAACGTGTGAATTTACAGAATTTAAGTTTTGCGATCGTTCAAAACTACTAACCAAGTGAAAACGAAATAACGAATTCTCGGCAGATTACTTGGCCATCTTTGTCCAAAAATCTTTCCGGTCGAAATATATCCGGATCTTTCCAAACCTTTGGATCCATGTGACTGGCGTAAAGATTTACCAGAACCTGTTAAACACATGTGCTATTTATCATGTATAGTTTGAAGGGTTAATTTGAAAGGCTGTTTACCTGCAGCTAGACCCAGCAAGAATATGAATTTGAGGAGTTATTGAAATCGGGTTGTCTGATGAAGAAGCAAGATGACGCTATAATGAGACCAGAATGCTTCAAATTAAAAGAAACTGAAGTTTTGCGCCGTCTTTGTGCCTGTTTCTTAAGGATTCAAGAATATCAGGGTAACCTTATCCACGCCTAAGAAATAGCGTTACCGACTTTTCCAACAATATAATAATATACAGAAACTGTGCCGGCGGCCTGAACTGAAGGGTCATTAAACGTCGTGCTTCTTCCTGAGCTCAAAAAATAATAAAATGCTCTTAAATAATTAAACAAACCGCAGCACATGTTTTCTAGGCACAGAACCCTTGACCTTAGATACATTAGGAATTGGTTTCTATGATTGAAAGAAACTACCAAAGCTCCACCCGGTACAAAGTAGTCGCCAACGTTAGTATCACTTAGCGTCATATGAGGGAGAGCCAATGGAACCAAAGTTTTCCAGCGCAGAATTTCCAGAATTGTTGCTTCAACAAAGGGCAGTTTCGGCTGGTCACTCATGGATGGAAGTGCATCTCGAGGAATAACGGAATCTATTTCTGCCTTTAGACGATCCTGCACATCGGGGTTGTTGGCTAGAGCGACCATTGTCCAAATAAGAGTTAATGCTGTTGTATCTGTTCCAGCAGCAACCATATCTCGAAGTGTGAATCTCAGTTGTTCATCATCATAATTTGGACTTATGCTCTCCACATATCTACGCACAAAGCAATCGTCTGCACCGTCTTCGAGACTTTTCTCAGTCTCCTTTAGAAGATTCTTGTGGATTAATTTGTGAATTTCGACCAGGTTACGCAACTTATTTCGATGAGAGGGAAGAAATCTAAGTATCGGAGCAACGTCTAAAGCCGGATCATCATTTTCGGACCACCGGATAATTTGATATCCAAGCTCAGTCATTCCGAGGTTATAGTCACGTCTGCGTCCAAAAATTATATTCATAATGATATTTGTTATGCAGAGAAGCACAATTTTTCTTGGATTAAAGGGATTTCCTTTTTGTTTTATTGCAAAATCTTTGAAGAATTCAACTTCCGTTAAGATCCTTGACTCCATCGTGCTTTTAACTCCGAATCCAAATTGCTTTAAAATAGATAGTGAGAGTTGGTGGTATTTCTTCCATTCTCGAGTAGTTTTCATTGTTATCAAACCTGGAAGCAGGCGATAAACAACTGCAACATTTATTATCAAAACAAGGTGAATGCTATAACTTAACAACTGAGAAAAAGAATCTGTTTCATAAAGAGGACAATCCAGTTTTCAAAGAAACTTTGACGTTTTCGAATTGCTGTCTTGATATTAAACACCCCTCGTTTCTTTTCTGCTCTATTACTTGTGTTGGATCTTATGGCGATTCAAATAATAGCCTAAGTGACTACAGAAAGTAATTTAAAATTAACTTTAATTGATTTATCGTGGGCCTTTTATTGAATGGAGAGAAAAACGTACATATCCTGAGACGGTTGATGTGCTAATCTCTTAAACTTACAGCTGCTGAGCATCATTGGTTGCTCCTAAGCACTGTTCATTTAAAGATAATTTTTAACTCGAATTCAAAGCATGTTTTTCTCGCCAAAATTGGTTGTTTTGAAGAACAGTATAAAGCTGCCAACTGCGCTCGTAAGGTTCGAAAGCATTGGCTTTACGGCGTAATAGTATTTCCGCAAATGATTTTAGGAATGCCTCAGTTACGCTGACCTTTTCTATTCGGATTGACAACGCTTTCAGTGTAAGATGAACGTCTTCCAGAGAATGAAGATGAATTGCCAACTAATGCATCTTTGATAACTTCTCTGCTATTCAGAATTAGGACAACCCTGGAAAGGAGAGAAATGCAAGTGTGTGAATGTGCAATATGAGCCAGAGGGGTAAAATAGGTCCGTCCTCAAACTAAAAATTTCGCGTTTTAGCAACCAAGATAGCCACAAAGATACAGTATAGCGCTCTCAGTATTGTCAAGTATGACTCTGCAACCCAAGTCACATACCGGTATTCATTTCGACTTGGAATATTTGAATGAGTGTGATAAGGAGCTCAGTCAAAGGGAACGAACAGGAGATAGCTCGTGTTAGACAAAGCCGTTACAGTTCTTTAAGTAGGTCTGTGAAAAGATAGATAAGAGAAACCTTCCCATGTCGTGTTACCAGGAATTTATCAAAAGATTTCACAAAATATCACATATAAGGCTTGCCAAAGAGTTGCACCATTGCGGATTTATAGAAAAGTACTAACACGAATTCAGAGGTATTATCAGGGAAAGGAAAAAGGATGGCATAGGAGTCAAACATTCATGTTAGCCATCACCTTTCGTGTGCAGTTGACTTTTCTACCACAGTTTTAAATCTCTCTTTAAAAATGTTCACACGTTCCTACATTTAAATCAGCCATGTTCAACCCTCAAACCAACAAATATTGCACTCGATCAATATGCTTTTAAACAGGACAATGATGAGTTCTCAACGGTTACCATTTAGGCTTATAACCAAGTTGCATTCATCCCGTTATTTCTATATTATCATTTAGCTCTGAACTTGAGACTCATTTTCTTTCATCCGTCTGGATTCTGTGACCTATCCGGATTCAATCTGGATTCTTCAGCAAAGTATGATTTTTTAAGGTTATTAAGCTTACTTAAAACGACCATCGATTTACGCCCTTTGTGTTATACTAACGACACAATAGAAGACAGTAGTTTCGATAAGATACCACACAATGCATAAATCCATAACTATTACATATAATCTGATGATAACGAATACGATCTAATCATATGATGTTACAACAAAGGAGTCTGTTTCTTTGTAACCAACGACTAAGAATAAACTGTGCACAAATGCATCAGAAAGTTAAACGATTTAAAGGCAAATTTGCGAATTACAGAAAATGCTACATATTGCAGTTCAAAATAGGTGATTGTAACATAGAAGAACTAATTCCAGGCCTCTGAGGTGGAACCCTACTTGAGCCTGAGAATTGCTCTTTAGATGTTTACCCTTAATGGAGCAGAGTTAGAAAATATATAGTCTGTAGCTCACGTGTTTCCGGCTCTGAATGTAAAGATGGGTCCAAGTTGACCTGCTTTTTTTTGGAAAAAGTCCGGGAAATTTTTGAAGCCTCGTAGGAACGGTAAAGATCCCACAATTGGGAGGGATGGAAGAGAAGGAGGATAACGACGCCTTTCTCTACCTCGGTCATTCCACCACTGGAGGAGAAAGCGTGAGGATAACCAGATCAGCAGAAAGACAAGCAATTCCACCGGAAACAACATCGTGTCTTTTTCTAGCAATCAAAAGACAAGCAATCCGAGATATGAATTAAAATGTCTTGAAGTTTTCACGTTATGTTTAGATTGTATATTTTATGATTTCTTTATATTTTTCACTTTTCATATACTATATATTGCAGTTGATCTGGGCTTTAGGAATTTCTCTAATTTACGTGGTAACTGATGTCAAATTGTTAAATTTAAATTTCGTCAAATATTGTGTGGGATCATGCTCTTGCGGTTCATATATGTTATAATATTTCATACGTAATTTGTCAGTGAATCGATGGGATGAGTCACTTTACCACCTCTGGGCGTTTGAGTGGGTGCCATGACATTCAAGATCCGGCATGCTGATCGTACTGTAGCCCGAGATTCAAACTCTCAAAAATTGCCACTATGTATATTCTGATAAAAAGAAATGCTATGGTGGCAAGGAGGTATATAGACGTGTATATATGTGTATATATGTAATATTATGTATGCATCCAAGCATTAGGCTACTAGATGCACCTGCATTATGAGTATTCACTTGCGCTCGTATTTATTTACAATTTGTGTAGCGAAGGTTCGATTGCATCACTCAAAGAGCTTTTCTAAATGCAATTTGACTAAAAACTGCCATTTACTATTTTGTAAAGCGCTTTGTTGGCAGAATGTCTTAAATACGTTAGCTTCACCTCTCGCTCTCGCTGGCCTTGCCAAGTTGCCTCCCCGGCTATTTCTGAGCATGCAGACTGTTAACTCTATTGAGTCCACACTCAAGGAACACTTGAACAAACTCCATTACATGAGTCTAATTCTTTTAAAATTTACTGAACCGAAAGAGCCCTTTCTTAATGTTTTTCTATTAACAGATGTTATAATTCACAAATGACTCTTTAAAGCACTGCATATTTTAAGAAATATTTACTACTGGGACAAAGTCGGGCGTCTGGTTCATCACTGTTTAACCTCTTATGGAACAGGGTGACCTTTTCGGAAATTTCTTCCGCGTTCGGAAATCAAACAACTTATGGGGGAAATTTTTACACGAAAAGTAGATTTCATCTTTAAAAAAAGTTGATGACCTTATTTTAGTCATTAGGCCTACTCCCAAAAACCGTTAAACCTTCCTTACTTTCTTCCGCAAATCGTTCCTCAAAAAATCTGATGACTTTTTAGGAAATCACCCCCCAAAAAACTTGATGACCTTTTTTAGGAATTCATCTCCCCAAAAAAGTCTTATTACTTTTTGGGGGGCATTTCTTAAGTTTTTCTTGGCAACCGACAAAGCATTTTACTAATTTTCATTTTGCTGCTGGGACAAATCTTAAAACTCCTCCAACATTTGTCCCACTACCTATAGTTTCAACATACATTGCCTGGGACAAAATTCACCCTCACTACTGGGACACATCGTAAGACTACTATTTGTCCCACTACTTATACAGTTAAAATATGCCCTGCTTTAAAGTGGCCTCTTATTATTAGGCCTACGTTGACCTAAATTTCTATCTCGCTAACTCAAGATTGGATTGCTATAAATAGTCGGGATTTTTTATAAAATGTTTACGCAAAAACGAATTATACTTCAAACCTTTGCTTAGGAATGGATAAACATTAGAAGGATCTAACAAACTCCTGCGAAAACTCGAATATTACAATCGTGTTCAGCGATATAAAATACATAGGGCCTCCGTACACTAAAATTTACCACAGCCTTCCTAATCTATACATCGTGTAGTAGTGAAAGTCATTAAACAAAATGGCTATAATTAGGCTATGTCTGTTATTGGCCCTCTGGCTAAGAGCAGCTAGAACGCTCTGCATCCGATAACTGTAGACTTAACCCTTTACCGACAAGAGTGTACTAAAAGCGACTGTGAAACCAATTGATCTAGTCTTTAAAGTGTTAACATAAAATCGAATTGTACTTAAACATTTGCTTAGGTATGGATGAGTATTACACGGATCTAACAAAGTCCTGCCAAAAGTCGAATATTACAAATATATTTAGCTATTTTAAAATACATGCCTCCGGCTGTATAATTTTTCATAGGGTTCCTTCTATCGTGTGGCGTGTTGTTGTAGAAGTCACAAGGCATTAATAAACAAGACTATCTGTCTGAAGTTTGCCCTCTGGCTAAGAGCATTTGTAACATACAACAGCCGATAACTGTAGACTTAGCCTACTTTCTTTACGTAAACACGAATTATACTTCAAACCTTTGCTTAGCAATGGATAAACATTAGCCGGTCCTAGCAAACTCCTGCAAAAACCCGATTGTTACTGTTGCAAAAACTTCCCTTCCACCGCTTCTACCAGGGCGAATGTTCGTGGTTGGGAAATCTTTGGGGTTGTGTGTAGCTGTAACAAATAATAATAATATCATCTTTTCTTTAATTAAGCGCCTGCTAACCGCACTGCGCTGTACAGTGAACATACATATAGTAGAAACATCAGCCACGCAGGGCGCCTTACATACATGTATTTAGTAGAAGCACATGATAACAGGTGTCGAATACAACTGTTTTAAACGGCAGCCACACAGGGCGCCAATCACGGCCTAATACTCACTTAACTACCGCCGCCATCTAGCGAGTAGAAGGCTGAGTAAACCTTATGGAGGGCTACGGGATTCGATCTTGGTACCTTCTGCACTAGACGCCAGTGTGTTATTCATTACTCTACGCCCCCCCCCCCACATACTAGGCTCATAGGTTCGGGCCGTTCGGCCTCCGTGGTCTATCGGATGACTTGTTTCATTGATCGACAGTTCAGTTGTTCGACTTTTATTCAACAAACGAATTCATCAGGCGAGTTGGTCAATCAGTGTTCCTTCATGACACAACTAATATAAAACGACTCAAGACCGCTGCTAAAACAACCAATGTTCTCTTATGTATATTCTCTTCTCTACGCCAGTAACGCCTATCGACCTTCGGGTGTCTTTTAGCTCTCTCCTTTGCATTCAACCACTAGTACCCGGAGTCAGTCGCTAAGGAGTTACCGACTGACTTGATGAGTTAGCGACTGACTTAGCGACTCATTCGACTAAGTCGCATGATTATCGACTGACTAAGTCGCTTAGACTTATCGACTGACTTAACGACTTGCAATCGACTTCTCAGGTAATCAGATATGTCTATTGGACATACCTGATTACCTAACAATATAATGCATTTACCGCATACTGTACTGACCATGCCACCATTTCCGTGGGCATTAAATGGGACTCATTATAGGGCTCTATCCGGGTCCAATGTGGGAGTATGGACTCCGCTCCATGTGGGCATGCTGACAGAGGACAGACCGACGACTGTAAATATTAATGTTAACGTGAATTCGTGAAATTGAGCACATGGTAAATCGAATGAAGCGGAGGATTTATAGCAGTATCCCATCTTACGGTCAACCAGTTGGCCGAAACTGCTGATGCGTACCTCTTTCCGGCAGTAGCAGAGAACGAGAATCATGGTACTGAGGCACCGATTTCCAGTGTGAGAATCGTAGAAAAGACTGGGAGTTTAGACTTTGATCCATGTGGAGTTGACTATTTTATTCGTATTTTCTAAACTGATGTCAGCGAAATTTGAAAGCAGCAGATTTCAACGCTAGCAATTTTGTTAAGAAAATTCGACAATGAATAGGCCTACATGATACACCATGGAAATTTCTTCACTTAACCATAGATTCAGAATCAAATAATGCTAAATCACACCAGATAGGCATAAGGTGTTGGAAATGACTCAAATGACCCCTTGGGGTGCGCAGTGAAGACCAGAACTTTGAGGTCCTAAGAAAGACTAGGGGGTTGAACCTCCCAACCCCGACAGTTCTCACCCTGCTTAATCCCCCTTTTCGTAATCATCAACACCTTCTTCATAATAGAATGCATAAATTCACTCTACCAAAAAAAAGACAACGTCTATATCCCCGTATTCTCTATAAGAACTCTTACTAATAGAGAAAACTCTCTTATAATGTACCAAGTTACGGCATATCAGCATGTTTTCTTCAATAAACGAATATTTTAATGTATTGCAATGTTGCTTGTCCTGCTGCTGATGTCTTTGTCAAATCGAAACTTGGAAACCGCGATTAAAACAACCAGCAAAATATTTATTGAACGAAGTCGCTAGCAGTCGATAGCTTAGCGACTGGTTTCGACTTGAGGGCTTAACGGCGGCGGCGGATGGCGGCGGCGCCGGGGACTATCAACCACCTGGTGTATAGACTGGTGTTCTGCGCTTGGCCATCGAGTGGCGCTTTAGAAGTTTGGAGATTACGATTACGATTACGAAATCCGCCATTGCTCCAGCTGCCTTTGTTATTCTTCTCCTCGTCTCCGTGCCAAAGTCGTTGAGGTCCAAAGGCATGAACAGGTTTTCTATAGATAGAGAAAGTTTCCACATTCTCAATCTCCTCACCATCCACCTCCACTGAGATCATGTCTTTTTTTCATGCCCCACAAGATTAAATCAGCCTTCATTCCCTAGGTAAGATTGTAAAATGAGCAGTAGTATAGATCGGCGTCTTGCATGGCTGCCATAAGTTAAATTCGACTCCTGTTAAACTTGTTATCGTCTAGTTCTACTATATCATGTAATCTTAGTGCGTACTTGTCGGTTTGATGCTGTGATCGAGATTCGAGATAAATCCTGGGCTCCTCGGCTTGACCTCCCCGGACTCAGACCTGGCATCGGAACGGACATGGCAGACTGGCTATTGCAGATTGGTTTTATATAGCCCCGTGTATAAGCTGGTCTCTCTGACGTGGCTTTTGTGTGGCGCTGAGAAATTTCGGAGATTTACATTACATTACATAACACTGAGTTAGACCAAACATTTATGGGTCGATAGCGGAAGCAGCCTCGCTACGCCGATTACGGCTGCAGAAAAAAACATTTGCTATTGTAGTCAAGAGTTAAATTTGGTATTTTTTCTTTGAGCATAATAATTATCTTCTAGCCTTTCACGTAGGCCCTACGTGTGGTAGTATATGAAATACATGTAAATGATGTATCTATGCATATATGTACAAGTTTGCGTATGTAAAGATGTTAGAAATGAATGTATATTTGCGTGTATATTTGTATACATATATGTATGTAATTACGTTGATATGTATGTATGTACGTGTATCCATGTAAGTAAGTATGTAGGCCATTACGTATACGCTTGCGTGCATGAATCTATTGAGACATTTAAACCGATCAAGTGCCTTTTACGTTCCTCATTCAGACTGTTATCTGCGCTGGTAGCGATGCAAATAACAGCCAGAAATATCCGACTATTTTACCGTGCTGGAATCGGGAGCACCTCTGAATGGTCCCATTGAACAGGAGCTACATAAATACTTGAATGAGTGAATGAAATCGTAATTGACAACCATAGGCGTAGACTCTGCGGGGCAGCCGGGGCACGTGCCCCCGCAATAATCGAGGAGCCGGGGCAATGCCTCCCCCAAAATCGAGATGAGAATTTCGTCAAATATTAAAATACTATGTTTCAATAAGTTTTTCTTATAGACAAATTTCTTCAGAACCAGAAAGCAGAGACACAGACCTGAAATACTATCAGAAATTCATAAGGCAAACAGAGATTTATTTTTGTCTTCAATGTATTCGATATGGAACAAATTTACATGTAAACAAAACGTCCATTACATACGCATTAACTTAGCACCGGAAGCCTCTGCTGACTGTCCAGACCAGAGGTCAAAAGAGTTTCGGTTTTTTGTTTTAAACAAAAACAAAAGAAAAAGAAAAATTGCAAAAAAATTTATTTTACAAAAAATAAATTTGTTATTTTTTTAAAGTAATTTTTATTTTAATAACATTGATTAGATGATTTTTGGTTTTCTGAAATCGCAACTGAATTAAACTGAGTCGGAGCTCTTGTTCATGCCGTTTTTAATGATTTTTATGATCCGAAATCCGAAAATCTTAAAAACAACCAAAGAACAAAAAACATTAAAAGACAAAAACAAAACAACAAAA
Source organism: Allolobophora icterica (assembly GCA_963556255.1). Taxonomy (NCBI): domain Eukaryota; kingdom Metazoa; phylum Annelida; class Clitellata; order Crassiclitellata; family Lumbricidae; genus Allolobophora; species Allolobophora icterica. The sequence continues at coordinate 96,111,882 of OY744602.1, read as the reverse complement.
AACGACTTTCATCTAGAAAAAAAAATATTTTGTGTACCTCTGTTCCAGACCCCATGCCACCCCAATATTTTGGACAAGTTTACGCCAGTGTTGCCAACTCCAAATTTCAAACCGTCTCTCTATAGATAAGAGCAGCACACCAGTTTATTCACGCTAAAGTAATTGGAAAGTCACGAGGTAATAACTGCAGTACTACCAAATTGTCGATTAAATGTAAGCTTTAGTCTACTAAGTCTGGTTAGGCTCCCCACAGTTCACAATATAGCGCTTGGCAAACAGCAAATGTTATACTCTTCCATAGTTTCTTCAAACTTTCAGTGAAAGCTAAGAATTAATCGCAGTCAGACCAAATCTTAATCTCTTGCGATGAATCGTATGTTAAATTCGGATGAAGTGAGTATCATGGCTTTTACTGGTTCAATGGGTTTGGCGTCAACAATGTTTTGGCCCTCTGGTGATCGTATGAAAAAGCGTTGAACCAGTCCGGTGAGAATGAGAAAATTTAATTCTGCACGAGCCAAGGCTTCGCCGAGACAAGAACGCCGCCCTAGTGAATACAGAAAACACAACATTCACAGAACTATCTGCTCTGGATGGTAATCCATCGGTTGGGTACTTCGTATGTGCGGGAGCTCGCCAGTGGTAACTCTTCTAGGTATTTGAACACTATTCGCTTATTGATTAATATTTTGTTCCTAGTGATTTCAACACCAGTTATTGTTATTATTTTAATATATTATAGCTGCTGCTACTATTATTATTATTATGATATATTATCATCATCATGATCATTACTACCATTAGAACAACAACAACAACAACAACTACAACTACTACTACTACTACTACTACTACTACTACTACTACTACTACTACTACTACTACTACTACTACTACTACTACTACTACTACTACTACTACTACTACTACTACTGCTACTGTTACTACTACTAGTACTAGTACTGCTACTACTACTGCTACAGTGCTACTACTACTACAACTACCACTACTGCTGCTGCTACTAGTACTACGACTACCACTACTAATACTACCACTTCCACTATTAATACTACTACTGCGATTCCTACTAAAACTTGCAATTGTACTCATTTACAGATTAGCCATCCGTCTAAAATTATAGACAGATGAGTAGGCACAGTGTGGTGTGCTATTCCAAGAACATTCACCATCCGTGGAATAACCGAGTTGACAGTGCTCAATATTCTGGTATATGCCAGCAATGCGTCTGTGGGACTAAGCCTTTCACTCTGTATGGCTGATCAGAAGTCCATATTCTCCATATGAATTTCCATTTCAGTCTAACGGTTTAGCTCCTTGAGCGGTGCCGCATAATTGTTCAATTACAATTACAAATATCGATGGCTTTTTTTGTTCAGTGCCAGACTGATCTAATTTTCGGCTGATCTTGAAAAGGTCAACCATTTTCAGAAGGTCAATTGTCTGTTGAGACATTTGTTAGCAGTGCAAGGAACAACAGAAAAAGCATTACCCCGGCATCTTCTTGCAACCTGTTTAACATCAGAGTTGCTGATATTCTATTGCCTACGTTGCTCTGAATACAGCCTATTATAATAGCTACATCGGTTCAATGCTAGTGACAATAATGACTCGCACAATTTCAAAGATGTCCCTGTTCAACTGCACTGCTAACTATAATGATTTGACTTCGTCAAAGAACCATCATTGACGTCAGCACATCAGCATATTTTGTTGACTGAATTTTTTCGATTTGATTTCTTGCCTATTCTAATACATAGGAAGCCTTGCAGATCATAAAATACTAGTATAAATTAGTCTATGCAATTGCAGCGTCATTATGATTGTCACAGAGTCGGTGGTTGTGGGTGCAGTTGGACGGAAATACCACATTACTGCTTGTTTGGTGACCACACTGCCTTCAGTTCAAATGGCTACTACTGGGACATAACAGCCATTGTTTTTGCTGCCATTAAAACAGCTGGAACGACATGGGGTGTTCTAGGAAATGCTTTTCCAGAATTAAAAATCTATAGGAAAACTGTGATTGATAATTCTGCTTTTAAAGTTTTTGAATTATTTATTCTGAAACTAGACAAAAATATTAATTATCTATGTATGCCCGTTTTTGCAGAATTTCCAGCTATTCATATTTAGGCCTACTTCAAACCATAAGGTGAGATAAGATGCTTGTGAAAACCACCATACAACGTAAATCAAATCGCCGGGAAACAAACTCTTTGTGGTAGACAAAGTTTTGTTCGAATACTGCATTCAAGTGGTGCTTGGGAATATTTTTCTGTTGCAATATAGAGAAACATGACGGCGAACGCATCGTTGAGTAATCCAGTAGACGTTGTGGAATATATCGAGAGATTAGTGGATGAGACTTGCTAACCTTGAAAGCAAGAATATTTTTGCAACCTTAAAGAAAAAGAGGAGGCATTAAAATACTCCGAAAACAACACAGTTCGGAAAAGTAAATTTTGGTGTCAAACAAATTCAACATATATGGACTTTTTGTACTGCATTGCAAAAGTTAATGTTAAAAGCTTTTCTCCAATCTCAGCAAATTCAGCGATCTATGCAGAATTGCACTTCCAGGTAATAATATTGCGTTTATGCTTACCACCTTTTCTTAAATTCGATACGAAATCTAATAAAACGCGTGAAGCTTTGAAATAATTTAGACGAACTGAGCTTCGTTAACCGCATTCAATTGCAACTTAATCCTTTGTCGGATCATTCCCCTTTCATCTGCCTTTATGTCTCTTTAACCTGTGGAAGTAACCGAATTGTAATTCTGTTTTCACGGATCATTGAGCTGATTGTATCTGAGTCGTAACTCTTGTCTAGCCAAAAATATTTCTTCTCAGCCTGCTAGCTCAGCGTCTGTTATGTATGTATCTAAGCAGTGGCGGCGATCTTGTCTGAGAGGTGGGGGGGGGGACAAAGTCGGCCACGATCTCGTCGACGACCGTTTTGGAAAATCTTGTCCCCCCAAAATTTCTCCTACTTCATCTAAAAAAATTTCGCTTTCATCTCCAAAAAAAGTTGCTGACCTTTTTTTCCAACTTTCATTTTCACCAGTTCCTCACCGCAAAATATCGGTTTCATCTCGAAAAAAGTTGATGACCTTTTTTTAGTCATTCGCCACCTTTTACAACTTTTTCCCATCTCCCAGCAATAACCCTTTTCTTTTTTTTCGGATTTCTTCGTCTAAACAATTTTTACTATTTTTTTGACGAATTCCTTCTTCTTTCTCATAATTTTTGGGGGGGGACACTTCTGATAAAAAAATTTGTTTACCTCGTCTGGTCAAAACGCTGCGAAAACCCTCACACGCAATTACATTTCTCCGCCTTTTTTGGTGTTTCTTCAAAATGTGGGGGGACAAATGCATGGAGTGTCCCCCCACTCTTAAAGGTGGGGGACATGTCCCCCCTAGATCGCCGCCCATGTATCTAAGCATGCAATGTATTGATGAATACATATTATGGATCTATGTTTGGATTTCCCGTACACGTATGTATTTAGGACCTTATACAATATACACGCATACATTTCTGTATGTATCAAGACGCCTAAACCAAATAACAGCGTCCTCCAGGTTACTAACGAAAAACGCTGCCTGCGCTAGCAAAAAGCGATGTTTAACCCACTAAGACTATAATATTCATTAAGTAAGCAGAAAATCCATAGATATCTGAAAAGTCAAAATAAGTTTGACATAATTAGTAAGCCTACACATTAGGTTTCACGCAGATTACAATACAGCTGTGTGCATTAGTCTGAGCAATATACTTGTAAGGTTCCACAAAGTCCGCGAACCAGCATTAAGCAATGAGCAACTGTAGCACTTCCATATTTCCTTCAAAGTTCTAGGTGATGCCAAGACATATTTCGCAGTCGGTCCATTTAATCTCTGGCGACAAGTCGTATGTTAAACGGAGATGATGTCAGAATAGCAGCTATTGGTTCAATCGGTTTGGCGTCAACAATGCTTTGACCCTCTGGTGGTCGTATGAAAAAACGTTGCACCAGTCCAGTGAGAATGAGGAATAACTCTGCTCGAGCCAAGACTTCGCCGAGACAAGAACGCCGCCCTATAGAAACAAAACTTGGAAAAGTTGCATGTTATATCAAGACTTAGCGATTGAATATTACAAAGCCTACAATTATTATTGTTATTCATATAACTCTAGTTTAATAATGAATTTTTTGGCAGTGAAACGACCGATCTTTCAAGAGTTGAAACATAATAACAATAACAATTATTATTACGTGTTCTTGCGGGAATAGCTTTACTGTTATAGGCTAATTGTTATTATTTCATTACATACAAAGATTATAAAAAATAATTGTTATTTTTATCATGCTTATAAATTTACACTAATACGAATTAACCTTGTCGTACTACTGCTACTTTTACTACTACTACTACTACTACTACTACTACTACTACTACTACTACTACTACTACTACTACTACTACTACTACTACTTCTACTACTACTACTACTACTACTACTACTACTACTACTACTACTACTACTACTACTACTACTACTACTACTACTACTACTACTACTACCACCACCACCACCACTACTACTGCCACTTCAAAACGTGTGAATTTACAGAAGTGAAGTTTTGTGATCGAACTCAAATACTAACCAAGGGAAAACGAAATAACGGATTCTCTGCAGATTACTTGGCCATCCTTGTCCAAAAATCTTTCCGGTCGAAAAACATCCGGATCTTTCCAAATTTTTGGATCCATGTGAGCGGCGTAAAGATTTATCAGAACCTGTTTAACACATTTGAATTTATTTATGTATATTTTGAAAGGAATTGACATTCGACCTCCTGACCAAAGCGCAGCTAGGCTGAGTAATGCACAATGTCTCTTGACAGTATATAACTACATTGACGGTCTTACGAAGATGAGCACTTATTGAAAGCGGTAATTGGTAGGATGGAGAAGCGCAAATGCTGCAGAGTCTGACGTACAGTGTTTAATCTAGTCCCCTCTTCTGAGGGGGGAAACAAGGTTTGTCGGGGGTAGGGGGGACCAACCAACGGCGACCTTTTTAGGAGAAATTTCCAACGTCCAAAAATATAAAGAGTTTAGGAATTTTAGAAATTTATTTTCTTCTGTAAAATTTGGAATTTCATCTTCAAAAAGTGGATGACCTTCTTTTTTACTTATAACTTTGACGACCTTTTTTTAGGAATTCATCTCTATTACTCCTCCTCTCTGGGGGGAGCGTAACATCCATGTATCCTGGCATCCTGGGGGATTTCTCCCCAAAACAGTCTCTACATTATAATATTGCTGGCCTCTGGGGAAACATAAATCCTGGGGGAAATTCCGCCCCCCCCCAATGACGTCTAGATTAAACACTGTCTGACGTAGAACACTTGAAGCAAGAATAAGAATTTTACGAAATGAATTAGCAAACTCATGCGGCCACAATGAAAGTAGAAAGCTGCACATTAAAAAGGTAAGTCTGACGCCAACTTTTTAGCTGTTTCTCGAGTATTCAAGAAGATCACGAAGGCGTAATCCACACCCACGAAGAAAGAAAGATTAGCGTTACCCACAATGTAATAATAGACGCTTAAGAGTTATTAAATGTTCTGCTTCTTCATAGGCATATAAAATAATCAAATGCTTTTATGTGAATAAAGGCACTACAACATAGCCTATGTTTCCTACGCTCCAAGCTATTTAACCAAAGAACATAACTAAATGGTTAGTATAATTTTTCGAAATTACCAAAGTTCCAGCCGGTACAAAGTAGTCGCCAACACCAGTATCACACAGCGTCATATGAGGAACAGCCAATGGAACCAACGTTCTCCAGCGCAGAATCTCCAGAGTTGTTGCCTCGACAAAGGGCATTTTCGGCTGGTCACTCATGGATGGAAGCGCATCTCGAGGAACCACGGAATCTATTTCTGCCCTTAGACGATCCTGCACATCTGGGTTGTTGGCCAAAGCGATCAGTGTCCAAAGAAGAGTATTTGCTGTTGTGTCAGTTCCAGCAATAGCCATATCTCGAAGTGTGAATCTCATTTGTTCAGAATCATAATCTGGACCTATGCTCTCCACACATCTACGCACAAAGCAATCGTCTGCACCGTCTTCGAGACTTTTTTCAGTCTCCATTAGAAGCATCTTCTGTATTAATTTACTATTTTCGACCATCTGACGCAATTTACTTCGATAAAAAGGAAGAAATCTAAGTATAGGAGCAACTTCTAAAGCCGGATCTATATTTTCGGACCACAGCATGATTTGATATCCGAGCTCAGTCATTCCAAGATTATAGTCGTGTCTGCGTCCAAAAATTATATTCATGATGATGTTTGTTGAGCAGAGGTACACGAGTTCTCTTGGATTAAAGGAATATCCAGTTTTTGTAATTGCAAACTCTGTGAAGAATTCAACTTCCGTTAAGATCCTCGACTCCATCGTGCTTTTAACACCGAATCCCAATTGCTTTAAAATAGTGAGTGACAGTTGGTGGTATTTCTTCCATTCTTGAGTAGTCTTCATCATTATCAAACCTGTAAGCAGGTGATAAATAACCAAAACATTTATTATCGATACAATTTGAACGATAGAACCCATTAGTGCCCACGGCCGCTTTTTATTGACACAAAGTCCAGTCTAGCATACATGACCCGCAAACTGATAGTGTCTCTTTTTGCTGTAATTACTGATGTCTCTAGTATTATATGGAGCGTTTTATTTTAAGTACTGGCTGTAACCCGTGAAAAATCACGGTATATAAAAAAAACAATTATTATTGCAGTGATAACAATAAAGTCATATTATAGGCCTATAGCCGTCGTCAAGACAACCGTCGCCAAGGCGGCAGTATAGTGACGTCACAATAGTGTTTGTTACGGGACGGACAGACAGACAGACAGACGTACAACGGTTATTATGTAAGTTAATATACCGTATTCTATCTATTAATATAGTTTCCTTATATGCAAATTTGTCTGTCGGAGGACGCTACGTCACAAACGGCTTCTATTCTATTGTGAACCATAAACCGGTTGTCTTGACGACGGCGGTCTTGACGACGGCGATAACCAAAGATACATATAGGCCTATAATGTGACGTCATAATATGACGGGCAAATACTCTAACACTATATACTGCCGTCATAATTATGACTGGAAAATACACTAGTTAGTAAATATGACGTCATAAACTTCGCCTGCGAGAAATTTCACAAATGATGAATTCTTCTTAAAGGTAAGCATATTTCTAATAAATGATCTCAGTAAATTGAAAAAAAATGATTGATGCTCACGTAGTACAACTAATTAGCTTGTTCAGGAATACTTTTGTTGCATGTTTGTTGTGTACGTATTCCTTACTATGTTGCGTTGAATGCCTGTCCCTAAAAAGGGACTGTGGTCATTGGGGGCCACGGTATTTTCCTACAGGCTAACATGGCTGTGTGTATGTGTTTTGACCACTGGAGCTCATTGAATCCACCCATTATAGCATTATTCGGCACCATTTCAATGACAGTGTACAGAAAATTATTTCCCTGTTTTTAAAATATTTAGTTTTGCTTTACAGAGAAACAAGATTTCTGCGAGGACGACGCCGACTCTTTTCGCGCGGACATTTACATGACTCCGCCAGACTGGAAATGTCAGTAACGGAGAGAGCGCAGATGAAGACACTACTGCCGATGTATCACCAGACAATCTATGTGGAAGGCAACTATACGTGCTCAAGGAAAGGCAACCGTATTTCTTCCAACACATAAACCCAATGTGACTACGTGCTTCATATTTGTGGTCGTATGTCACACGAGCAGCTTTTGTATTGTATTGTATTCAGATATTTATTAAGCGCTTCTAGTGGGAGGGCCATTCAGAAGCGCTCCCAGTGCGAGAGACCCCGAGAGAAAAAGCAAGTTTTAAGAAAGGTACAAGAGTTAGAGACGTTACCTGAGAGAATAGAAGAACGAACGAAGTGAGGAAGCTCATTCCAAAGAGCAGGGCCAATGGAGGCAAAAGACCTAGATTGAGCCAGAGAAGTCTTGACACGGGGAACTAGGAGGTCCAAACGGTCAGATGAACGAAGAGGACGAAGAGAAGCATCAGAGTGAGGGCGATGAATTAAGTCACAAAAATATTTTGGGGGCGAAACCAAGTTGAGCCTTAGAGACAAGGATGAGGACCTTAAATTGGATGCGGGCAGAAAGCGGGAGACAATTCAGATAAAGGACAACCCATGCATAAGTCTGTTACTTCGTACTGTCCCAGTTCCAGACGGGGAACTAGGCATGGAGGAAGGGAGTGAAGGAAGGATGGAGGGAGGGACAGAGGTAGGGCGGGAGGGAGCGAGGGAGGGAGGAATAGACAGACTAACTAACCGTTGTTTGTCTGCGTGTCAATCCGTCTGCTGTCTGACCGTTCGGCCGTCTGTCTGTCTGGCTTTGCGTGTGCACGTCTATCTCCGTAGTACCCAGTGTTCGTGGACGAGGCCAATTTTGGGCGCCTGTGAGAGCGTTTATCGACACACAGAACTGGGAAATTACATGTATAGATATTAGATATGTGCTAAATGCTGTGTTGGCCTAATCCTTGATTGTTTCGCTGTTTTCATACTCAAGAATTACACAAATAAACGCATTCCGGTGTAAGAGTATTGACTTTTGCTAGCTATTAGTCATTTTCACCAGCATTTTTACATAATTGCATTTGGACAGATGTGCCAACCGTTGGTTTTTACATTTCTATATGTCGCTGTTCATCTGTTTTATGTTACTTTTCATTGAAATGTTGCAGTTTCTTACCTGAATAACATGTCACTGCAGTAGTGTCAGTCAGATTTCAAGTATTTTCATTTATAAAAACATGTGACCGGTAGTGACCTCTGTCCCTTTTTACGGACAAGAATTTCCATGCGTATATTTCTATTCCCCGATGTCCGCAAATTTTTTTCCATATTTTCCCCTTAAAACCATCCCCATTATCTACCAACCCAAAGAATTGCATACAGTTTTGCCACCATGGGCATTAATGGGTTAATTATTGATAAAAAGAATTGTTTTATAAAGAGTACAATCCAGTTTTCAGCGGACTTTGACGTTTTCGAATTGCTCCCATATCAAGAAGCCTACATTTCTTTTCTGCTGTTTCATCTGTGTTGGACGTGTTGGTGATTCAAATAATGGTCTGAGAACAGAAACTAAATTAAAATTAATTGTTATTGTTTTATTGCAAGCCTTTTATTGAATTGTGGGCAAATCCGTACATATCCTGAGATGTTGTGGTAATTCACATCTGCTGAACATCATTGGGTGATCCTAAGCACTGTTCATTAACTCCTAATTAAAGATAATTTGAAAAAATACTCGAAATCAAAGCATCTTTCTTCTCGCCGAAAATGTTTGTTTTGAAGAACAGTTACTTTAGGCCTATATAGCTGCTAGTTGAGCTCGTGCGGTTAGGTGGCATTAGCTTTACGGCGTAATAGTAATTCCCGCAAATTACTTTAGGAATGCCTTAGTTATACTGACCTTTACTATTCGGATTGACAACAGTTTCAGTGTAAAGTGAACTTCTTCCGGAGAATGCAGAAGAATGGCTAACTAGTGCATCTTCGATAACTTTCCTGCTATTCAGAATTAGGACAAACCTGAAAAACAGAGAAGTGCAAATGTGCTTTAATATGCAATATGAGCCAGAGGAGTGAAATAGTTCCCTCCTTAAAATTAATATTTTTTGTCTTTTAGCAGTCAAGATTTCCACAAATGTAAAAAAATAACGTCAAGAATGACTCTGCAGTTTGCAGCTCAAGCCACATACATGTATATATTCATTTCGATCTGGAATATTTGAATGAGTGTGCTATAATAAAGGAAATTCGTCGGGAACTATGGACAGATAGATAAGGGAGCACCTTCTCATGTCGTGTTACCTAGAATTTATCAAGGCAATTTAAAGGCATTATCAAAACAATAAGGCTCGCAAAAGAGGCATAGGCCAGGGATGGCGAACCTATGGCACGCGTGCCCAAAGTGGCACGCGTTGAAATTTTTTGGGCACGCGGAATTCAGACCGTCCCCCAAAATTTCAAACTTAGAAATACAAAATCCCTGTAGAAATCTATATTTTCCTTATTGAATGACGGCGCCGTAACAAAACGGCGCAAGACAAAACGGCGCAGACAGAACGGCGCAATTCAAAGTACCCCGACAAAACGGCGCAGACAATACGGCGCAGTACAAAGATTATGATACCCGTCTAGTGATTATTTGCTTACTAGCGATCAAAAAGTGCCGTTCATCCCGCTTCTAGTTTAATTTACATTTAAATCGTTCATCCCGCTTCTCATTTTAGCTATATTTTAATCGTTCATCCCGCTTCTAGTTTAATTTACATTTTAATCGTTCTTCCCGCTTCTCATTTTAGCTATATTTTAATTGTTCATCCCGCTTCTCATTTTAGCTATGTTTTAATCGTTCATCCCGCTTCTAGTTTAATTTACATTTTAATCGTTCATCCCGCTTCTAGTTTAATTTACATTTTAATCGTTCATCCCGCTTCTAGTTTAATTTACATTTTAATCGTATAATGTCGGACTTCGAGAAGACAAGTCAGAATGCCTGCGCGATTGTCTTCCCGGATACACGACTTGTTGGATGCTTTTTCCATCTCGGCCAGAGTATGTGGCGCAAGGTTCAAGACCTTAACCTTGCAGCGTCCTACCGTGAAGATGAAAATCTTCGTATATGCGTGAAGATGCTGTTAGCTTTAGCCTTCGTTCCGGTTGCTGATGTTCCGGCTGCGTTCGACGAGTTAGTTTAGAGCTTTTCACCTGTTCTGGCACCTTTAGCGGACTATTGGGGAGATACTTATATCGGCAGGCAAAGAAGGAGTAGACGCGCAAATATTATGAAAACGTATGAACTATGAACTAAAAGACTTTACGAAGTTACACAGTTATTTCTAGTATATATTTTAGTATATATTAAACTACTATAAACTATTGTTCTTTAGTTCAGTCTTGCGCCGTTTTGTCTGCGCCGTTTTGTACTGCGCCGTTTTGTTGCCGCGCCGTTTTGTCTGCGCCGTTATGTCTGCGCCGTTTTGTCCTGCGCTGTTTTGTCGGCGCACCTTGAATGACTTTATTTTAATGCCATTCAAAACAATCTTCGAAATAACGTCTTTAATTCATTTGTTGTTACTCTTTGTTAACTGAAACCTATGTGGGAAAATAATTATAATACTGTGCGAAATTCCGAGTGCACGCGACGGTATTTTTTTAACCATATAGCAGCATTTTGGCACGCACCTTAAAAAAGGTTCGCCACCCCTGGTATAGGCTAACAATGAGGATTAAGAGAGAAGTACAACCAAGAATTCAGAGCTTTTATAAGGAAGAGGATGGTTTAGGAGTCCAATATTCATATTAGACAACAGCGAGAAGGTTGTTTTGCAAACTATCAGTGCTTGGACCTCTGCTATTCATAATTTATATGCAAATTATACACAAAAGTGGTTGATGAAGAAAAAGTCAAGAGGATATAGAAAGGTTTTCAAATTATCAAAGGACTGGCAGATTCTCTTTAACTTGAATGCGTGCAAAAAACTGCGTATCGGAAAGCGAAACAGTGGTTTTCAAATGAAATGTAATAAGTTGTTGTTACAAAGTGATCAAGGAAATAACGGAATTTTAAATGATCATATATGCCTAAGTTTGTAAGGCCTGACGTCAATTTGGTGAGGCAGCAAAAAGGCCGACTGCATCATTAGATGTGATCATGACAACAGTAGTCCACGGAGACAAATATACACAGCGAGTAGTACAAATCACTGTTGAGACCACAGTTGTAATCTCGTTATGGAATTCGTAGCTGAATTATCAAGTAGAACAACTTGGATAAGTGCCAAGACAACAACCAAAAGGTGTTGGGTTCAAAGTTCTGTAGTATGAAGAAGAGTAGAAAATGCGGGACTAAAACATTAGAGTGAACGAAGAGCAAATGCGACTAAACTGAAGTATTTAACATTAGGCCTAGGTATCGCTGGAAAGGAGACTGGGAAGAGGTTTTGGTATTAGCAAACAATGAGGTTGACACATATAAGTTATATAAGAAACAGCAAACATCGAATGGGCCAGAAATTCCTGAGTGCAAGAGGTTTGTGGAATAGTTCGATGATAGCATTGCTTCATTAAGTGGAAGCTATATCATACTAAATCCGTTGAAGCTTATGCGTTATTTTTGGCTCCGATATGTCTGTTTCTAACAATTTTCAGGCCAAGTGCAAATCGGGTTATTTACGAATACAGGATATTTGCAGAATCAGATCTCATTTGCCTAAAGCCTTTTTAATTTCATTGGCTAATGCTTTCGTGTGCAGCCGACTTTATTACTGCAGTTTTAATCCTGTCTTCTAGTTCAACGGTCACTTCATTTACAGTTCAAAATAGGTGGATTGTAAAACAGTAGATCTCTTCCCGGCCTCTGAGATGGAGTCGTACTTTAGGCTGAGATTTGCTCTGTAGATGTTCAACCTGAATGAAGAGCAGCAGCCAAATATATAGTCTGTTACTTACGTGTTACCAGCTCTGAACGTAGAGATGGGTCCAAGTTGATCTGCTTTCCTCATGAAAAAGTCCGCGATGTTGTTGAAGCCCCGTAGGAACGGCAAAGACCCCACAATTGGGAGGGATGGAAGAGAAGGAGGATAACGAGGCTTTGCTTTCCCTCGGTCATTCCACCACCGGAGGAGAAAACGTGAGGAAAACCAGGTCACCATAAAGACAACCAATTCCACCGGAAACAACATTTTGTCTTTCTCTAAGAATCAAGCAACACGTAATCCGAGAGATGAAGGTTTTCAGGTTATGTTTCAGGTTTAGGTTTCATGATTCTTTATATTTTTTCTCTTTTCATATATTATATATTTTATGTCGAAACATTGATTCCAAATAAACACAGCTAACATGGGCTTTGGGAATTTGTCTAAATTATATGGTTATTGGTGACAAATTGTTGTACTGACATACGTACCAATTTAAATTCGGTCAACAAATCTATGCGCTTGTATTTATGCGGAGAATATATATGATAATACATTTATTGTATATATGGGCCTGCTTGTATGTCAATGAATCGATGCGGTGAGTTCCTGTACCACCTCAGCACGTTTGAGTGGGTGCCATGGCATTCAATGTCGTGGTGGCTGAGATTCAAAACTCGGAAAAATTGCCATCATCGATATTCTGGGAAAAATAAACGGTAGCATGGAGTTGTATACACGTATATATATATATATATATTAGGGTGTCCCAAAAATATTTTTTGTTGAATTTTTATATGCAGTCCCTCTGAAAAGTTTCTTTATGATCCGATAATAACACCTGTAAAATTTTATGACATTTAAAAAATATTTAGGGGTCCCCCAAGACCCTCAAATTTTCCCCATATTGGCATAATTTGCGCCTGACGTGTCCATTTTCTAAACGCTTTTAGACATCAATCTTGGATCCCATGATAACATGTTAAACACCACTGGAAAGCACTTAAATAGTAGAATGTACAAGTATGTAATTTTATTGGATATTATATGTATGGTTTTACGATCAAATAGTACAAAAATTAAATAAAACTTAAGATTTTTGGACTTTTGCAATATCAGTTATTACCACTAATAGTTAGGAGCAATCATCAGTACAAATCTTTGATATTGCAACAAGCCCTGGTTTCAGCTCCTCCATACCTTCATCTGCATATTCTTCATCATTGATTACACCTTCACCTGCTTAATTCTTCATTTCTGCAATCTACATTCTACATATCTACATATCTACATGATTGCACTTAGAAAAGTCTTGCCTAAGTTAACAACTTCAACAACTTGTAGAAGAAACTGTTTCTGTTCTTCGTTATTGTCGAACATACTGTTACATACTGCATACATACTCTTACATACTGTATACATACTGTATAAGAGCAACACAACGTTCAGCACTCTCATTCACACATGCCAAGTTATTAACAAACTCACAAACGATCTTATATGATTGGCTTTCGAGCAACTCTGCAACTGGAATATCAAGAAAACTGCCGTCGATGGCGGTAGCTCGGAAGAAGCTTCAAGAAATAGATAATTCCATTATTTTGCGGGGAAGAGACTGAACCACATGCAATCCTCGATCATCTTTCATTGGTCGAGATAAGTTGTGCTTTCTCTTCAGAAGACAGATGTTGAGAGAAGAGAGAGGGGTTCACTAGCTCTTGGCTTAGGTACCAAGAATGACGCTGTGTCATCTTCAGTCATGTGTCTACAGAGCAGCAGCATCAAGCATCAGCAGCGACTCGACATGAGAACCACGAGTGGATGTAGATGTTGACTACAAATCTGTTGAAACGTTAGATGCCCTGTAATTTACAGGCCATAAACTAGATAACAGATTCGTTTTCATAAAAAAGGCTTGGGTTGATGGTGGCAAAGGTCGGACCATTTATCCCTAAATCAGTTGATGAGCAGAATGTCAGGCCCAGTTGATGGACAAACTTTATCAAGGCACAATACGAATGCATTAGACAACAGGACTTCAGGCATTTCATGTCGACAAGCTATCCACAGCAGATTATGACCGATGGCTGTCTCTAGAAGAGTGCAGGTTCCATTAACTTTGCCGGTGTTTGAGGCAATTGTGTCAAAGTACATGCTGATAGCAAATCACGCTGCCATGACTTCAAAAGGTCCAGAACTGCTATCACTTCTGCTTGTCCTGACTCAGAGGCCAACTTTGGCACACCCAGAAGTATTAGTACTTCCATCAACTAGAGAAGAAATCAGGACTGGCATTCTGTCCACTTTGTCCACGTCTACTGCAGTGGTGTCATAGATAGCAGATTTACAGGCTTGAAAGTCATCCTTGGTTTGCTCGGCAGCTTCACAACGAAAATGCTTTGTTGACGGTGAATGGTACCTTAGGAAGCACTGCTGAAGATGTTGAGCAGCCTATTTCGTTGACTAGAGAAGCCAGGATCGTCATGAATAATATTATTGGGAAATTTATGTAAAACTATTGCAAAATACAACTGAAGCCAAGAAATCTCGATTTTGCATGTTTTCTGTCTTCTGCATACTTGAAACTTTATTCACATATACAATAAGGTTATATTATGTTGACATTATTTTTATGTTGTACCATTTAAGGACTTTCTAGTGGTACTAAGCTTATTATTATAGGATCAAAGTCTGATCCTGTGGCAATTTTCAAACTCACAGACATCATACGTACTTTAGGACTAACTACCCTAATTCTGAGAGCCTTGGGGACCCCTAATATTTTTTAAATGTCATAAAATTTTGCAGGTGTTCTTACGGGACCATAAAGAAACTTTTTAGAGGGACTGCGTCATAAGTTTCCCAAAAAATTTTTTTCCTTGTTTGTCTTGGGACACCCTAATATATATATATATATATATATATATATATATATATATATATATATATATATATATATATATATATATATATATATATATATATATATATATATATATATATATATATATTGATTGATTGATATATATATATATATATGGCTGTATATAAGCATTGTATGCATAATATGTATGTATATATGTTTTGTCTGTAAGTATGTATGTATGACATGTATATAACTATGTATATGTATGCATGTATGCATATTTTGTCTGTGTCTGTGTGTCTGTCTGTATGCATGTATGTATGTTTTGACTGTATCTTTGTCTGTATGTTTGTATATATGTGCGTATATATGTATGCATGTGCAGCACCATATGAGTATCCACTTACGCACGTATTTGTTTACATTTCGTGTAGCGAAGGTTAGATTGTGACATACATAGGCTTTTCCAATTGGAATTTGACTAAAACTGCTGGAATAGCTAATATTCCCCAAGTCTCTAGTACTAGCTCCTATTTTGTAAATTTCTATGCTGGCAGAATATCTTTAGGGCCTTAGCTTAACGCTGGCTTGCTCAAGTTATTTCTGAGTATGCAGTATATTAACTACTGTATATTGTGTCCAGAAGTAAGGAACACTTAAGCATACTGCATTACTTAAGTATAATTCATAAAAAAATTACTTAATTTAAAGTGTCCTGTCTTTATCCTTTCCTGTTAACAGATTTTAAAATTCACGAATGGCCCTCTTATAATGGCTTCTTATTATCAGGCCCACGTTGACCTAATTTTCTATATCGCTCACTCTATTCAATATTTGTTTCTTGTGAAAAGTAGAGCTAATTTAATAAAAGTTTACGCAGAAACGAATTATCTTTCAAACCTTTGTTTAAGAGAAAGGATGATCATTAGACGGATCTAACAAACTCCTGCAAAAACCTGAATATTTCAAACGGATTTAGTTATGTAAAATACATATTTTAGGCCGTATATGTTTTCAAAACGACCCTTCTCTCTGCACCGTGTGGCGTGTTGTTGTGGAAGGCATAAAGCATTAGTACAAAGCAACGACCTGGTACAAAGAGGTTATCTGTCTGGTACGTATTCCTCTGGCTAAGAATAGCTGAAGCACCCTACAGCCAATAACAGTTGACTTACTTTCTTAACCCTTTAACGACAAGCGTTTACTAAAAGCGACTGGGAAACCAATACAGCTCTTCGATAGAGCGGATAATCTTGTCCGGGTTTTAGTAAACATGTCGGTGAGTTGCGTTTCTTTCTTATTGCCGTTGGGCTTGCGCTTGGCAAAAAGCAACACAGGCCTAGGGTCTACTACAGATGAGTTTGATAGTCTGGATTACCAAATATTTAGTCTCTATGCCAGCTGGGGCCATAGTTGATGCT
Organism: Allolobophora icterica; assembly: GCA_963556255.1. Taxonomy (NCBI): domain Eukaryota; kingdom Metazoa; phylum Annelida; class Clitellata; order Crassiclitellata; family Lumbricidae; genus Allolobophora; species Allolobophora icterica. The sequence goes on along the minus strand of OY744602.1, from coordinate 96,095,024 downwards.
TGTTTCGTATACTCTCGCTATGGCCAGGGTCGTAGTCAGGATTTTGTTTCTGAGGGTGTTTTCTGTTTGGGGGGGGTGTTTTTGTCGTCCTTAAGCAAGCCGACATGCAACCGAGTCAACCGACTATGGGGTTTGTAGTTAGTGAATGCATTATTTCATTTTTACATTATTTAATTTCGGGGGTGTTTAAACACCAAAAACACCCCGTAGCTACGGCCTTGGCTATGGCAATACGTGCTCCCTAATTTTACACTGTCTAGCTAGCTTTTAGGGTCTAAAACATACTGCCTTAGAAAATTGAATTAATTATTTTGGCGATGAAGCTACGCTAACGGCGATGATGATAGAATAAGTCATGCAAATACCTCATCTAATGGCGAAAATCGTTTAACAATACAACGCCGACGAGTTTTAGCAGCAGTGCCGGATTTAGACTTGATGAGGCCCTGATCTATATAAAGTTTGGAGACCCTTGTTAAAAATTACACCAAAAATTCCGATATATGAAGCTAGTTTGAGTGAATTTCAGAAGCTAGCTGATTCTAGACGCACCGGCGATGCAATGTATGGGCCAATGTCAATTCCCAACCAACTCAAATAAGCAAGTTGGCATGCACTTTGAAGGTACAGAGCAACCGACAAAACTTTCTTCTTTTTACATCTTCGTCATCTCCTTTTTCTTTTTCCTTCTTCGAACACATTTTGTTCTTGTGCTTGCTTCTTGGTCTTCTTTTGCCTTCTATTTCTTTCCTTCTTTTTCCTTCTTCTTTTTCCTTTTTCTTCATATTCTTTTCCCTTCTTCTTCTTTTTCATCGTGGTCGCCTTCTTTCTCTTCTTAAGATGATTGTGAAAATTACCACGCAGCATAATCAAATCTCCAAAAAACAAACTTGGTAGTAGACAAAAGAGGTGGCCTGCTGCATTCCAGTAGTTTTTGGTTATACATCCGGTGCAGAACGCATCGTTGGGTAATCCAGTAGGCATAGACATCGTGGAAGATACCGAGAAATTAGCGAAAGAGACTTGCCTAACCTTGATGGCCATTGACAATCCCCTTAAAATTATGTTTTTACAACCTAACAGAAACAGTAGGCCTAGACATTACAATACTCCGAAAACGGCACAGGTCATCGAGGTCAACATGCAGTTTTTGGATCAGTCAAATTCAACACACATGCAGTATATATATATATATATATATATATATGTGTGTGTGTGTGTGTGTGTGTGTGTGTGTGTAGGTGTGTGTGTGTGTGTGTGTGTGTGTGTGTGTGTGTGTGTGTGTGTGTGTGTGTGTGTGTGTGTGTGTGTGTGTGTGTGAGTGTGTGTGTGTGTGTGTGTGTGTGGATTTTGTGTGCCGTATAGCAAAAAGTTCATCCTCAATGAAAAAACCGACATACCTATATCGGGAGTTCCTAAGTCAGCAAATTCCGTGATATCTGCAGACTTACACTTCTTGGTAATAATACTACTTTTATGCAGACAGCTCTGTGTCTCGAGATTCAAATGATTAAAATAAACAAAACACGAGAAGCACATTGAGGTGAATATTTCCATTATAAAGTAATATAAAAAATGGACTTTTTAGTTAAACTAGAAACTGGCAGACCATTTCACAACACAGGTAAACAAAGTGAGCGTCGTTTACCGCATTCAATTCCAACTTAATCCTCTGTCGGATCTTTCCCTTTCATCTGTCTTTATGTCTCTCTGACGACATCTGGAATTAACCGAATTTAAATTCGGTTTTCAAGGACAATCGATTCACATTTCATCCAGTAGATTTTATCTGAGTTATAACTCTTGTCCAGCAAGCAATATTTCTTCTCTGCCTACCAGTTCAGCGTCTCTTATGTATGTATCTAAGCATCCAATATTTTGATGTAGGCTATACATAATTTCTATGCATTGAAGCATTGATTACCCACACATGTATGTATGTATCCAAACATACAAGCTAAATAACAGCGTCGTTCAAATTACGATCAAAAGCGCTGCCTGCGATAGCAAAAGCGATGTATAACTCATCAACACCATAATATATATTAAGTGAGCAGAAAATCCATAGATAATTGAAAAGTCAAAATAATCTTGATATAACCAAACTACTAGTAAATAGTAAGCCTACGCATTAGGTTCCACGCATGTTACAGTACAGCTGTGTGTTTTAGTCTGAGCAATATACTTGTTAGGTTCTACAAAGTCCGCGAACCAGCATTAAGTAAAAAGCAATTTTAACACTTCCACATTTTCTTCAAAGTTCTAGGTGACGCCAAGACTTATTTTGTAGTCGGACCATTTAGTCTCTGGCGATCAGTCGTATGTTAAACGGGGATGAATTCAGTACGATAGCTACTGGTTCAATCGGTTTGGCATCAACAACGTTCTGGCCCTCCGGTGGTCGTATGAAAAAGCGTTGCACCAGACCAGTGAGAATGAGGAATAACTCTGCACGAGCCAGGACTTCGCCGAGACAAGAACGCCGTCCTAAAGAAACAAAACTTTGAAAACTCGTATGTTTTATCAAGACTTTGCGATTGAATGTTAAATTATTGGGGCGGGGAGATGGTTGACTGATAACACGCTGGCACGAAGATCAGAAGGACGCGTGTTCGAAACCCGCTAGCCCCATAAGGTTGACTCAGCCTTAATTCGAGTGGCGATTGTAAAATGAGCAGTAGCACAGATGGGCGTGTGGCATGGCTGCCGTACGGTTAAATTCGAATCCTGTTAAACTTGTCATCGTCTGTTTCTACAAAACCATGTAATATTACTGCGTACTTGCCAGTTTGAATTAATAGAAGAAGAAATTATTAAATCATTATTAGACCTATATTATTGTTTTTCATATTACTGTTGTTTTTATAATCAATTTTTTATTCTGCGGTAATGCGATATCTCATTATTATCATTATTGCTATTATTATTATTATTATTATTATTATTATTATTATTATTATTATTATTATTATTATTATTATTATTATTATTATTATTATTATTATTATTATTATTATTATTATTATTATTATTATTATTATAACGTATCTTTATTAATTCAAATCGACAAGCACACAGCAAGATCACATCAGAAAATGACAGTACAATCAAGATCATAATAATAATATGATCCCTCAGGTGGTCAATACTATTCCGGAGATATTATGGTGTTATTATGGAACAGCTTCTCCCTCATCCAGATTCTGTTGGGCAAAGGTTCCTCGACATTCAATTGCATTAAAGCGTTGAATGGTGACAGAGAGGCGTTGGAAGAGATAGCAAGTCTCTCTGGGTTCTCCGGTGATTAACGTTAGACGTTTGCCCAGTTCTTTAACAAAGTCCATTCCGCTGGTGTTAATAGGGCCTAGAGTCTCGAAAGCCACAGGTACGAACATTATTATTATTATTATTATTATTATTATTATTATTATTATTATTATTATTATTATTATTATTATTATTATTATTATTGTTATTATTATTATTACTATTATTTATATTATTATTATTATTATACTGATAGTGGTAGCAGTTGCTTTGGGAGCAGCTTTACTATATTTTTTAAAGTAATTACAATGAATTATAATAATAATTTTTCTTTTTTGTTATTCTTATAGTTTAAAATTACTGGGAATTTGCCAGGTACTACTAGGTTACTACTAGCCTACTACTACTGCTACTACTACTACTACTACTACTACTACTACTACTACTACTACTACTACTACTACTACTACTACTACTACTACTACTGCTACTACAACAACAACAACTACTACTACTACTACTACTAGTACTACTACTACTACTACTACTACTACTACTACTACTACTACTACTACTACTACTACTACTACTACTACTACTGCTGCTGCTGCTGCGACTACTACTTCTACTAATACTGCAACTACTAGAACAACTATTACTACGACTGCTACTTCCACTGCTACTACTACTGCTGCGGCTACTGCTACTCTGACTACCACAAACACTTCAAAACGTGTGAATTTACAGAATTTAAGTTTTGCGATTAATCTCAGCTACTAACCAAGGGAAAACGAAATAACGGATTCTCTGCAGATTACTTGGCCATCCTTGTCCAAAAATCTTTCCGGTCGAAATAAATCTGGATCTTTCCAAACCTTTGGATCCGAGTGAACGGCGTAAATATTTATCAGAACCTGTTAAAAATATGCAATTTTTGTATATTTGGAAGAGTTAATTTGACAGGCTGCTTACTGACCAAACGAGCAGCTAGGCCCAGACGTGCAGCTGGTAGGCAGAGACATAGTGTCCCTTGACAGTATGGAACTACGTTGACGGTCTTACGAAGCTGAGCTCGCATCGAAGACGGGAAGTCGGTAGGACGGAGAAGCGCAAAAGCTACAGATGCATAGCACTTGAAGCAGAAATACTCTGACGAAGAAGGATCAGTTGTCGAAATCTGATGGAGAAGCAAATGATGTTATAATGCAACTAGAATGCTTCAAATTAAAGAAACTAAAGTCTAACATTCTTTGTGCCTGTCTCTTAAGTATTCAAGTAGATCACGAAAGTTTTATCCACGCCTTAGAAGAGAAAAAGATTAGCGTTCAAAGCTGATCTGAAGGATTATTAAACGTCAATGCTTCTTCATAGATGTAAACATTAATAAAATGCTCTGTTATGATTAAAGACACCGTAGCACATGTCATCTAGACACCAAACCCTTAGTAATTGGTTTCTATAATTTAAAGAAACTACCAAGGTTCCAGCCGGAATAAAGTAGTCGCCAACATTAGTATCACTTAGCGTTGTATGAGGAAGAGCCAATGGAGCCAAAGTTTTCCAGCGCAGAATCTCCAGAATTGTTGCCTCGACAAAGGGCAGTTTCGGTTGATCACTCATGGATGGAAGCGCATCTCGAGGAACTACGGAATCTATTTCTGCCCTTAGACGATCCTGCACATCGGGATTGTTGGCTAAAGCGATCAGTGTAAAAAGAAGAGTATTTGCTGTTGTATCAGTTCCAGCAATAACCATATCCCGAAGTGTGAATCTCAGTTGCTCAGTATCATAATCTGGACCTATGCTCTCCACATATCTACGCACAAAGCAATCGTCTGCACCGTCTTTTAGACTTTTTTCAATCTCCAATAGAAACGTCTTGTGAAATAATTTCTGAATTTCGACCAGATTATGCAACTTATTTCTATGAAAGGGAAGAAATCTAAGTATAGGAGCAACGTCTAAAGCCGGATCTAGATTTTTGGACCACCGCATAATTTCATGTCCGAGCTCAGTCATTCCAAGATCATAGTCCTGTCTGCCTCCAAAAATTATATTCATGATGATGTTTGTTATGCAGAGGTACACGAGGTCTCTGGGATTAAAAGAGTTTCCATGTTGTGTTTTTGCATAATCTGTGAAGAATTCAACTTCCGTTAAGATCCTTGACTCCATTGTGCTTTTAACTCCGAATCCAAATTGCTTTAAAATAGAGAGTGACAGTTGGTGGTATTTCTTCCATTCTTGAGTTGTTTTCATTGTTATCAAACCTGGACGCAGGCGAAAAATAGCCACAACCTTTATTACAAGAACATGAAAGTTAAGACATGTCAATTGACTGTAAGAATTCGTTTCACAAAGAGGACAATCCAGTTTTCAGCGGACTTTGCGTTACGTTTCTGCTGTATTATCTGAGTTGGATCTGTTTTTGATTCAAATAATGGCCTAAATGAGTGCAAAATCTAGCTTAAACTTGTTTCATTAATTTATCGCAAGCCTTTTATTAAGTGGATTGCAAATCAAGACAAGACAAGACAAGGCAACTTCATTTGACAAATTGACGATTTTACAGTTTTTTTTACATTTGACAACTGTCTGATAACGAAAAATAGTCTACTTTGATAATTTTAAATCCGTACATAGCCTCAGACGGGTAATGTTTAGAAACCCTTGTGCAAATCTCTTAAACTCACATCTGCTGAATATTGTTGGTTGATCCTAAGCACTGTTCATTAGCTCATGAGTAAAGATAATTTGAAACTCGTATTCAAAGCATGTATTTCTCGCCTAAAATATTTGTTTTGAAGAACAGTTAGGCTACAATAGGCCATAAAGCTGCCAAATGCGCTCGTGCGACTAGAAAGCATTAGTTTAACGGCGTATTAGTTATTGCCTCTAATGAATTTAGGAATGCCTTAGTTATGCTGACCTTTACTATTCGGATTGACAACAGTTTCAGTGTAAAGTGAACTTCTTCCTGAGAATGCAGAAGAATGGCTAACTAGTGCATCTTCGATAACTTCCCTGCTATTCAGAATCAGGACAAACCTAAAAAAGGAGAGAAATGCAAATGTGTCTGAATGTGCAAAATGAACCACAGGAGTGGAATAGTTCCGTCCTCAAAACCAAATGTTTGCCTTTTAACAGCCAAGATGACCACAACTGTAAAGAAAATATAGCGCTGTCAGTGTTTTCAAACATGACTCTGGAGCCCAACTCACATATTCATTTCGAACTGGAATATTTGAATGAGTGTGATATAATAAAGGACAGTCAATAGGAACTAAGAGGATATCGAGCGTGTCAGACAAAACCGTTGGAGTTCTTTAAGTAGGTCTATGAAAAGACAGATAAGGGAAAACCTTCCCATGTCATGTTACCTACAATTTATCAAGGCATTGACGAAATATCTCTTTGACCACTGCTATTCATAATTTATGTTAAAGACATTGACTAAGTGATGGAATGTCATCCAACATTTCTAAGTTTTTGATTATAAAAATTATGCACAAAAGTGGTTGATGAAGAAAAAGTCAACAGGATTTAAGAAGAGTTTCCACATCATCACAGGACTGGCAGAGACTCTTTAACTTGAAAACGTGCAAAATACTGCAAAAGTGGTTGATGAAGAAAAAGCCAACAAAAAGCGGGCAACAGTGGTGAAGGATCTCACCCGATCAATACATTGAAAAATGAACAGGCTGGAGGCCATACACGGTCGCTATAGAAAATCGCGTATATTTCCATTTCCATTTACATTTAGATGTTCTTTAACTTGTACAAGTGCCGAATGCTGCTTATCGGCAAGATAAGCAGCAGTTTTAAAATGAAATGAAATAAGTTATTGTTATAAAGTGAGCGACGAAATAACGGAACTGGAAATGACATTTCATAAGTTTGTAAGACTATCAAGGCAATTTGATGATACTGCACATGATTTAATCACGCTGTGTTATAACAAACGAGTCTGCTTTTATTTAGCTAACGACTAAGAATAAACAGTGCACAACTGCAGCAAAAAGTAAAGCGATAAAAATAGTAAACTTACGAATTTCAGAAACTACTGTATATTACAGTTCAAAATAGGTGGATAGTAAAATAGAATAACTCTTCCAGGCCTCTGAGATTGAATCGTATCCTACCCGTATATTAGCCTGAGATTAGTAGTTGCTCTGTTGACGTTCACCTTTATGAAGTGCAGCAGCCATATATGTAGTCTGTTACTTACGTGTTACCAGCTCTGAATGTGAAGATGGGTCCAAGTTGATCTGCTTTCCTCATGAAAAAGTCCGCGATGTTGTTGAAGCCCCTCAGGAACGGTAAAGATCCCACAATTGGGAGAGATGGAAGAGAAGGAGGATAACGACGCTTTGCTTTTCCTGGGTCATTCCACCACCGGAGGAGAAAGCGTGAGGACAACCAGATCACCAGAAAGACAACCAATTCCACCGGAAACAACATTTTATCTTTCTCTAAGAATCAAACGACACGTAATCGGAGAGATGAAATAAACAGTGTTGAGATTTTCACGTTATGTTTCAATTCTATATTTAATGATTCTGTATATTTTTTCCCTTCTTAAATATTATGTATTTTATGTCCAAACATTAATTTCGAATAAATACAGTTCAGTTAATATGGACTGTGGGAATTTATCTAAGTTGTTATCAGGGCTGTAGTGGTAAAATTTGAGGTGAGTATACGCTACCGGTGACCAGCGGCGTAAAAAAATTTGAAGACCTTTTTTAGGAATTCGTCTAAGAAAAATTTCAGACTTTTCACAAATTCCTTAAAACTTTCTGACTTTTTACGATTTCGTTTCTGAAAAAGTTGATCACCTTTTTTTAGTCATTCGCCCTAAAAACCTCTAAAAACCTGCCAAAACCTCTCTTTTTCCTGCAAATTTCATTACTCAGGTCTCTACAGAGGTAAGTATACGCTGTATACCCGCGTATACCCTCGTCTAGAGCGCTGAGTATGCGCTCTCAAATTTCGCTAGAGGTCAGTATACGCTGTATACCCGCGTATACCCTCGACTACAGCCCTGGTTGTTATATTGCCAAACTTAGGCCTACCAATTTAAATTTGGTCAGACAATGCCATCATCTGTGAAAAAAATGCTAAGGTGGCCTGGTTTTTGGTGTGTAAAGTTCTATGTTGGCAGAATATCTTTAGGGCGTTGGCTTCTAGCTGGGCTTGCTTGCACTGGATAGTTCTGAGTATGCACACCATGTTAGCTATAATTATTGTGTCCAGAAGTAGGGAACATTTAAGCAAACTCCATTACTTAAGTATAATTCATTTAAAAAGTTTACTGAACCGAAAGTGTCGTGTCTTAATGTTTTCCTGTTAACAGATTTCATAATTCAAGATTGACTCTATTAAAATGTTCTCTCATTATCAGGCCTACGTTGACCTAATTTTCTATCTTGCTCACTCTATTCAATATTTGTTCCCTGTGGAAAGTAGAATTCATTTTAAAAATGTTTACGTAAAAACGAATTACACTTCAAACCCATGCTTAAGAGAATGGATGGTCATTAGACGGATCTAACAAACTCCTTCAAAATCCGAATATTACAAATGAAGTTAGCCATTTTAAAATACATACCTTAGGCCGTGTAAGTTTTCATAGCGTTCCTTCTCTATACGCCGTGTGGCGTGTTGTTGTTGAAGTCATAAAGCATTTATAAAAAAACGGCTTTTTGTCTGGAATTTGCTTCAGGCTAAGATGAGCTAGAGCACTTTACAGCCAATAACTGTAGACTTACTTTCTTAACCCTTTAACGACAAGAGTGTACCGTACTAAAACCGATTGGGAAATCAATGCGGTTCTTTGATAAACTGTTAAAGCCCTAGGTTTTAGGTTTGGCGGTTTCCCTCGTAGAATGAAGTGACCAACGACTGTAGGCGGTTCAAGTAAGCATCTGTCGGCCAATGGGCGTTGATTTCATTTTGGTTTACACATCTTACAAGCATAGGCTGCTGAATTTAATTATATGCATAGCCTAGGCAACATCGTCCGCTTTGTGGAATGGAGGCGAGGCGCAGGGACGGTCGGTCGATCGGTGGTAGCCCCCACCCTAGGCCCTTCACCCTCCCTCTGGCCTACCCCGATCAATTGACCACTTGTATATATAACCGAGCTTTGGGTCGTAAACCTGTATATAAATGCCAGCTGTTGATGCTGTCACCGTTGCCTTATTATACCCGGAACACTAAAGACAATAAGCTGTATTTCATATTCTAAGAATTTGCACCAGTATCAGATGCTAATATACAGCCTAAGGAAGAGAGACTAGGTCACATGCCAAATTATGCTAATGAACTTAGGAAATGAACTTAGGAAATGTCCTTTCACAATTGAGTCTTGGTTTGCAGTACTCATTCTAGTTTGAATTTCGCTGCAGCAGAGTTGAGCTTCGTAATTTCTTCACTTCATAGCCATTTTAAATCGCATAGTCGATACAGCTTATATCTCGTGTCTGTATATTATATTATTATCTTATTTCAGTAGTGGACCTTATAGTAGTATAACATTGTATTTCGTTAGTGGACATATATTAGTATCATTATATCGAACTATTTCCAAAGATGGATGGAGACTACGCTGTACCAACGACACCGACTTCAGGTGTTGCAGTTGGCAACATGCGAACATTTAAAAAACGGTTGTCTGATGGATCTACCAAGAGTTATAGCTACCCTTACGTTTCTGTAAGGAAACATTTTGAATTAACTTTTACAACCGACAGTGATAAACTTAAATTTGAGCAAAAATGTGAGGACATTCGCTTGGCGTTGGGAGTAAAAAGTTTGAGAGAAGTTCTGGTGAAAGTCATAATGGATGTTGACACCAATAAGCTCTCTTCTGCAACTCAACATCCGCAGCAGACACTCACGATGTCTTCAGTCACGGAAGAAGTAAGTGAATCAACTTCACTGACTGATCCAGCATCTGTCACAGCAGCAATATCAGCAGCTCCAGCAACAGCTTTGGAGACTGCACATGAGAATTTTGTTGGGCAGTGCTCCAGCATTGCCCAGTTGATCGACACAATCTCACAACATTCATCCACATGTGTGACGCCGTATTCAGTGAAGTCATGGACACACAGTGGTCATGTGCTGTCGGTGGATATGGAGTGTGCGAAAAAACACTCCTTTCAGTGGAGTTCCTCATCCACAATAGACAGCGAGCGGAAGGAATTTGAAGTCAACCACCGAGTGATGTTGAGCTACCTGGCCTCTGGTATGACACCCATACAGTACGAGCGCTTTAGCGACTTCAGTCGGTTTGGACTATTGTCAGACCTTTTCCGCAGGAGGAATATGGTTACATTTAGTGCCATTTCTGAGAACCTGCGAAAGCAATCTATATTTGGCGCTAGAGCGCAGGAGTCTTCACTGTCGCCTGATGGAGCTATCTCTATAATGACTGACGCACGACATCATTGTAGACGAAATAGTTATCACACCGACCATGTTGCTATCGGGTTGAAAACTCACAAAGTCGTTGATATTCAACACATTAACGGGAATGATGATAACTGTTCACAGCGTCACGAGGCAGTGGGATTCGACAGGATGTACGAGAGCCTGGATCTCAGCAACATTAAAGTTGCCCATCATGTGCATGATCGAAACATGACAATCAACAAGCGCCTACGTGAGAGGAAGCAAGCCAGGAATTCCAATGACCGCTGGCACTGCACCCGTCCTATAACAGCCGGGGTGAAAAAAATTGGGCAAGGAGCACAAAAAAACATTGGAAAAACATGGCATCCCGAGCTTTCTGACAAGGGTGCTGCCATTCGAAACCACGTCTATTGGTGTATGGACAATTGCAATGGAGATGCCCAAACCCTGCGTAAGCTCATAGAATCATGCATCCCTCATTTTCAGAACAACCACAGCAAGTGCCATGAAACTTCCCACTGCAAAGAGCCGGGGCATATGATTGAAGTTCGAATTGTTTCAAATGAGGCTGCAATTACAATGCTCCAGGACTTTCTTCGGTCGTTGGTAGTGTACAAGCACGCTGAAGATTATGTCAAAGGCCACGACACATTTTATGTGGAAAGTTTTAATAACGTTTGTCTGATCTATCTGGATAAACGGATACACTACGGGAATTTAATGTACGAGCTGCGGAGCAATCTGGCTGTCTTGGACTGGAACGAACACGTCGACAGACCATACACGTCTATATGCACGACTGTTCGTTCGAAAAACCCACGTCGCCAAATCGGGAAAAAAGTGTATCGGCGCAAGACCTACGTATTTGTTGAGAACATTTGGAATTTGTACATTGCCGTGCGGTCAGCATCTAAAGCAATATCGGAGTCTGTGACAGAAACTTCTGCAGATAAGGAGACCTGCCAGAGTGAAATCTCTTCGGACGAATCCGATGACGACCAATTAGGAGACAGTGAGAGCTTTTCAAATGAAAGCAATGCACCCTACACAGTAGAATAACCGTAAGAGCTGTGACAATATTGTATGATACACTAAAATCAAACATATCAGTGCTACATAACCATCAACCGTCATTACACATAACCACCTTAGCATTCTGCTGTCTACTCTGCTTGACCTCCCCGGATTTTGGCCTGGCATAGGACAGAGAGATGTGTGGCAGAGCTGATGTGTGGCAGAGCTGACTGCTATCACACGCGTCCACAGGTGGCGGATAGTGGAACGACCTCTAGAAATAGAGGTCAGCTGCGAAATAAGCAGGGTTATATCTGACGAATAAGCAGTCGCGGACCAACAGCGGCAAGGCTAGTAGGGCACACTGTAGAAAAAGAGTGGCATTTTGCTTGACAACTAAAAGCTGCAAATATCCAATAACAGCCTTGTGACATGGGAGCACATGACTCAATTTAAATAAGCCTGATGACCCTCTGCCTAGCGGGCATGTGTTCATCACCAAGACTAGGTCCACAGCGGAAAACTGTGGTTGATGCCACGAAGGGCATCCGATCTGTAACAAGATGCTCCAATCTGTATAAAAATGAATCTGTGGCTTACCCCCCCTCAACGAGGTCCTAATCCAAGCAAGAAAAAAAGAAGATTGAACGGACAAGGGACTGTGGCCATTGCAAAATTGATTTGACATAGCACTTATGAAAAACCTAGTCTCCGTAACGTGGTTTTCGTGTGGCGCCGAGCAATTGAGGGCAATTCAGGTTTAAATCCACCTCTGAGTAGGAATCTTGAAGAGGCGCTATATAAATTTAAAATGGGGGAATGTTATGTTACATTGAATCATAGCTATGACAGGTGTACATAAGCAGCTCACAATCGATAAAATTCTGCTTTATGTCAGAAAGTAAGTGTACAATAAAAATCTCTCTGTCTAAACAAAGTCCGGCGAATTATCCAAAGTATCAATGTTACTCCCACTTGTGGCCCATGTAAGGCGTGCCTGTTGGATTCGGATACAACGATCTCACTTTTCGCACTACGCAATCTGGCATTATTTCCCGCATGTGAAGTACACCGTTCGATTCCGTTAGTTTCTTGGCCAGATATAATGGGCTCGTCCACCCACCCAAGTTGCAAATGATCTTCCAATATTTTCCATAAATTACTCTTCGTATTGGACTGTTAGCTGCATGCGCTGCTTGTCCTCCGCCAAGCCAACCTGGAGATGCAGAACCCACGCACGGAGAGAGAAAACAAAGAGGACAGGCGCCTTCCGATTGATGATTTTCACCCTGCAGCTGCAAATGATCAGCTGACACTTGAATGTCATGACTGTTTTTAGCCTCAATTTCTGACTCTGTACTATTTCCATTGGACGCGACCAAGACCTCCTTCGAAGCGGCATCCATACAAGATTTTCTTCTCTTTGGTGGTTCCAACTCTGCAATTGGAACAAAGGCAGTTTCGATTGGTTGGAGATATATTTATAATGTCATCAACATACAATTAGCTCTTTCGACTTGACTTGAACGACAGCTTAGCTGGGTTATGCATATGTTTATTGTCTTATTACATATCGTAATAATAATAATCATGGTAATTTTAATAATTACATTTTTAATTGGCCATTTATTATCATTACTGCTGTTACTGCTGTTCACATCAGTTGTCATTATACTAACATTGCTGATGTTATTATTACTATGTATTTCTATAGCATGGTTTGAGCTAAATATTTGCAAGGATAATAAATGCAATTTAATTTAATATTTATAAATCTTAGTTCAATCTTATTTGCGCACGTATAGCGCTACCTGAAGAACAATAGGGCCTACTTGTACAGGGTTCACCACACAAAACAATTTATACAATTTCAGTATATATATATATATATATATATATATATATATATATATATATATATATATATATATATATATACGCATCGTCTTCATAATTACCAATTTTTTCAAAATTCCAGTTGTTGTGAGCAAAAAATGCCCGTATGGCTTCCTCTTGATCGCCATCTACCACAATAGTAAGTTCGTATTTGTTCATGGCAATCTAATCGCATATAGAAACTACAGACTTGTTTCTCAACCCTGTAAGTATCTTCATAGCAATGAACTCCATAGTAATATGAGTGTATGGGGGGGTAAATTTGGATAATTGGAACAACTTGTATACATTCTAGAAGTACAGGTATGACCTCTAGCCAGCTTACCTGGCTTTCGTATACACAAATTAGTCGACCCACAGCTCGGTTATATATATACAAGTGGTCAATTGATCGAGGTAGGGCCTGTACGGGGTATGCCCTGTCGGGTCTAGTCTGCCCTAGCGATGCATCTCCATCCATCCGTCCGACCGCTAGAGGGCCAGAGGGAGGGTGAAGGGCCTAGGGTGGGGGCTACCACCGATCGACCGACCGTCCCTGCGCCTCGCCTCCATTCCACAAAGCGGACGATGTTGCCTAGGCTATGCATATAATTAAATTCAGCAGCCTATGCTTGTAAGATGTGTAAACCAAAATGAAATCAACGCCCATTGGCCGACAGATGCTTACTTGAACCGCCTACAGTCGTTGGTCACTTCATTCTACGAGGGAAACCGCCAAACCTAAAACCTAGGGCTTTAAGAGACCATTCATTATTATGCATGCTCGTGTACAATCATTTTATCGTCAGTATAACCATGTGACCGATTCACCTTGAGCTACAACAGATTTGGAATAAAACATGGTTGTCGCCTGTCGTTGAGAAGGTGAGGCTACGAGATACAGTGCTGACCACCTTCCATCATGTGTTCACGGGAACAAAACAATATCCTGACGTTATTACTACGATCTACGAGGAAGGGTTTGATATATCCGTGTGCTGCAGAATTTATGAGCTGCTGTCGAATAACTCGATTCCTGCGACTTAACTTTGATGGGTACTGCAGAAATCTCGAGATTACGACTGCAATCTTGGACTTTTCGTTAAAAGATCGTTGTGATGTTTTGTGAATGATTATAAAATCTGTCTGATTCCTTGCAGTGTAGATTTTATTGTGGAAGACAACGATATGAAAGCAAGGCTCAACGGGTACTCTGAATATCAACTCTAAACTGGAAGGTTTGTGCATATGCAGCAGCCTCTGTGGTGACTTTCCTGGTAGGCCTAATCTGAAGAGTGTTCGTAATATAAATATTTATCACAAGGAAGGCCATCTTTAATGCGGTTGCTAGTGATGGTAAATGATTTTTTACCGGAAAATCCGAATTTTTTACTGGTATTTATTCATTTACAAGATGGCAGCAAGTCATCATAAGCTTAGTGTTGCACAGATAGAGAGAATGCACAGTTGCTTTGTAGGGTTTGACATAACCGAGTATATATGATATAACATGATATAACTTCTTTCCTTATTTTCTTGGGTTCATCACCCGTTGACGTTGATCGTGTATGTCACTGTTTTCTTCACCAGATTCAGGGTATGCACATCCAGTTTGCACCAGTCTCTGATAATTATCATGAAGCCATTTTATGTTTGGTTTAAATCTAATCCCTGTGCCGTCGATCATTCCGAACACGACCCGTTTAATATAGTGTTGTCCATCTTAAAGAAAGTTCCAACAAATTGAGCTTCTTCTCCATTATTTCATGTATGAAGTTTGTGGTGGACTGCACTCTTCCGTAGCAACTTACCTCCAATGCTACCTTCTATCCATGCCCTTTTGTTTAACGTCCACGATTAACAAGAGCATAGTAAAACGGTGAATACACACGTTTTGACGATCTTTATTTACCCTGGTATGCACACTACCCTTAAGACTCTTCTAAACGTTCCAGAAACCTGCCATTGCTCCAGCTGCCATTGTTATTCTTCTCAATGCTTTGCCAAAGTCGTTGCTGTCCCAAGTCATGAGCAGGTTTCCTACAGATGGAGCAATTTTCCACATTCTCAATCTCCTCACCATACACCTCCAATGAGATCATGGCCTCTTTCATCCCAAATATCAGTGGGGAATTGACATAATATCAATATCAGTGATTTGATATAATATCAATGATTTGATATACAATAAATATCAGTGATTTGATGTAATATCAATGTCAATGATTTGACTTTGTTGATGTTGATTTTTGGTCCTGCAGCTCCCCCGTCCCTGTGGAGAATTTCCAGATTTTCCTGGATGATTTTTATTTGTCCTTCGATCAGGCCTGTATCGTCCGCAAATCTAAGATTATTGATTCTGTTGCAAAGTACCGCAGTTCCTATTGCATTACTTGGATTTTGTTCATCATTCCTTCAAGACATTTAATAAATATTGTAGGTGAGTAGGGTCCCTTGTCTCGTGATTCTAGAGATGTTCAATCACTCGCTCGACTCTGCCTACTCTAACCGCTGACTTAGAGTTTTCGCATAGATTTAGGATCATATTCGGTAGCCTTCTTCCCACTTCAAATATTTTAACACCGCCGTATTACATCGTGTCTGATGGAGTCAAATGCTGTCTGGAAGTCCATGAAGCAGTTGCACACGAGCTTTTCAATTGATTGCCGAAGTGTGTTGAAATAATATTTGATTATTCCTTTCAAATATCTACTAGTTCTCGTGCACCATTCACTCTAGTAGAAATCCCTACTATGACAGCACAAAAGAGGCGAGTAATACGAATCATATTACTGTAATAGGCAGCTACACTAGTGCCTGCCTGTCTTCTATTTCTCCAAATTTTACTTTCTAGAACTGATAAGTTGTAGTTTTTCATGTGGATGAAACGTGAAATGTGTCAATTTTCAGAAAGCCTTCATCTGAGCATAATCATTTAAAACAAGTATTGCAATTTGTGACAGTGGATGAAACTAACTTTGTAATAAAATTGTATTATTTTCGATTGCAATTTGTGACAGTGGATGAAACTAACTTTGTAATAAAATTGTATTATTTTCGAAACAAGTAATCTAGTTAGCAATTTAACAGTGGTCAAGAGAGGGCAGTGTTGCTATTCATTTCAGTATTTGGTTACAACTCATAAATAGCTGAACATACCGTTTTGGGACATAGCCAAGACATTACATAACTTAAATCATTTTTAAACCATTTTTTGACATATTTGACAATTTTCACCAGTAAAAAATCCGGGTTTTCCCAATTCAGAGTTTCCGAATTTCAAAATCCGGATTTTTTACCGCAAAAAATATTTTACAAGTAAATTTACATAGTTAGTTGATGATGTACTGGCCGACTGGCTGTGCTTAATATCTGACTAACTTTGTTACATTAGGTAAAACTTTGCGTCACTACTTGTCAACATTGTGTTACGCGTGACACTGCTGTCAGTGAGATTCGAAATAAACACAGGTCTTGACTCCAGTCTTGCTAGGTAAAAGCTGCGAGCATTAGCAATTGAACTGACTGTGGACAATGTGCGTGTGTTTGTCCACAACGTCACTCTAAAGTATCCTAGAAGTAACTTGCTACCCACGATGCTATATAAATTGTCGTAATTACAATTACAATTAGCCTACAATTACAGAATTATAACAAACACTATCTGAGTCGACAATGGAAGGTGGTGCTCAGCGTCCATATGTAGATTACGGCTTTGGAAAAAATACAGAGGTCTACTGGAGTCAAGACTCAAATTTGGTGTTTTCGTCTCTGAGTGTATCTTTTAACCTTCGAAAACGTCGTCAGTCGTTACAGTTTCTTTGGAATGTTTCTCACTTGCGTGTTTTGTTATATGAAAATATATGTAAACGATACTTATATGCACGCATGCATGTTTGAGTATGTAAGGATGTTTGAAATGCATAGGTTTTATTCATTCATTTCGATAATTTATATGGCGCCTCTTAAAGAAGTATACTCAGAAGCGTTCCCAGTTCAGCCACGGTTAAACAGAGACGACCTAAGGAGGCGGTAGAAAGCAGGTTAACTGCCTCGTGGAAGGTGGAAGCCCGTTCCACGTAAAGGGGCCAGCCATTGAGAAGGCACGACGCTGTTTAACTGAGAAGCGGGACCGAGGGACCAACGGCCCACCCCCACTTGCAGAACGCAGAACTCGACGGGAAATTAGGCCAGAGAGCGGACAGCAGAGATCAGATAGATAGCTTCACCTGAGAGAGACCGCAATACAAGAGTGTATTTATGTATTTATGTATTTATGCATGTATTTATGCGTGTATATTTGTATACATGTATGTATGTATGTATGTATGTATGTATGTATGTATGTATGTATGTATGTATGTATGTAATTACGTTGAAATGTATGTATGTATGTATGTACGAATGTATGTACGTATATGAATCCATGTACGATATATACGCATGCATGCATGTATCTATTGATACATTTAAGCCAAAAAGTGCCTTTTAAGTTTCTCACAAAGACACTGCCAACGCTAGTTGCGGTGTGTATATATAAGTATAACTGACAAAGAACAAGATCTTTATAAGCCAGCAATCGTAATTGGAAACTCCAAATTTCAAAATTGTTACTCTCTAAAGCTAAACCCACTGCACAAGTTCACGAGCGCAGAATATGCTAAAGTAATTGGAAAGTCAAGAAGTAATAATTGTAGTACTACCAAATTGTTAATTGTACTCCTTAGTCGGGGTGACATAGGCCTACTTGTTAGTTTCCCCCACAGTCACCATACAGCGCTTGACAAACAACATATGTTATACCTTTACATAGTTTCTTCCAACTTTCAGTGAAAGATAAGAATTAATTTCGCCGATGACCATTTAATCTCTGGCGATCAGTCGTATGTTGAATTCGGATGAAGTGAGTAAAGATATTATTGGCTCAATCGGTTTTTCGTCAATGACTTTCTGGCCCTCTGGTGGTCGTATGAAAAAACGTTGAACCAGTCCTGTGAGAATGAGGAATAATTCTGCACGAGCCAAGACTTCTCCGAGACAAGAGCGCCGCCCTAGTGAATAAAGAATACAGAACATTAACAGAACTATCTGCTCTGGATGGTAATCCATCGGTTTAACTTTTGTTTTGTGCGGTAGCTTGCCAGAGGTGAGTGTTCTACTTATCTGAATTATCTGGTGGTTTATTCATTAACCTTTTAATCTTAGTGATTTTAACACCGGTTAGGTTGTCGTAGGCAACGCTTCAATGAGCATAGGTCAGTTGTTTTAATTGTAGTAGGGCCCACTTCAGGCCCGGCCTTATGGCAAGGCGAACGAGGCAGCCGCCTTGGGACCCGCGCTATTGAGGGGGCCCCGCGATGCTGGCTATATTTTTTTTAGCTGTGATGAGACTGAACAGATATTCAAATAATTAAATAAAAAAAATTATTGCTTTCATAGTAGGCCTAAAATGCTAGTATCAAGATTGCATTTTGTATTCCTTAACCTATTTAATTTTGAATTTTCATTATTTTAATACATAATTATGGCATTGCCATGTCTGTATTGACAGGGAATCAACTCCACAATGCCATTTTTGCCCGGGGCCCCGCTCATCGCTTGCTGCCTTGGGCCCCGCACACCCTAGGGCCAGGCCTGGTCCACTTTGTGAACTATAATGCGAACTATAATGTCTTGGTAAAGTCTTGGCATGTACTGAGCTGGTGAAATCTTCCAGTCCACCTAAGCTCCGCCTCAAGCATACTTGAGAACTGTAACTCATTACTTTTTATTGTCATCATTAGGCGTGATTCAAACAGACAGCAAAACTGTAGCCAGTGAAAGTAAGACAGTTTGAGACATATGGGAATATCCCAATTGTGAGCACATTTAAATTTTGATTGAACGTACTCTAAAAAAATTGGAGTTGTCAGAAATTCAACTCAAATTACTGGACAAGATATCCACTTCATCTAAGCTCTTGACTTGAATCGCAAAACTACCTCAATGGATAAGTAATCACTTGTCATCAAAGGTATTTAAGCGATTCTGAAGTAGTGCAGTTTCTATGGAGTGGTACCTGCGGTAGGTGTACTGGATAGGAAGAGACAGAGACAGAGACAGACAGAGAGAGACAGAGAGAGACAGAGACAGAGACAGAGACAGAGAGAGAGAGAGAGACAGAGAGAGAGAGAGAGACAGAGAGAGAGAGAGAGACAGAGAGAGAGGTGGGGGAGAAAGAGAGAGAGAGAGCGTTGGAGAAATCGGAATCAAGAAGTTAAAGGATCTAGTAAAAAAACAAGCATGATTGTAGTTTAAACATTGTAAAATTGGACTATCAAGCTTGTTCCGACAACAACATAAGATTATGTCTGAGAATGCTGGTTATATATGTAAACACGGTGATCAAAACAGAGGGATACCGTCTCGGTACCCAGACATGCTGGGTACGTAAATGAGCAAAGAATAGACCTCGGAGAGGTTACAGAAGGAATCGTTATTGACCACGGCAAACAAAGTCTTCTTAATAATAGAATGATTTTACAAAATTTTAATTACATGATCTATCTGAATTACTAACCAAGAGAAAACGGAATAACAGATTCTTTGTTGATTACTCGGCCGTCCTTGTCCAAAAATCTTTCCGGTCGAAATATCTCTGGATCTTTCCAAACCTTCGGATCCATGTGAGCCGCGTGAAGGTTGGTCAGCACCTGAATATCACATATAACTTATAAATACACACGTAGGCAGCTTGCTAAGTTGGATCATTCTAGCCTTGCCCCTGAGTTCCCCCATATTGTCTTATCCCCCTCTATCAGAGATCTTGGCGTCATCATGGATTTAGAACTCACACTCTCTCCGCATATCTCGTAGCTGAGACGCGCTTGCTACCTTCAGCTGCGAAAGCTTCGCGTGGTTTCCCGCTCTCCCCCCAATCTGCTGCTACTCTCGTTCATGCGTTCATTACCTGTCGGCTTGACTACTGCTGCTCCCTCTATATTGTGCTTTACCTCACTCGACTGAACTGCCTCGAACGCGTACTGCATTCCGCTGAGCCTTTGGTCAGGCGCATTCCTAAATTTGGCCATGTCTTTGAATACATGCGAGATGTCCTCCACTGGTTACCACTCGCGCAACGCATTGTCCACCGGGTTGTCTCCATTGTCTGGCAATGTCAGCTTGGCCGTGCTCCCTCCTATCTGCGCGTGCTCTGTTCTCGTGCCTCTGTTCCACCTGGTCACCGTTCTCATCGCTCTGCCACCCGTGGTGACTTCTCTGTTCCTTTCGCACGCACCGATACTATGCAGCAGCGCGTCTTCTCCGTTGTTGGACCCACAATTTGGAATGGGCTTCCTCCGGAGCTGCTGTCTCTTCCTCGAAACTCACCCACCGCTTTCTTCTCTGCTCTGAAGACAGTTCTCTTTCCGCGGAGTTGGGCTGGGATCGCCTCTGAATAGTTTCCTTTAAGGGGCGCTATATAACAAGTCATCTCTCGACCATGATTGATTGATACATAATAATATATATTCTGTAAAGTATCTGAGTTGACATACTGCTGAATGCAAATACAGGCAAAAACAGGTCGAGTCACTGAGCTGGACTAAATCACGCAGTTATCCAAAGCCACTCAACTATACTCGTATCTGATAGTATTTAATTACATATTCGGTGTATTACGAACAACAGTCTGTAATAAGCACAATTAACTTTAAATTGCGGTTATCATAATAATAATCTCCACACTTCGGGTAGGTCTAAGTTTATAATAATTACGTAGATCTATGTCGCGAAAGAACGCTCTGAGGTTTCGCCTGCTTATTCGCTGTGTGGCGCTCGGTGGATTTCTGGACCGCCTTGCTGGCGCCCCTACCGAACGTTTTGGAAGCAATTACAAAACACCTTTTTTAAAGTTAGCTATTGACAGATATAGACTGACAAAATAGATAACGAAATTATTAACGCTGGAGATTCGTTCGACTTCAACGTCGCTCGTCTACATCGAAGCCTCGCTTGACGCTGGGGATTCGCTCTTCGCTGGACCTCGAGACGTGCGCCGGAGATTCGATGGACTTCAACGTCGCTCGTCTACACCGAAGCCTCGCTTGACGCTGGGGATTCGCTCTTCGCTGGACCTCAAGACGTGCGCCGGAGATTCGCTGGACTTCAACGTCGCTCGTCTACACCGAAGCCTCGCTTGACGCTGGGGATTCGCTGGAGTCTCGCTTGATGCTCAGGATACGCTCTTCGCTTCGTTCCTCGCACGTAAGCCAGAGATTCGTTCTTCGCTTCGTTCCTCGCTTGACGCTATTCGCTCTTCACTTCGTTACTCGCACCTGTGAAAGACCTATTGCCACACAGGCTAGGCCGAACCATCCCTGGAGAAACATTGACTAAACAGCAACTTTGTGTCATCTATTTCAGATTATGTGGGCGTCACAATCACTTTATATCAGGCATGGTAGGAGACATTTTTCCGAAAAAACATATATTCAGCTTTGAAAAGTTTTATCAGTCAAGCATTCATTATTTTCAGAATATCAAATTCAGATAAAAAAAATTACTGGAGCAGAGAAAGCCGTTTTCTAAGTACCCCTCTTCTGTGAGACCCTTAAATTCAAGTTCATTATGCTCTAGGCTTCCGTAAAAATTTTCAAAATGCTGAAGTTACTTGAATAAGAAATATGTCAGCAAATGTGTTCATGCTACTAACAGTGAAATAAAACTCATTTTCATGTGATCTGCTTCATGAATACTTTAGTAATTATTTCTGTAAAATTTTATGGAATTACCAGAGATCCTGCTGGGACAAAGTAGTCGCCGACATTAGTGTCACTGAGTGTCCGATGAGGGAGACCCAGTGGAGCCAAAGTTTTGCAGCGCATTATCTCCAACATTGTTGCCTCGACAAAGGGCAGTTTGAGTTGGTCATTCATCGAGGGAAGTCTACCTCGAGGAACTGCACCATCAATTTCTGCCCTCAGGCGATTCTGTACATCGGGGTGGTTGGCCAAGGCGATGAATATCCAAAGAACAGCATTTGCCGCTGTATCAGTTCCTGCCACGACAATATCTCGAAGCGTGAAAAGCAGTTGTTCAGCATCGTGATCTTCACCCACGCGCCCCAGATACCTTACCTGCGCACAAAGCAATCTTCTGCACCGTCTTCTAGACTCTTTTCTGTCTCAATTTGAAGAATCTTACAGACCATCTTTTGACTTTCGACTTCCCGACGCAATTTATTTCGGTGAAGTGGAATAAATCGAAGTAGAGGAGCAAAGTCTAAGGCTATATCTAAATTATCAAAGATTTTCTTAATTTGCTTAGCGAGCCCAGTCATTCCCAGATTATAGTCATGTCTGCGTCCGAATGTAATATTCATGATAATGTTTGTCGTGCAAAGGTGCACAAGTTCTCTTGGATTAAAGGATTCTCCGTTTTGTTTCATTACATAATCTGTCATGAATTCAACTTCAGCTAAGATTCTCGACTCCATCATGCTTTTAACTCCAAATCCCAATTGCTTTAAAATGGAGAGTGAGAGTTGGTGGTACTTCTTCCATTCTTGAGTAGTGTTCATCGTAATTAAACCTGGAAGAACGTGATAAATAGGATTAATCTTTATTTTCTGGCCAAATTTATTGTTAAAGGAATATGAAATATAAAATTATTGATTTTTGAAATGGGACAATCCGAGAATTTAACGGGATTTTTTATCGTTTTTAGTTTTCTCTGTTGAAGCAAGGAAGTGTAAGTTTGTACTATGCGACATTGTCTATGTTGGAAAATGTTGGAGAATCTATTGATTAATCATCGGTTTATCGCAAGACTTATGACGGTATAAGCCTGCCCAAGCTTTTTCAAGAAATGGGCACTGCTTAGGCACCTTAACCAACAGTTATTCAACATGATCGAAATGCTGCTTAAAATTATTTATAAACTTCGGAAGATTGAAACTCGAATTTCAACTATATATGTGTATTTCAGGAGAAGCTGCTTATTTTAAAGAACAGTTTGCGACGATCATGTGCGCTCGTGTGGTAAGATTGAAATAGTTTTTCGATTTGGATGTTAATTCTATCAAGTGCTCTGACCTCTACATTTGGGATTGACAACTTTTTCGGTGTAAAGCGGATTTCTTCCTGAGAATGCAGAAGAATGGTTAATGAGCGCATCTTCGATAACTTCTCTGTTATTAAGAACTACGACAAATCTAAAAACAGAGAATTAAATTACACAAATACGAGTCAAGTGAGTGTTATTAGTGTTTTCTTTGTGTTGATTCGACCTTCTACCTCTTCCTAACCCCAGCTAGTAAACTAAAACTTCTCTTAAGAGTCATCAGTTGTTTCGTGTGGAACATATTAAAAATATTAAATTTTGACTTGCGTTCTTGTACTTTGGTCAACTTAATCCTTGGCCCTTTTCTCTTTTACGTTTTATAAACGATCTTCCTAATTCCTTAATTATTATTTTGTTCAGTACCTGCATTGCAGTAGGCATATGACTGGGTTGGACACCCATTAGAAGGAATTAATTCTTCCATGGGTAAGTTCACCTAGAAAGAGGAGGAAGAAAGTCTCTCAAATCGCGACTGATGGAACGCTGAAATTGGAGCACGCAGTGCTGGACTTGGACTCCTTTTCTGTATTGATCGAAAGCATTTGCCATCTATTGTTCAGAAAGCAATGCGAATTCTAGGGGAGTTTTCGACTATGTTTACCTACTCGAGTTTGGATTCTGCCATGAACACTATAAAAAAAGCAAAAAAATGAGGACGATTCTTGTCAGTTGAGGACCAATTATTACGGGTGCACGACAAATAGATACTATTAACACTGTAATTTATGATAAATTATAGAAATTCTTAGATTTCTAGGTAAAACATTGGTAAACTGAAATATACAAGAACTTTTTCCGAGCCTGTGATTTACATATTTTTCTACGTTTGCTTTATTGCAAGGGGAGCTGAAAATATGCTATTTCCTACTTACTTGTTTCCCGCTCTGAATGTAAAGATGGGTCCAAGTTGTTCTGCTTTTCTCATGAAAAAGTCCGCGATGTTATTGAAGCCCCGTAGAAACGGCAAAGATCCGAAAAGTGGGATAGATGGAAGAGAAGGAGGATAGCGACGCTCTGCTATCCCTGAGGCATTCCACCACCGTAGAAGAAAACGTGTGGATAACCATATCACAAGAAAGACGAGCAATTCAACTGGCAATAACATTACTTCTTTCCAAAGGAATCAAACTGCGTTCCGCGCTGTGGTGTAAGTCTCCCAAAGACATTCACCGCTCGCGAATAACACACATTAAAGCAGCGCTTGAGTGAAGCGCTGACGGTTACTTAGCAAGCATGCATGCTTGGCTGATTCATACGCCGGGCTGAGGCTATGCTCAGTTCAAAGGCAGTCGTCAATAACACGTATGGAGCCAAATTTCACGGATCGATGACAGTGTCCTAGTTTCGGGCGTAAAAGCACGTCTTTACAATAAACGCTGCACGCCTTTTGTTGTGCTATTGGCAAATGTTATTGCTTGACCTCGTTTGTGAATATGGTCAGCCTTGTTGTGTGTATTATGTTCAGTTTTAGACAATTTATGTGGAGCTAACTGTATTGGTGCCTGCTGTGGCTAGGCATAATTCCATCGGTGGCTTATTTTCAGATGCTCTGAAAATTCATTGCTTCATTATTCCATTGGTTTTATATAGCGCCCCTTCAAGATTATCTACTCAGTAGCGTTCCAGCCCAACCACGGTCAAAGGTTAAGGTTAGAAAGAAACAAGGTAGGGTGACCTATTGGCGTTAATCGCAGTGCTAAAGGAAGCCCATTCAAGGTCGCTGGGCCAGCCACAGAGAATGCACGGCGCTGCCGGATAGCAGTTCGCGCACGAGGAACAATGAGCTCAGCTTGCTCAGCCGAGCGAAGGGAGCAACGGCGCAGGACGGCCATAGTGGAGCAGCAAAGCTCCCGCAGATATGGGGGTGCCAGGCCCTCCATACATCGCCGAACCAGGGCCGAGATCCGGTAGGCAATGCGCTGCGGGTAGGGGAGCCAGAGGGGAACATCCCTCATGTACTGCGAGACTCGGCCAAACTAAGGGATATGACCCACCAGTCGGGCAGCCGTGCGTTGGACCCTACATGTCAAGGCACCTTAGTCGGCAGGCCGGCAGCCCATCATATAGCTGCAGTAGTCAAGGTGGGATACCACGAAGGAATGGACAAGTGTAGAGGCCGCACTGGGAGGGAGAGAGAGAGAGAGAGACAGACAGACAGACAGACAGACAGACAGACAGACAGACAGACAGACAGACAGACAGAGACAGAGACAGAGACAGAGACAGAGACAGAGACAGACAGAGAGAGAGACAGACAGACAGAGAGAGAGACAGAGACAGAGAGAGACAGAGAGAGACAGAGAGAGACAGAGAGAGAGACAGACAGAGAGAGAGAGAGACAGAGAGAGAGACAGAGAGAGAGACAGAGAGAGAGAGAGAGAGAGAGAGAGAGAGAGAGAGAGAGAGAGAGAGAGAGAGAGAGAGAGAGAGAGAGAGAGAGAGAGAGGGGGGAATGACCCTGAGTTGTCGGAGCTGATAGTAACAGCTACGACAGAGAATGAATGGCTGAACTCAGGTGAAACGCAATCCGAAATTGCGATCCTGTTCTTGACGGCATGCAGTAGATTAGACCTGATCAGTTTGCTTGGATTTGTATCGTTTATGAAACTTTATATATGTAGGCCTACTGCCATGGTTATGTATTGGGCCCAGTCATTGTATCCATCGTTTATCCTTATTTCTAGCAGAGTGCTGCTTCCCACAATCAAGTCATGGTTTATCCTCTTATTAAAAAGTCATCTCTCGACCATGATGACATATCCAACTAGGATATATCCACCATAGGCTTGTCATTTTTCTTCAACGGATTGCTCTTATGGAATTTGACCTGATTACTGCTTGGGTGTGGTGCGCCATCGGTGATGTTTTGTGAATTGTACACCGGTAACCCTTGGAATTGGTTGAAGTGCGATCCTGTTTTCGAGAGCCCATCTAATGACGCCTAATGCATTTGATCAGTTCTGAGGCCTCAATGACTTTACTTTGCTCAATCATTATCACCGGACCCTCGCTAAAACACTGGATTTGGGATCTATTGAAAGAGCCATGTTATATCGAGGGGCGCGTTGAACTGATCATGCACTTGTCTTTATGGTTGTGTATTTGCAGGTTGTATTGAGCTAACGAAGTAAAAATTCGGTATATCAGAGTTGTGTATACATTATTGCCTATGTTGTTCTGAATTGAGCCTTAATTGTGTAGCGTTTAAGGCTTAAAAGCTACATCGGTTCAATGCTATTGACACTTATGATTCGCACAAGTATAAAAATATGTTGTCCTGTGGAACTGCAGGGCTGATTATATCTATAATGATTTGACTTCGTCAAAGTACCATTTTCTTTGAAAAAATTGTCAGAATATTTTGAATTCTTTCGATTTGATTTCTTGCCTAGACTAATAAATGGGAAGCCTTGCAGATGATCAAATCCTGGTGTAATTTAGTCCATGCAATTGTAGCCCCAGGGTCGGTGGTTAGTTGGACTGAAAATGCCACATTACTGCTTTTTGTGACACCGTCAGCTGCAATTGTAGCCTCATTACGATTGCCCCAGGGTCGGTGGTTAGTTGGACTGAAAATGCCACATTACTGCTTTTTGTGACACCGTCAGCACTGCCTCCCGAATGCTATCGGGTGGATTAGGTGAGGAGACCTTCCTCCTTTCTTAATTGGATTTAAGTGTTCTCAACAGAATAAAAGAAACATCGAATTACATGAAATTATTGTGACTCTGTATCATGTGTGGATTGACGCTCTAGCAAATGAGTGATTGATCTCGCATTGGGTTATTATGGACTATAGGTTGATACTGAATGCAATTAGATACCTCAGTCACCCACTGAGTTACCAGTTAGGCGATCTACAACTTTAACGGTAATCTAGCTGATGAAATGTAAAGAGCATCTTCAGAGGCGCATTCACAGAAAACGGGACCCTAGGCGCAAACATTTTGGGGGCCCTTATGAACATGAAGTTATTTTGCACAATCGCACAAAAATGAATTATTAACCCAAATGAACGAAATAATATAAATTACAATAATATACTTTTATGTGAATGCTAAACTGTAAAAAATAGAAAATAGGTTATATTTTAAAAGATTCGAAATTCAAAAATGTAATTTTTTTAAATGAAAAAAATATTTTCATCCGTTTGGGGGCCTCCGAAATTTGGGAGCCCTAGGCGCGCGTCTAGTGCGCCTACGTGTAAACGCGCCTCTGAGCAAGCATCATTTGATAAAAATGAAGGGCGTCCTCAATTCAAATGGCTATTACTGGGACATGACAGCCACTCTTTTGCTGCAATTAAAACAGCTGAATTCAAGCGGTTTGTCTGTTTTGGTGCCTTGTGTTAGCGCTACGAATTCACATAAGCAGGATAACAGTCGATTTACTTAAGGACACTCGATTGTTTGAGCTGAAGACTCGCGGAGAAAGAGAGGTCACGGTACTTACACAAATATATTCAGTTTTGGGTAACCTTTCTTAATCAGCTTTATTTCTGCACTTACCAGTACGGGTCTCCCAGAAGTGGCGATTACACTAATTTAACTTCAAAACATGAATTGTTTACTAAAATTTGCTTCACATTCTAAATTTGATTAAGTTTAGGGTTCTGTAAAAATAAGGCACAGTTAATAATGTCGTAACAGTAAACTAACAGAAATACACCACAAGTAATGCTTGCATTTAGAAGAAAGGCGTTACAGGCGTACTGTAAGTATATTATGAATTTGAAAACACAGGCTGTTAATGCTAAAAACTTGTCGTGTTGATTAATAAGTTTCGCGTTGAGTTGTTGACAGTGTTCAATGTTCACTGCGGAAAATAGTTGCGTAGTGCTAATTTTTTAGTTAAACTTTTTAGTTAGCAAACTAATTTTTTTAGTTAAACTATGATTTTAACTAAACTATTTTTTAGTTAAATTTCATGCTTAACTAAAAAAGTTAGCAACTTTTTTGTTAACTATTGCCCATCACTGATGAAATCTAATAAAATAGGTGAAGCACATTGAATTTTTTTAAACGAATGGCTGCTTTTAAGGATCATATATTGATATTTCATCCAGTAGATTGCATCTTTCACGTAACTCGAGATCTTGTCCAGCAAGTAATATTTCTTCTCTGCCTCCTTGCTCAGCGTCTCATTTGTATGTAGGCCCTATACAAGCATGCAATGTATAATAGACGTATGCATATTATGGATCTATGTATGGATCTCCCATGCATATAATGTATGTAGGCTCTATACTTGCATACATGTATACGTGTAACAAGATACCTAAGCCAAATAACAGCGTCCTTCAGGTTACTAACAAAAAGGCTGCCAGCGCTTTCAAAAGCGATATATAACTAACCGAGACCATTATATTTCTTAAGTAGGCCCTATGCAGAAAATCCACAGATAACTAAAAGGCCTAAATAATTTTGGGACAACCAATCTGTCAGTTAATCGTAAGGATTAGATTCCATGGAGATTACAATACAGCTGGGAGCATTAGTCTGAGCAATACACTTATGAGGTTCCACAACCAGCATTAAGCAATAAACAATTGTGACAAATCCACATTTGCTACAATGTTTTAGGTGAAGTCAAGACTTATTTCGCAGTCAGATCATTTAATCTCTGGCGATCAGTCGTATGTTAAATGGAGATGAAGTCAGAATGATAGCTACTGGTTCAATCGGTTTGGCATCAACAACGTTCTGGCCCTCTGGTGGTCGTATGAAAAAGCGTTGCACCAGTCCAGTAAGAATGAGGAATAACTCTGCACGAGCCAAGACTTCGCCAAGACAAGAGCGCCTCCCTAGAGAAAGAAATTTTAGAAAACTCGCATGTTTTAGCAAGACTAAGCGATTGAATATTACTAAACCAACAATTATTATTATTATTCATATTACTGTAGTTTTTAATAATTAATTTTTCCCGCAGAACTTAATAATAATAATTATTATTATTATATGAGATCGAAACAACGGATTCTCTGCGGTAGTAGGTTTACTGTTATAATTGTTATTGTTTCATTAAATAAAATGATTAATAAAAATAATTGTTACAACTATTCATTTATGCTTATGATTCTCAACTACTTTGTACTACTGCTGCTGCTGCTGCTGCTTCTACTACTACTGATTCTGCTGCTGCTGTTTCTACTATTACTACTGCTGCTGCTGTTGCTTCTACTACTACTACAACCACCACCACCACTACTACCGACACTTCTAAAGGTGTGAATTTACAGAATTTAAGCAATGCGATTGATCTCAACTACTAACCAAGAGAAAACGGAATAACTGATTCTCTGCCGATTACTTGGCCATCCTTGTCCATAAACCTTTCCGGTCGAAATATATCCGGATCTTTCCAAACCTTTGGATCCGTGTGACACGCGTAAAGATTTATCAGAACCTGTCAAACACGCGTGCTATTTATTCATGCATATTTTCGCGCGTGAAAATGACAAGCTGCTAACGGAATAAACGTGCAGCTAGACAATTGCAAATAAATTATACAGCTGAAAGGCGTAGTTAGCAGCTGTCAAGAGAGAGTTTGTAACTACTTTGACGGTCTTATGAAGCTGAGCACGCATTGAAAGCGGGAAGTAGGTACAGATGCTGAGCACTTGATTCAAGAATACTCTGACGAAGATGGATCAGCTGTCGATATCGGGTTGTCTGACGAAGAAGCAAACTGCATAGTCAAACTAGAGTACTTCACATAAAAGAAACTGAAATCTGAAGTCGTCTTTGTGCCTGTCTCTTAAGTATTCACAAAGATCATGGAAGAATTATCCTCGTTTAAGAAGCCTACGATTAGGGTAACCGGCTTTTCCAACAATATAATAATAGACACTGTGCTGGTTGGCTGAACTTATTAAAGGTTATTCTTCTTCGTAGGCGTAAAAACTTAACATGAAACACAGAACATTACTAATTGGTTTAGATAATTTTAAGGAATTACCAAAGTTCCAGCTGGTACAAAGTAGTTGCCAACATTAGTCTCACTTCGCGTCATATGAGGAAGAGCCAATGGAACCAAAGTTTTCCAGCGCAGAATCTCCAGAATTGTTGCCTCGACAAACGGCAGTTTGGGCTGGTCACTCATGGATGGAAGGGCATCTCGAGGAACTACGGCATCTATTTCTGCCTTTAGGCGATCCTGCACATCTGGGTTGTTGGCCAAAGCGATCAATGTCCAAAGAAGAGTATTTGCTGTTGTATCAGTTCCAGCAACAACCATATCTCGAAGTATAAATCTCAGTTGCTCATCATCATAATCTGGACCTATGCTGTCTACATACCTACGCACAAAGCAATCGTCTGCACCTTCTTTTAGACTCTTTTCAATCTCAAACTGAAGAATCTCGTTGATCGCCTTCTGACTTTCGAGCAGCTCACGCAATTTATTTCGGTGAAAGGGAAGAAATCGAAGTATAGGAGCAACATCTAAAGCAGGATCTAGATTTTCCATGAAATGGATAATTTCATATCCGAGTTCAGTCATTCCGAGGTTATAGTCACGTCTGCGTCCGAAAATTATATTCATGATGATGTTTGTTATGCAGAGGTACACAATTTCTCTGGGATTAAAAGAATTTCTTTTTTTTGTAATTGCAAAATGTGTGAAGAATTCAACTTCCGCTAAGATCCTTGACTCCATCGTGCTTTTAACTCCGAATCCCAATTGCTTTAAAATTGACAGTGACAGTTGCTGGTATTTCTTCCAGTCTTGATTAGTTTTCAATATTATGAGACCTGGAAGCAGGCGATAAATAACCGCAACATTCATTATGAAAACAATGTGAATGCTAAAACGTATCAATTGACTATATGAACTTGTTTTAAAAAGAGAACAATCCAGTTTGAAGCAAACTTTGGTAAACGTACGTTTTAGCGTATTTAATTATTGGACGAAATGTCCACGTTCGCTTTAGCGTTATTAATTACTAGCTGGATTATCCGGCGTTGCCCGGGGTTATAAGTTTTAATCCCTGCACCCCCACCACCCACCACCCCCCACTCCCACCCCACCACCCACCACTAAACCACCCCCGACCCCCCGACCCCCCACCACCACCCCCCACCCCCCCACCACCACCCCCCCACTCCCACTCCAACCCCCCACCACCCACCACCCCAAACCCACCCACCACCACCCCCTCCCACCACCCCCAACACCTCCACCACCTCCACCACCCCCCACCCACCCACCAACCCCACCACCACCACCCCACCCACCACCCCCACCACCCGCCTCCCCACCCACGACCCCCACCACCACCCCCACCACCACCACCACCCCCCACCACCACCCCCGAATTGACTTACCAACAATAAATTTCTCTTCGATGTTTATTACACGTGCATGCAGCCATGCATCCAATGCAGTAATCCTAATGTCACTGCAGGGACTGCATCCAATGCAGTAAGCCTAATGTCACTGGAGGGACGGTAATTTTCCTATCGCTTGGGGCGATGTTTTGTCCGTTTTTCACCATGGTAGCGGTGAAAACGGGGGACGCGAACCCCTCCACTGGGTGTCCCATGCCGAGACCGACACAGCAGTGAAGGTTTCGAGTGAAAAGGTGCAAAATTGTAAAAGTTAAGCCCGGTCAAACAGACAGACAGACAGACAGACAGACAGACAGACACACAGACAGACACACAGACAGACACACAGACACACAGAAAGCTGGCTTTATTAATATAGATTGGGAGCTGTATGAGCGATGAAAATAGAAATCAAACTGGAAGCTGGATTAACGATGAAAATGGAGATCAAACGAGAAGCTGGATGTGCAAAGAAGGTAATCCTCCACGTTACGTGCGTTCATTATATGTACACTCTTACAGTGGATAGTTATCAGCAATTGTGATGACTGATGAAAATATAACTCAAACTAGAAGTTGGATGATTGATGAAAATAGTATTGAAACTAGAAGCTGGATAAATGATGAAAATATTACATAATAAGTCGGAAACTAGAAGTTGGAATTGCGATGAAACTATAATCGTTTAACGCCGATATCATTGTCGTGGATGAGCGATGAAAACATTTCATAGTGTAAAACTTAAAATAGAAGCTGGATTTGCGATGAAAATGAGGTAAAAGTGGAAGCTGGATGGATGAACGATTAAAACGTGTAATATTAAAGTAAACTAGAAGCTGGAAGGTGGATTAAATAATTCTTTACGCTATTCATTTTTCCGAAATCCTGCCAATAATTAAATACTCTAAAGCGTACGTTTACCCAAACTATGACGTTATCGAATTGCTCTCGTTATACCAAGAAGCTTGCGTTTCTTTTATGCTGTATTATCTGTGTTAGATCTGTTGGCGATAAAAATAATGGCCTAAGTGAGTACAGAAACTAATTTAAAATTAAGTTTCATTGATTTATCGCAAGCCTTTTATTGAATGGAGTGCAATTCTGATTGCTCGTCTTCCTAAATTTTCCCATAATTATCTCTTCGTTTATGGTCAATCAACTTTACTGGCTCCCTCTCCTAGCCCTCATTCAATTTAAAGTTCTTGTTCTTGTCCTTGTGTCTAAACTGGGGACTACTCCCAAAAATCTCAAAGAACTCTTCTGCCCCTCTTTTTCTGCAGCTTCTCACCGACCTCTCCGCTCCTCTTTCTTCCGCGTTCCAGGACTAGTCTAGCTCAAAGTAGATCTTTTGCCAACATAGGAAATGCCCTTCCTTCCTCTCTACCGGTAACCTTACTTTCTGGATCTCTTCCTACATCCCTTTCCGTGCTTAATATCTTTTTCTTCTCTCGGCGTCTTCGCAGTGGGAGCGCTGATGAGTGGCCTCAGTTGGGATCGGCGCTATACAAATCTTCCAATACGATACTATGCGAAATCCGTAGATGTCCTGAGACGGACGTTGTTGTGCTAATCTCTTAAACTCACAGCTACTGAACATCATTGGTTGATCCTAAGATCTGTCCATTAACTCCTAATATAAGATAATTTGAAATTCGGCGAAAATATTTGTTTTGAAGAACAGTTACTGTAGGCCTTTAAAGATGCCAAATGCGTTCGAGAGGCTAGAAAGCATTTAGCTCTACGGAGTAATAGTAGTTCCTGCAAATGACTTTAGAAATGCCTCAGTTGTGCTGACCTTTACTATTCGGATTGATAACGCTTTCAGTGAACTGTGAACCTCTTTCAGAGAATGCAGAAGAATGGCTAACTAGTGCATCTTCGATAACTTCCCTGCTATTGAGAATTAAGACAATCCTGAAAAAAGAGAAATGCAAGTGTGTTTGAATGCGCAATATGAGCCAGAGGAGTGAAATAGTACTTACGCCCTTTAAATTCAAATTTTAGTCTTTTAAAGACCAAGGGGTGGGGAGATGGCTGAATGGTTACAACCAAGATAGCCCCAAATGTAAAGAAAATATAGCGCTATCAGGATAGAGAAACATTTCTCTGCAGCACAAGCCACATATTCATTTCAACTGGGAACATTCGAATGAGTGTGATATAAATTAATAAGGGATATAATAATGGAGTTCAGTCAAAGGGAACTAACAGGAAATCGCGTATTTTAGATGAAACCGTTAAAGTTCTTTAAGTAGGTCTTTGAAAAGATAGATAAGGAAAAGCCTTCCCATGTCGGGTCACCTAGAATTCATCAATGCTTTACACAAAATATCTCGTACTAGAGTATTTGCCCATCATATATGACGGTTTGAAACGTCGCACACGATTTTAACGTAATGATCGGTCTTGGGAACTTTCTTAATTCATGGCACAACGAAATTTTTAAGGGCTATTAACCAACAATATGGCATTTTCCATTCTTATGACGTCGTGCAGACCGTTAGAAGAAATTATCAAGGACTATTTACGAAGAATACAGCATTTGAGCTGTATTGCACGTGGCCAATCTAGTTTAGGCTAGTTGGTCTTCGCCTCGTCTATGCTCCTCCTCCCGTTCAACCTGTCGTCAGATCGTGTGCCGTAATGAGGGAGTAATACCTGCAGGGAGGGAGGGAGGGACGGAGGGAGTGAGTGAAGGAGGGTCTGAGGGACAGAGCTAGGGCGGGAGGGAGGGAGCGAGGGAGAGACAGACTTACTAACTGCTGTTCGTCAGTCTATGAATACGTCTGTCTGTCTATCAACCGGAAAGACAGACAGACGCAATCATAGAGAGACAAACAACTGCTAGTAACCCTCCCTCCAATGGGCCCCAGGACGTCGGCGAAGGGGCTGTCAGGCATTGGAATGCGGCCAAGGGCCTGTCAGGCATAGAACATTCCAAAGCGTTTATCTTACGATGGACATACAGAGCTGGGAAATTATATAACAGATAAGGCTCCCCAAAGACTTGCAACAGTGTGGAATAACAGATAACTACTAACGAGAATTCAGAGCTATTATCAGGAAATGGCAAACGAACTCATAGGAGTCAAATATTCATGCTAGACAACAGTGAGAAGGTTGCTCGGCAAAGTATCAATGCTTGGACCGCTGCTATTTATAATTTATATTAAAGACCTAAGTAATAGAATGTCATCCAAAATTTATTATTTGGCTGATGATACAATTATGCACTAAAGTTGTTGATGGAGAAAAAGTCAAGAGGATATGAGAAGAGTTTTAAATGATCACAGGACTGGCAGATGCTCCCTAACCTGAAAAGTGCGAATACTGGGTATCGGAAAGAGAAAGAGTTTTGCAATGAAAAGTAAGTAGTAATTGTTGCAAAGTGAACGAGGAAATAACGGAATTGGAATTGATAATGCATAAGTTTGTAAGACCTTTGCTGGGGCAGCAAAAATTCCGACTCATCCTTAGTTATGATCATAATAAAAGTAGTCTACGGAGTCAAATATACACTGTGAGTAGTACAAATTACTGGTGAGACCACAGTTGGAATCTAATTATAGAATTCTTAGCTGAATCATGAAGTACGAACAACTTGGAAAGGTGCCAAGACAACAACCAACAGGAGTTGTCATGCAAAGTTCTGTAGTATGAAGTCAAAAATGTGGGACTAGTAACATTAGAGAGAAGGAGGAATAAGCGAGACCTCTTGAAGCGTCTAAGATTATCGCTGAAAGTAGGCATGGAAGGGGTTTTGGCATTAGCAAACAAAAAGGGCGACGCGAGACTACACATATAAGTAATCATATAAAGAGTAAGGATTGAATGGGCCAGAAATTCTTGAGTGCAAGAGGCTTGTGGAATAGTTGGATGATAGCACTGTTTCATCAGAGTAGAAGTCAGGTCTTACTGAATCGGGTTAAACTTAGACCTAATTTTTGGCTGCACTAGAGCCTATATATTTTTGTAACAATTTTCGCGCCGAATGCAGATCATGTAGCATAATTATCGTCTGGATTCTGTGAACAAACGGCATTCAATCTGGATTCTTCAGCGGAGTTTGATTTTTTATTAAGGTTACTACTTGAAGCGACCATGAATTTACGCCTTTTGTGTTAAGATAACGACGCCATAGACGCGAATAGACAACATAGAGGAGTGAGTGACATGGTGGAGGATTCGATTAGATGTCACACAGTTCAACATAGGTGGTTGTCACATAGGACATCCAATTCCAGACCTCTGAGGTTGAATCGTAGTTGAGGATGTAGATGGTTACCCTTAATGGAGGGCAGTAAAAAATATATTTTATTATAGTCTGTTACTCACGTGTTTCCAGCTCTGAATGTAAAGATGGGTCCAAATTGATCTGCTTTCCTCATGAAAAAGTCCCCAATGTTGTTGAATCCTCGTAGGAATGGTAAAGATCCGACGAGTGGTAGAGATGGAAGAGAAGGAGGATAACTACGTCTTTCTTTCCCAACGCCATTCCACCATTGGAGGAGAAAGCGTGAGGAAAACCAGGTCACCAGAAAGACAACCAATTCCACCGGAAACAACATGTTGTCTTTTTCTAGCAATCAAAAGACAAGCAATCCGAGATATGAATTAAGCAGTGTTGAGATTTTCACGTTATGTTTCAGTTCTATATTATATTATTTTCATATACTATTTATTACATATTTTATGTCCAAACATTAATTTCAAATAAATACCGTTAATATGGGCTTTGGGAATTTTTAAATTCACGTGGTAGGGCCTAACTGATGTCACATTGTTAAATTGGCATATTTACAAATTTACATTTGGTCAAAATTTGTGTGCAGTCTTGTGGTTCATATGTGTTACAATATATTATATATAGGCCTGCTAATATGTCAATGAATCGATGGGGATGAGTTCCTTTACCACTTGTGGACTTTAGAGTGGATGCCATGGCATTCAAAGTCGCGCGTGCTGACCGTGCTCTAGCCCGAGATTCAATTCTCAAAAATTGCCACCATGTGCATTCTGAGTAAAAGAAATGCTACGGTGGCATAGAGGTATATACACGGTTATATATGTATGTATGTAGGTAGGCGTGCATGTATGCATGAATACATGCATGCATTACTACATGCACCGTCTACATGAAATTAGAATCCACTTGCGCTCGTATTTTTACACTTTGTGGAGCGAAGGTTGAATTGCATCATTCAAAGCGCTTTTCTAAATGGAATTAAACTAAAAACTGTCAAGTTTCCAGTACTATTTTCTACTGTGTAAAGTTAAATTCTGGCAGAATATCTTTAGTGCGTTAGCTTCATCTCTTGCCCTCGCTTGTATTGCTTGCTTCGTTGATTACTGAGTATGCAGATTATGTTAAGTAGGCCTACATTGTGTCGAAACGTAAGGAGCACATAAGCAAACTCCATTACTTGATTATCGTTCTTTTATAGTTTACTGAACCGAAAGTGTCCTTTTTAATGTTTTTCTGTTAACAGATTGTATAATTCACGAATGGCTTCCTTAAAGTGGCTTCTTATTATCAGGCCAACGTTGACCTATTTTTCTATCTCGCTCACTCAATATTGGATTGCTGTAAATAGTAGTGATTTTTTTCAAATGTTTACGTAAAAACGAATTATACTTCAAACCTTTGCTTAGGAATGGATAAACATTAGACGAATTTAAGAAACTCCTGCGAAAACTCGAATATTACAAATGTATTTAGCCATTTTAAAATACATACCTTAGGCGGAATAATTTAGCATAGGGTTCCTTCTCTATAGAGCTTTTGCAGATGGGCGTGGCCTTAAGTGCGGGACTGTGATTTGCCATTTTGGTTCAGTCGTCGAATAAACAAAAAGTTGTTGTCAAAGTACGCGAAGTCTTTCGTTGATGGAAGAAGGCGTTGTCTCATGAATAAAAGGTAAAATTTTTAAGTAACATGTGCATTGTAAAGAAATTATTGTTTTGAATTTTGAGATGTAGTGTAATGTAGTTAGACATCCCTCGCCGCTTCAACCCTAAACACTACCCACCTTAGCCGTCTGACCAAGGCCGTGGTGTGCCTGTCTGCCTGATTGACCCCTTTGGATCTCGATCTGGAACCGATTTCACCCCACCTATTAATTAGGATTTGACTGAGCTGGTTCCCGCGACTTCGCTTTTTTGGGCGCTGTAGAAATTTCGAGATTACGATTACCTGCTGAAGAACAGATGGTAAGGACTTGGGATTGGATTCCTAGTCCGACTGCACTTGTTGTAATGGCTTTGAATTTCCGGATTACAGTATGGTGTAGTTCGTATACAAAGATACAGTAGAATCTCTTTCCAAAACTGACGAAAAACATGACTATGCTTATGTTGGTGTTGTTATGTTAGTCCCAGATCTTAGCGTTAATTTAGTAACATTTAAATTTTAATTTCTGAATCGTAGCGACATTATACTGTGACATAATTTTTCTATATTTTTCACTGCATCAGTTTATAATTAGCAAGTGTGTTTTATGTTGTTTTCAGTACCTTAACGGACTCTTCACCATCCAGCCACCTCGGTCTACCCGTTCATCCTCCTATCTTACTCTCTCCTCAGTCAGTACTCGCCTCAAGTTCTCTGACCGATCCATATCCCACACTGCATCTCAACTCTGGAATGAACTTGCAAATTCCGCATTTTCTCAGTTCCTCCACCAATACCGCCACTCACTCAATGTCATCTACCTCGGGCTCCTCTACTGATCACCCCACAGGCTTTCCACTCCAAATTGAAGACTTGCCTCTTCAAGAATTCCTATCCTAATCCATCTGATCCTCTGCCTTACAAGCCTTCCCATCCTCAACAAAACCTGCAGTAACAGCTGCTCTGCCTCTCCCTGGTCTCTCTGGCAATCTGACTCGGACCACCAATGAATATTGATCTCTGGACAACCCCTCTGATACGTCGCAGCGCTCATGAATAAGCTGGTGCTTTGCGCTCAGCTTTACAGTGGTGCTTTAGAAAACTGGAGATTACAATTACAAACTTCCTGTACACAGTCTACTGTAAATGGCTGCTCCGTCGCATGTCACCAACTTGACTTATCGTCCTTTGGCTCACATGGACTTCTCTTCGATGGCAAAGAAACTGAAGAAGACTTTTGACACCCACATCTCCTTCACTGTGCCTGGTCTTGTCAACTACAGTATCATATGCAGCACCGTGTCATCATCTTCCTTAGTTTCTAGATGTAAGCCGTCTGCCTCGCCAGCTTCTTCAAAGTCGTCAGCAATGGCCTATCCTACTGAATTAGAAATAGATGACTTTTACTTTAGATTAAGTCAGTGTGGTCATAAACCTGCAGTGCTGTCACTGGTGTCACCAGATTCTGACAGTTATGTCACAGACATGTCTCTTAATGTGAAACCACTGGCATATTTGTTTAATGAAGGACATTCACTTTGGCTGAACTTCAGACCTTGGCAGAATCAGTCGATGTAACTATCTCTGAAAATGAGTTGATTGAAATTAAACACTTGGTCAGAGCAGAAATAAAACTGGTTTCTTTTTCAAGCAGGTAAGACAACAGCGTTTAAACTGAAAGATGTCTGTTGCACAGATGTATCAAAACCTTCACTGTCTTTGTTTCAAGCTATTTGTTATCCCCATTGAATCCTCTTTTAAATTGGCTGTAACAGAGTGGGGTGTTGCTCATGATGTAATGGAATATGTATTCAGCAGTGACAGCTGTTTCACTGAAGGTCATGAGATTCAACTTCACAAGGAACATCAGTTCTTTCTGAGTCTTTCTGGTCTTTTCTAGTCTTTCTGAGGAAAGCCCACAGTTAAGTCTTCATTCCACACCCAGGAGGGTCGTTTCCAACCCCCCAGTATGTTGTAAAGATAAGTGTTAACTAGTATTTCTAGTTTTCATATCAACTGTTTATATTGTGCATATATTGTAGCATTTTCTTTCACAATTCACTTTGTGGGTTACTAATAAAGTAATCGTCTGGTTTATTGTGAGATTTGTGACCATGCAAATTGTATGCTAATAAATTTGGCAATGTCGTCACTTTATGGAGTTTAAGCTTTCTCCTGCATTTTTGAATCGTCTCCGTTTGTAAAATACGGATGAAACACTCAACTCTACATGAATCAAACTCATCAAAAAGAACCCCCTCCCGTATTTTTTCTACAATTCTCACACTAGTTTTGGCTGAGCTTTTAGGAAAGGCTTACACCTGTCCCATATCAGTTTAATCACTGGCAATTACAATGGGTCCAATGCCTTTTAACATTTTGAATGGTACACAGAAGTGTACAAATATCTTCAATATTTACTATAAAAAATCATTTATGATGTTTTGCAGGTTGTTGTTGTGAAGTTTAGCAATTACATGTTTACAATAATTATTTATTTACAATATCTAAAGGAAAGATAGTCGTGTGGATAGTTATGTGTCACTGGAACGAGATCATTTTTCACGTTGCCTTTTCCCAAACCACAGGATGGCAGTTCATGGTTCTCTTTTTATTAATTGTTCTCACCTTCTCTCACTTTCCACCACTATTATGTCCATCTCTGTTGTTCTTTTATTTCCTCTCAGGTGTCATTGAATTCCTTTTGTCCTCACCTACCCTAATTCCTATTTTCAAATATAATTTCCTCATAATGTCTCGTTCATAGTTTATACACACCAATGTCGTTTTAACTGCCATCATACAGATAAACCCGGGTTAGCCGCTTCTCCCAAATTCTCGTTCATTGCCAAAGATCCTGAGTAAGCACTTTACAGTAAATGATTACAGGCAGCAAACATACTGTTGATAATAGACTACTGTTAATATACAGAATCTAGTTTATCAAAATTCATTCATTCATTACGGAGATTTATATAGTATCACTTCAAGCAACTACTTTTCTCAGACGCAATCCCAGCACGCCTGAAGAGAGCAGTCCTAAGATGGAAATAGGACACGTTGTAAGAATGGACCCTGGAGAGCAGGTAGAGCGCCAGAGGAAGGCCATTCCAGACCGAGGAGCTAACAACAGAGAGTACTGCCAAAACAGCAGTTAAACCATTAGTACATTGTGAGTACCGTATGTACCTATCACGAAATGTTTCCAGCAGATCGTTCAGCTTTCAGTTTCGTTTCCGCTAGATCATCTTTGGCTATAGCTCAAATTAGCCAAAGTCGCCGGCGTTCTTCGCTCCGGGCACGTTCTTCTGGGCCTTCACGCTGACATATTTTTGAAACTACAAAATGGCCCTTTATCCCTCTCCGAATAGTTGCTGCAGCCAACTATTACACAGAAAACCATTTCCACCCTTTATAATAAGCGCCGTTCACTTACGTATCCAACGTCAACAAGCATTTGTTACTGAACCAATATGGTTGATTACCTTATATGGCATATGCAAATGAGGCTGGTACGTCACTATGCAAACACCCTATACACCGTGTGGCGTGTTGTTGTGGAAGTCACAAAGCATTATCTATCTATGTGGAATTTGCCCTCTGGCTAAGAGCATCTGGAACACACTACAGGCGATAACTGTAGACTTAGGCCTACTTTCTTTACGTAAAAACGAATTATTCTTCAAACCTATGCTTAGCAATGGTTAAACATCACACGGTTCCAGCAAACTCCTGCAAAAACCCAAATATTCAGAGGCGGCGCTACACCAGGGCGCGCCAGGGCAAATGCCCTGGTAAAAAGCCTTTGCCCTGGTCGATGCCCTGCCAAAATGTTTGCCCAGTCCAGAATTTGTTAGAGCATAGTTGTTATATCCTGAGATATAAATTCACTTAATTAACTGAAATATTAAAATTTGCTTTGCAAAATAATGTCAAAAAGCGTTCAGCTTCTGGTAGTCTTCGCCCTTCTGACCTCCTGACTATGATCATAAACACATTAGTGCTGGGTGTATTATGGCAAACGCGGGAGCGCCAACTATATAATGTGGTCACCATTTAAGCTCGCGCTACCGCGCTCTCCATAAATCACCCTCTGCACTGGTTACTTGGATGACTGCCCTGGCTATGCCCTGGTTACAAAAACTGGCGCCGCCACTGCAAATATTATTACAAATGTATTTAGCGATTTTAAAAAATACAAACCTTAAACCCTATAATTTAATATAGCGACCCGTATCTATAAACCGTGTATCCTCGTGACAGTCACAAAGCAAAAGGGCTATCTGTCTGTAATTTGCCCTCTGGCTAAAAGCAGTTAGAACGTCCTGCAGTACATTTAACCCTTTGCCGACAAGAGTTTACTAAAAGCGACTGAAAACCCAATGAATCTAGTCGTAAAATGTTGAATGACCATGTATTATTAGGCATGCTAGTGTGTAATTTGTCATAGGGCTGTCAGTGTAACCATTACACGCGAGAAAAGTGTTTGACCTTTTTGAGATTTTCTATATTTTTGCTTTGTTGGATTTAGTTCGGATAGAGTAATTTTATTGACGTTGTCCCTTTGACAGTACCACCTGCAATCTTAATCTTTTTCTTTATTAATACAAACCGACAAACGCAGTAAGAATACATTGAGACATGACAGTACAATTATCAATATCTTAACTAAACACACGTAAGGGCAGCCATGCAAGGCGACTGCCCGAGGGGGTTACGGGAATCGAACCGCGTACTGCTGCTCCCCTGCTGCTCCCCTGCTGCTCTCCTGGCCATGAGTAGAATCTGCAATTTGGCAACCTGCAGAAAGAACTCCAGGATAATTATAATTTTATATACCCATCAGCTAATTACGTCAACAAAGTCAAATTTTACACAAAAAGCATCAGAGGAACTATTTTGTCCAAGTTATTTCATAAACCAAATTTAAAAATGCAGATAGATAGGCCTAGAGAGCACTGAGAAAACAGAACAACGTCAAAATGATATAACTTGAAACTAATTTAAATTATTATTGAAACGGCTTCTGTCCAAAATTCCAATGGAATTCTAAAATGCTAAAAGTACGGTTCCAGAGGCTATCACCTCCGGATGTTTCACCTCCGGACGATTTACCTAAGGGGGTTTAACATGAAAAATGCAATTCAGAACAAAATCTTAGTGGCATTGAATCGTTAGCTTCAGTTCTGGATTAACATCCATACTTTTGTAAATATAAACATGTAGGGCCTACATACGATAAAAATAATTTTCAGTGATTTAAAATAATATAATATTATTGTAATATGTCATTAAAGCTCTGTTTCATTTCATTTCATTACTTTCATTACCTGCTATAGATGCTGCAATTAACTTTTACAAAGTGAAGCTGAATATTTTCCCAATATATCTTCTATATTTTACCTTTTTATGAAGCTGTCTGGGTTACTAGATCACTGGGTTATAATGTGAACTCGTGAGAGCCACTACAGA
This sequence comes from Allolobophora icterica, assembly GCA_963556255.1. Classification (NCBI taxonomy): domain Eukaryota; kingdom Metazoa; phylum Annelida; class Clitellata; order Crassiclitellata; family Lumbricidae; genus Allolobophora; species Allolobophora icterica. The sequence continues at coordinate 96,051,659 of OY744602.1, read as the reverse complement.
GGTGACGCGTCCTTAGGTGAAATCCTCTGATACCCAAAATACTACTACTGTTCTCTCTACTGTTCTCTCCAGAATGAATTCGTAATTCTTTTGTTTGATAATTATAGGCCTAATCAGTGATTGGCACTAAACTATTATTTTTAGTTAAGCTAAAACTATTTCCAACTAAAAAAAATAGTTTAACTAAAGTTGGCAACTGATTTTGGAAATTAGTTATCTAAACTAAAATAAGTAGTTAAAATTTTTCCAACTTTTTTCCAACTTTTTCCAACTTTTTATGACAAACATTTTCACAATGACAGAGGTTAAGGTTAAATGCGTTGACAATTTCACCTTCAAACTATGCAATGTGTACTGATCTGGCATACAGTTTCAGTAAGTAGTGTATGAATTTGAAAACACAGGCTGTTAATGCTAAAACCACGCAGTGTTAAATGCTTTTTTATTGACAGTGTTCAATGTTCATTGTGGAAAAATAGTTGCATATTGCTAATTTTTGTAGTTAAACTTTTTAGTTAGCAACAAATTTTTTTTAGTAAAACTATTGTTTTAACTAAACTATTTTTTTAAGTTTAACTTCATCCTTAACTAAAATTTAATTTTCTTAGTTAAACTAAAAGTTAGCAACTCTTTAGTCACCTATTGCCCATCACTGATTATAATGTCTTTATATGTTACAATGATTCACAACTAAATGGCTTCTCTCTCAGACTCTCTGGTATTTTAAAACATTGCATATTTCTTTTTGCATATATTGACTTGAAACGATAAGGTAATATAAGCTGATTGTGAAAACTACCATACAGCGTAATCAAATAGCCAAAAACAAACATTTTGTGGCAGACAAAGGTGGTAGACTATTGCATTGAAACAGTGTTTGTGACTATGTCTGGTGCATAATAGAAAAATATGTTAGCGAACGCATCGTTGAGTAATCCAGCGGACGTCCTAGAAGATCTGGAGAGATCAGTGGATGGGGTTAACTTAGCCTTGAAAGCCATTCACAACCCATAAAGAAGAACAGAAGGCATTAAAATACTCCGATAACACCACAGTTCATAGAAGTAAATCATGCGGTTGTGTGGCTTCAAACAAATTCAACATATATGGACTTTGTGTACCGCACTGCAAAAGTTAAAGTTAAAACATTTTCTCCGTCACTGGAGAAAAGACTTAGTCCACTTACAGTATTTTGGCAGTTCCAAAATCAGCAAATTCCAAGAGTCCTGCAGACTTGCACTTCCAGGTAATAACACTGTGCTTATATTGACCGCTGTTTCTTAAACTCGAGATGAAGTCTAATAAACCATGTTAAGCTCACTGATATAATTTAAACGAAGGACTTTTCGGTGAAATCAGGAACAGTCAGACAATTTCACAACACAGGTATACAAAGTGAGCGTCGTTAAACGCATTCAATCCCAACCTAATTCTCTGTCGGATCTTTCTTTTTCATCTGTCTTCATGTCTCTTTGACATTTGGAATTAACCGAATTTCAATTCAGTTTTCAAGGACAATCGCTTGATATTTTATCCAGTAGATTGCATATGAGGCGCAACTCGAGATCTTGTCCAGCAAGCAGTATTTCTTCTCTGCCTCCTAGCGCAGGGTCTCTTATGTACGTATATAAGCATCCATTATATCGATGTATACATATTAAGGATCTATGTATGGATTTCCTGTACATATTTTTTTATGTAGGCAACTATATATGTATACAAGTATGAGTAAAGACACCTAATACAAATAACCGCGTCCTTCGTGTTACTAACAAAAGCGCTGCCTGCGCTAGCAAAAGTGATGTTTAACTCGCAAAGGTCATGATATTTATTAAGTAAGCAGAAAATCTATAGCTAACTGAAGTAGTAGTAGTTATATCAAATAATTTTGATATAACCAAATTATCAGTTAATAGTAAGCCTATGCATTAGATTTCACGCAGATTCCGATACAGCTGTGTGCATTAGTCTCAGCAATATGCTTATAAGTTTCCACAAAGTCCACGATCCAGCATTAAGGAAAGGCAATTATTGCAACACTTCCACAGTTGCATAAAAGTTCTAAGTGAAGCCAAGACTTATTTCGTAGTCGGATCATTTAATCTCTGGCAATCAATCGTATGTTAAACGGAGATGAAGTTAGAATGCCGGCTACTGGTTCAATCGGTTTGGCATCAACAATGCTCTGGCCCTCTGGTGGTCGTATGAAAAAACGTTGCACCAGTCCAGTGAGAATGAGAAATAACTCTGCACGAGCCAAGACTTCTCCGAGGCAAGAGCGTCGCCCTATAAAAACATACTTAGAAATCTCGCATGTTTTATCAAGACTTAGCGATTGAATATTACTAGACCTATAGTTATTTATTAAATGAATGGTAGGCCGTGATTTGACGCCGTATGTGGCTGCCGCATAAGCAGTTATATTCGACTCCTGTAAAACTGTTATCATGTGCTTCTACTTAATACATGTATTGCAGTGTGGCTGCCGTTTCTACTATGTATGTTCACTGTACAGCGCAGTGCGTTTGCAGGCTTTTAATAAAGAAAAGATTATTATTATTATTGCTGTTCATATTGTTGTTCATATTAATACTGTAGTTTTTGTAATTAAGTTCTTTGCCAGCGGAACAACCGATCCCTCAAGGGTAGAATTGTAGTAGTAGTAGTAGTAGTAATAGTAGTAGTAGTAGTAGTAGTAATAGTAGTAGTAGTAGTAGTAGTAGTAGTAGTAGTAGTAGTACTAGTAGTAGTAGTAGTAGTAGTAGTAGCAGTAGTACCCGGAGTCAGTCGCTAAGGAGTTAGCGACTGACTTGCTGAGTTAGCGACTGACTTAGCGACTCAGGCGACTAAGTCGCATGCTTATCGACTGACTAAGTCGCTTAGACTTATCGACTGACTTAGCGACTTGCTATCGACTTCTCATGTAATCTGGTTATCTGATTATCTAACAATAAATGCATTTTACCGCATACTTTACTGAGCGTGCCATCATTTCCGTGGACATTAGATGGGACCCATACACTGGCGTAAACTTGTCAAAAATGTGGGGGGAGGATTTGGTTATTCATTCTACACTTGTTGCACATGGTGTAAGTCCATCTCAATTATTGGGGGTGGGGGCACGTGCCCCGGTTCCCTCCCAGAGTCTACGCCAATGGACCCATATGAACTCTACAGTATACCGGTTCAATGTGGGAATATGGGTCCTACATGGGCTCCGCTTCATATATGCGCATGCCCGATGACTGTGAAAATTAATGCTAATGTGAATTTGTGACGCATTTGAGTGTTTATAAAAAGGAATAACGTATACCACTAAGTCCAAGGCAGTGATATTTCAGTTTTGAAAATTATTACAGTTTCAGTTTTAATTCAGTTTTGGCTCGTAATTCAGTATAAGTTTCAGTTCTGAAATAATATCAATTTTTATTACAGTTTCAAGTCTGAAATAATGTCCGTGTTAGTTTCAGTAACTGGAAAATTTCAGTTCCGGTAGCTAGGCCTACATAGATATTATTTCCATTGATAGACAACGACATGGACGTACAATTGAGTATATGTTATCAGCTGTTAAGAAGTAGAAGCACTGTTCTGTCATTGTTTACTTGGAAACTGCGATTAAAACAACAAGCAAAATATTGTGAACGAAGTCGCTAGCAGTCGATAGCGTAGCGACTGGTTTCGACTTGAGGGCTTAACGGCGGCGGCGGCGGCGGATGGCGGCGGCGGCGGATGGCGCCGGCGCCGGGGACTAAGTAGTAGTAGTAGTAGTAGAAGTAGTCAGTGATGGACACTAAACTAATTTATTTTAGTTAAACTAAAACTATTTTCCAACTAAAAAATTCTAGTTTAACTAAAGTTGGCAACTAATTTTGGAAATTAGTTAACTAAACTAAAAAAAGTGGTTAAACTTTTTCCAACTTTTTTCCAACTATTTACGACAAACATTTTCACAATAACAGAGGTTAAGTGAACTGTAATAATGCAGAGCGTCAGTGACAATTTCACCTTAATCTATGCAATGTGTACTGTTCTAGCATACAGTTACAGGGATCCTGTTAGTAGTGGGTGAATTTGAAAACACTGTTAATGCTAAAACCATGCAGTGTTAATCAATAAGTTTCATGTTGAGTTGTTGATAGTGTTCAATGTTCAATGTTCATTGCAGAAAATATTTGCGTATTGCTGATTTTTTTAGTTAAACTGTTTAGTTAGCAACTAAATTTTTTTAGTTAAACTATTGTTTTAACTAAGCTATTTATTTTTAGTTAAACTTCATTTTTAACTAAATTTTTTAGTTAAACTAAAAGTTAGCAACTTTTTAGTTAACTATTGTCCATCACTGGAAGTAGTAGTAGTAGTAGTAGTAGTAGTAGTAGTAGTAGTAGTAGTAGTAGTAGTAGTAGTAGTAGTAGTAGTAGCAGCAGCAGTAATAATGCTACTACTACTACTACTACTACTACGACTCCTACTACTACTACTACTACTACTACTACTAATAATAATAATAATAATAATAGTAATAATAATAATAATAATAATAATAATAATAAACATAACACTGAAACATAATAATGAAACATAACACTATTAATTTCTAAAACCTTGGGGAATGAAGTACCTCAGAGAAAAAAAAATATTAATAATAATAATAATTAATTTATCCCAATAATAGTAAAATAATATTCGTTTATTAAATGCAAACTGACAAATAGGCAGTAGGATTACATGCTACAGTAGAAACAGATGATCACAAGTTTAACAGGAGTCGAATTAACTGTATGCAGCCTGCAGGACGTTCATCTGTAATAGGCCTACTGCTCATTTTACATTCGCAGTCTTGGGAGTGTAGAGAGTGAAAATCCGGGGTCAATTTTTATGGAGCTAGCGGGTATCAAACCCGCGTCCTTCTGATCTGCTTTCCAGCGTGTTTTCTATTCAACCATCTCCCAGCCAAGAAATTATTATAATAATACTTATTATTATATTAGTAGTGGTATTTGTTTTTGCGGGATTTGTTTTACTGCTATAATTGTTACTGTTTCATTAATTTCATTAATTACAATGATTAATAAATATAATTGCTGTATTTATTATGCTTATGATTTAAACAAATACGAATTTACCTTGCACTGCCACTAATACCACCACCACTACTGCTTCTACTGCTGCTACGATTTCTAATACTACTGCTGCTGATGCTGCTGCTGCTGCTGCTGCTACTGCTACTGCTGCTACTACTACTACTACTACTACTACTACTACTACTACTACTACTACTACTACTACTACTACTACTACTACTACTACTACTACTACTACTACTACTACTACTACTACTACTACTACTACTACTACTACTACTACTAACATTACTACTACTGCTACTACTAACACTACAACTCCTACCGCCACTACTACTGATAATTTTAAAAGTGTGACTTCACAGAATTTAAGTTTTGCCATCGATCTCAACAACTTACCAAGTGAAAACGAAATAACGGATTCTCTGCAGATTACTTGGCCATCCTTGTCCAGAAATCTTTCCGGTCGAAATACATCCGGATCTTTCCAAACCCTTGGATCCATGTGAGCGGCGTAAAGATTTATCAGAACCTGTTAAACACGTGTGAAAATTATATATGTGTAGTTTGTAGGGTTAATTTGCAAACCAAACGCGCAGATACACCCAGCAAAATTTGACGAAGAAGGAGTTTCTACAATCAGGTTGTCTGATGAAGAAGCAAACTGATGCTTTAATTAAACCAGAATGATTCAAATTAAAGAAACCAATGTCTGGCGCCGTCATTTTGCATGTCTCTTAAGTATTCACGAAGATCATGGAAGAATTATCCTCGCGTAAGAAGAAAAAAGATTAGCGTTTTGGTCCTTTCCCACAATATTCTGCAAGTGATCAAATTTTAAGGGTTATTAGACTCCTCCATATTCGTAAGTATTAAGACTCCTCCATAAGTATTAGACTCCTTCATATTCGTAAGTATTAATAAAATTCAATTTTGTGATTAAATACACCGCAGCACATGTTTTCTAGACACCAAGCAAGCCACTGAACCACAGAAACATTAGTAAATGGATTCTATATAATTTTCAGGAATTACCAAAGTTCCAGCCGGTACAAAGTATTCGCCAACATTAGTATCACTTAGCGTTGTATGAGGAATAGCCAATGGAGCCAAAGTTTTCCAGCGCATAATCTCCAGAATTGTTGCCTCTACAAAGGGCAATTTGGGCTGGTCACTCATGGATGGAAGCGCATCTCGAGGAACAACAGCATCTATTTCTGCCCTTAGACGATCCTGCACATCGGGGTTGTTGGCTAAAGCGATCAGTGTCCAAAGAAGAGTATTTGCTGTTGTATCAGATCCAGCACCAACCATATCCCGAAGTATGAATCTCAGTTGTTCATCATCATAATCTGGACCTATGCTCTCCACATATCTACGCACAAAGCAATCGTCTGCACCGTCTTCCAGACTTTTTTTAGTCTCTTTTAGAAGAATCTTGTGAATCAATTTGTGATTTTCGACCATCTGACTCAACTTATTTCGATGAGAGGGAAGAAATCTAAGCATAGGAGCAACGTCTAAAGACGGATCTTCATTTTCGGACCATCGGATAAGTTCACGTCCGAGCTCACTCATTCCAAGTATATAGTCACGTCTGCGTCCAAAAGTCATATTCGTGATGATGTTTGTTATGCAGAGGTACACAAGTTCTCTGGGATTAAAAGAATTTCCATTTTTTATAATTGCAAAATGTGTGAAAAATTCAACTTCCGCTAAGATCCTCGACTCCATCGTGCTTTTAACTCCGAATCCCAATTGCTTTAAAACAGATAGTGACAGTTGCTGGTATTTCTTCCATTCTTGAGTAGTATTCATTGTTATCAAACCTGGAAGTACGCGAAAAACAACCGCAACCTTTATTATCAAAACAAGGTGAATGTTAAAACTTAACAATTGACTAGAAGAATCAATCTGTTTTATTAAGTGGACAATCCATTTTTCAAGGAACTTTGACGTTTACGAATTGCTCTTTTGATATCAAGAAGGCTATTCTTCTTTTATGCTGTATTATCTGTGATGGATCTGTTTCTGTTTCAAATAATGGCCTAAGTGAGTACTAGAACTAACTTAAAATTAATTTTCATTAATTTTTCGCAAGTCTTTTATTGAGAGAAGGGAAATCCGTAGATATCCCGAGACGGACGATGTTGTGCTAATCTCTTAAACTCACATCTGCTGAACATCGTTGGTTGATCCTAAGCACTGTTTATTAGCTCCATATTAAAGATAATTTGAAACTCTTATTCAAACCATGTTTTTCTCACCTGAAATATTTGTTTTGAAGAAAAGTTACTGTAGGCCTATAAAGCTGCTAGTTGAGTTCGTGCGGTTGGGAAGCATTAGCTTCACGGCGTAATAGTAATTCCCGCAAATTACTGTAGGAATGCCTTAGTTATGCTGACCTTTACTATTCGGATTGACAAGGTTTTCATAGTACAGTGAACTTCTTCCTGAGAATGCAGATGAATGTCTAATTAAGGCATCTTTGATAACTTCCCTGCTATTCAGAATTAGGACAAATCTGAAAAAAGTGAGAAATGCAATTGTGTTTGAATGTGCAATATGAGCCAGAGGAGTTGAATAGATCCGTGCTCAAAGCTAAAATCTTTTGCCTTTTAACATTGAAGATAACCACAAATGTAAAGAAAATATAGGCGCTATCAGTATCGACAAACATTTGTCTGCAGCACAAGCCACATATTCATTTCGACTTCGAACATTTTAATGAGTGTGATATTATAAAGGAGCTTAGTCAACAAGAACAGGAGATCGCTCGCGTTATACAAAACCGTTCAAGTTCTTTAAGTAGGTCTATGAAAAGAAAGATACGGGAAACCTTAATCTAATATCTCGTACAAGGCTCGCCAAAGAGTTACAACAATGTGAATTTACAGAGAAGTACTAACAAGAATTCAGAGCTATAATCAGGATAAGGCAAAAGGATCGCACACGAGGAGGTTGCTCGACAAGTATAAGTGCTTGGACCACTGCTATTCATTATTTATATTTAAACATACTGTAAGTGATAGAATATCAACCAAAATTTCTAGGCCTGTTGATGATAAAATTATGCAGCCAAATGGTTAGTGAAGATAAATGGCTAGAGAATTTTGAAATGAGTCTGCTTCTTTGTAACCAACGACTAAGAATAAACAGTGCACAAAGAAAAACGATAAAATGGTAAATTTGTACATTGCCGAAACTACATAGTTAAAAAACATATGGGCTAAAGCATAGAATTACTGATTCTAGGGATCAGAGATGGAATCGTACTTGCTGGGTAGATGTTCACCCTTAATGAAGGGCAGTAGCCGAATATTTAGCCTAATCTGTTACTTACGTGTTTCCAGCTCTTAATGTAAAGATGGGTCCAAGTTGATCGGCTTTCCTCATGAAAAAGTCCGCGATGTTGTTGAAGCCCCGTAGGAACGGCAAAGATCCCACAATTGGGAGAGATGGAAGAGAAGGAGGATAACAACGTCTTTCTTTCCCTTGACCATTCCACCACCGAAGGAGGAAGCGTGAGGACAACCAGGTCACCAGAAAGACAAGCAATTCCACCGGAGACAGCATTTTATCTTTCTCTATGAATCAAATGACACGCAACCCTAGAGATTAATTAAATAATGTTGAGGTTTTCACTTTTTTATATTTCAGATCTGTATTTTATTATTTCTTTATATTTTTACTAGTCATATTATTATATATTTTACTAGCTGGTGAACCCGGGTTGCCCGGGTTTCGGAGGTTTTGGGCCGGGACACCATGGTGAAAACGGGGGACGCGAAGCTGCTTAACCCGGCGTTTTGGGTGTTTCAATCCCTCTAGCGAATAAGCAACAAAACACTGCTTAACCCGGCGTTGGCCGGGTTTAGTTCAGTGAAAGTGTCAATCCCTCTAGCGAATCCGTACTGTAGCTGCTTAACCCGGCGGCGCCATCTGGCGAGTGAAAATAGGTTGAGTGTAAGTTTTTTTACCAGCTAAAAATGCATTGCCCGGGTAGGTTTTGGCCCGGGAGACCATGGTAGCGGTGAAAACGGGGGACGCGAAGACTCACACTGGGTGTGTTATGCCCACCCCGAGACAGTAGTGAAGGTTTGGAGTGAAAAGGTCCAAAGCTGTAGAAATGCATAGCGGTCAAAGATCTCTGTGACAGACAGACAGACAGACAGACAGACAGACAGACAGACAGACAGAGTCTTGTCTTTATTTATATAGATATCAAACTGATGTCAAATTGTTGAACTGGAAAACACCAATATAAATTTGGTAAAGAAATTGCATGGGGTCATATTTCTTCGGATCACATTACAATGTATTTGTTAAATACTTTATATATAAGCCTGCTAATTATGTCAATGAATCGATGGGAGGGGGGGTGAGTTCCTTTACTACCTCTGAATGTTTGAGTTGGTGCAATGGCATTCAAGGTCCCGCGTTCTGACCGTGGTATGAACCGAGATTAAGAATTCTTAAAAATTGCCATCATTGATGTTCTGTGGAAAATACACGCTACGGTATCGTGGAGCTATGCTCATGTGTATGAATGTATGTATGTATGTATGCATGTTTTATCACAAAAGAAAAAAGTCTCTAACACTTCCCTACACGGATTTAAACCCGGGCACTCCAAATATATGCCACTACTGAGCATACATGGCAAAATCACTAAGGCATTGGAAATAACGAATTCTCGCTTGAAATTTTCTTCGATCTCGCCAAAGCATTCGATACCGTAGATCACGACGTCCTTTTTAAAATAATTGAATACCGTTTGAATTAGGGGGCTCTCGCTTAAAATGGTTTTCTAGGTATTTGGACAATCGCTTCAATAGTTAATAACAATGGTAGCGCTAGTAGTTGCAAATACAACTATCAACTTTGAAGTCCCTCAGGGGTCTAATCGCGGCCTCCTATTATTTCTGTTTTATATAATTGATCCACCTAGCGTGTTTCCAAATATATTTTTGTCCTATTTGCTGATGACACCAATGTATTTCACTCACATTCTTCCCTGGAGGTTTTGTTTCGCACTGTTAATTATAAGCTGAAATTAGTTGCAGAATGGTTTCGGGTTAATAAATTAACTCTTAATTTAGAAAAAAAACAAATTTAATTCTTTTCAAATCTTACAAAGAACTATCCGTAGGGGAAATGTAAATTATATGTAGAGGGCTCCCCTATCTCACATGTTATTTCAACCAAATTTTATGAGTATACAATGACCAGCATCTCACACGGAAGGAGCAAATAAACCTATCTCCATAAAAATTGCTATAAGCATTGGAATACTGTCTTCCACATCAAGGTTGGTACCCGCAGGTCCTCTATGTATCCTTATCTGAAATACTGGAGTAAATAAATCTAGTATTAAAAGCCTTGTCACACTACAGAAACGAGCATTGCGATATATGGCCAACATCTCTCATGGATCCCGTACAGAACAAATATTTCAAGAATATAGGCTATTGAAAATTGATCAGATCGCTCGTGTGCAGGATGGGGAGTTTATGTAAAGCTATGAGCATAGCCAATTACCCCTTGTTTTTAACAGTATTTTCTACTGCGTCACACACCTCAATTCACATCAAACAAGAAATTTACCTTCCTCTTATCAGCCGTACGCTTATACGAATACCTGGTTATTCTCAATACCATGTATGGGGTCCACCATATGGACCGAAATACAGTCTTGCTGTCCTCGAGACCAAGGTCTTGGTCTCGAGTGCACTCGAGTTCGTTGATAAAAGTCTTGGTCTTGGTCTTGGTCGTGAGACCAAAAGTCTTGGTCTTGAGACCAAAAGTCTTGGACTTGAGACCAAAAGTCTTGGTCTTGGTCTTGGTCTTGAGATTCAAGGTCTTGGTCTTGGTCTTGAGGCTCAAAGTCTTGGTCTTGGTTTTGCAAGACCAAGACCAAGACTTTTGACAATATGAACAGTCATTTAACAAAACGCAAGGATTTTAAAAAATTATGCAATAATTACTAATACAATTGCTTTAGTATTTACACGGTGTGAGTGAGGCATTACTGTTGTTTTGGACATTTATTTTGACTTCCTGTTATTTACCATGGAATGATTTCAAAACAGACTCACAATTTGTCAGGGATTGTTTTAACGTGCAATGATACACAAAATGTGCAGTGATAAAAGGCTGTTAACCGCTGTTTGTGCACGAAAAGAATTGTAATTCATAATTATTTATGATTTTTATGCGCTTCGGCGCTCGCCATGTGCAGTGATAAATTTTCCTTAAAACATGCCCTGCAATTTGTACATTTACATCTCGTACTCGAAAAGCTGCTCTGTGTGCCATTGAATTCAGCACTGTAGAACGCATTTTTTAACATGGCAGAATTTTTATGAGGCCCCACAGGTCAGAAAATTCTGAGCGAATTGGTTTTTATAAAATAGAACAGGCATTTGGAATAACATTTTGCATGAAGGACTTTGTAAATACTAATTCGGAATTCTCTGCAGTCTGCATTTGGAGTTGTTTTGTTTGAATAAAATAAAAGATTCATGTTTTAATTAAAATAGCGAGTAGTCCGACTTGACAATTTTTTAGTAAGGAATAGAAGTTTGGATATGGTTGTGATTTTTGGGGGTATTTTTCTCGGTTTTGGTCTTGAGTTTCAAAGTCTTGGTCTTGGTCTTGGTCTTGAGGTTCAAGGTCTTGGTCTTGGTCTTGAGGTTCAAAGTCTTGGTCTTGGTCTTGAGGTTCAAGGTCTTGGTCTTGGTCTTGAGGTTCAAAGTCTTGGTCTTGGTCTTGAGGTTCAAGGTCTTGGTCTTGGTCTTGAGGTTTAAGGTCTTGACAACAAGACTGACGAAATACTATCATTAATTCAACAACAACCGAGCCTTTGGTCGTTTATGCATAAACTACGTTCTTCCAGGTTCGAGGAACTTATATCAACATCCTCACAATTTAATTAAGTGATAAAAGAGAACATAAAGATATATAATAGTCTAAATTTGCGTTATCGAGTCTTTAGTTAGGATTAGTATTATCATTTGCACGGTGAGTCTAATCGACTGCTTCTCGTCAAGTTGTACTACTACCCAGGTGGCTCTGGTTGCGGGTTCGATGACCACTTCTGGGTCTCCTGACCCCTGTGTAGCCAGATTATGTTATTTAATTAAGCATTATGTGTTTTTGTTTCCACTCGAAGTTTGGTTACCAAATAAATAAATAAATATAATATTATGCATGTATGTATTGTATGTAGGCCTACGTATCCATGCATGCATTACTAGGCCTACATGTACCTAGACTACATGAGTATCCACTTACGCACGTATTTATTTACACTTTGTGTAGCGAAGCTTGGATTGCATCAATCAAAGCACTTTTCAAAATGGAGTTTGACTAAACACTGCTGCAGTAGTTATTAATTTCCAATATTAGTCTCCAGTATTAGTTAATATTTTGTAAAGCTCTATAATGGCAGAAGATTTTCAGCGCGTTAGCTTAACCTTCTGCTGGGGGGCTTGCTTGCTCAAGTTATTTCTGAGTACCGGTATGCAGTCTATGTTATCTACACTGTGTCCAGATGAAAAGTAGACCCCAAGAAAAAGTGTCATAACTCGGTCAAAACGATTAGCATTTCCTTGAAATTTTAAAAGCAACAACAGCAGCCATATTACCACCAAATCCTAACGCCGTTTGGAAATGTTGGTGAGTTTGTCAAGTTTATGAACGTTTGAGATGCAGTACTGAAAATGGGAAATTTCCAACATACAAGAGCCATAAGGAAGTGAAGTTCAGCTACAGCTTGTTTTCAAAATGTCCTCCTTGTTCACGGACACACGACCGTAGACGTGGACGCCACTGGCCCGGTCGATGATCACGTGGTCAAACAGCTGCCACTCTTCAATCAGACGATCAACGTGACGATCAGGTGATCAACGTCACGAATGCGGGAACGATACACGCGCTCCTCCAGTACACTCCAGATTTGAGTCAACTGGATTGAGGTCTGGACTGTTGGGCGGCCACAGCTGCGGGGATTTGAAGTCGGGTGTCTCCCTGGATAGCAGACCAATGGTCTCACGTGCTCGGTGCCTAGGGGCACTGTCTTGTTGAATGTGAAGTAGCCGCCCGATGAAAAGTAGACCCCTAAACGTTTGTCAAAAATTTGTATGTTGTAAATTTCCCCTTTTCAGTACTGCAACTCAAACGTTAATAAACTTGACAAACTCACCAGCATTTCCAAACGGCGTTATGATTTGGTGGTAATATGGCTAGTGTTGTTGTTTTTAAAATTTCAAGGAAATGCTAATCGTTTTGACCGAGTTATGACACTTTTTCTTGGGGTCTACTTTTCATCGGGACACAGTGTATATTGTGTTCAGAAGCAAGAGATATTTAAACAAACTCCATTACTTGAGTATAATTCATTTAAAATTTAACAGAACTGAGTGCCCTTTCTTATTATTTTCCTATGAACAGATTTTTTATAATTCACGAATGAATAAGCGGCTTCTTATTATCAGGCCTGCGTTGACCTAATTTTCTATCTCGCTCACTCTAGACCTATTCGATATTGGATTCCTGTGAAAATAAGCCTAGAGATATTTATTAAATGTTTACGTAAACATGAATTATGCAGCTGCAAACATCCGTATATTACAAAATGTATTTACCGATTTTAGGATACATACCTTAGGCCCTATAATTTATCGTGACGTTTCGTTGGCTTTAGCTATACGCCGTGTGGCGTGTTGTTGTGGAAGCCATAAACCTTTTACACAAAAAGACTGTCTGAAATTTGCCCTCTGGCTAAGGGCATCTGGAACACACAACAGCCGATAACTGTATACTTTTTGTCTTTACCTAAAAACGAATTATGCTTCAAACCTTTGCTTAAGAGAATGGATGGTCATTAAAGGATCTAACAAACTCCTGCAAAACCCGAATATTACCAATGTATTCAACGATTTAAAATACAAAGGGCCTACCTTAGGTCCTATAATTTTTCACAACGTTCCGTAACTATACACTGTGTAGTAGTAAAAGTCATAAAGCAAAAGGCTCTATGCCTGTTGTTTGCCCTCTGGCAAGAGCCGCTAGAAAACCATGCATCTGAAAACTGCAGACTTGACCCTTTAGCGACGAGAGTGTACTAAATGGGATACCATTGCATCTAGTCGTTAAATTGTTTACGTTAAAAAGAAATTGGCCTATAGGCCTACTTCAAACCTTTGCTTATGGATGGATTAGCAATACACGGATCTAAAAACTCCTACCAAAACCAGAATATTACAAAAGTGTTTAGCCATTTTAAAATACATACTATATATGGAAGTCACAAAGCATTAACACAAAAAAGGGTATCTGTTTGGAATTTGCCCGCTGGCTAAGAACAGCTAAAGCGCCCTACAGCCAATAACAGTAGGCTTGTTTTCTTAACCCTTTAGCAACAAGAGTGTCTGCAAGCGACTGAGAAACCAATGCAGCTCTTTGATAACGACGTGTTGAGAGACCACGAATTATTATGCAAAACTCGTGTATAATCATTTCGTCGTCAGTATAACCAGTGTTGGATAAACTCACACAAGAAATGAGTTAAACCAAAACTCAACTCATGCACCTCAAAATGAGTTTAAACTCAAACTCAACTCATCCTAAGTAAAATGAGTCAACTCAAACTCAGTTGTTAAATGAGTTAACTCGTAAACTCACACGTTTCATACTAGCACATTCTAATCGAGCAACAATTTTTCCATCATGCCTACTTGTTACAGAAAAATATTTTCCATCAAGAATACATGGTACTTCAGCCATGATGTTCTTAACTGTTCACAATATACAAAATATGCAGTGCTAAATACTGTCCGCTAGCAGTGTTTACGACCCTCCCTGCCGGCACCACTCACCAGTATGGAAAGCCGACGATATAAAAAAAGGCTTGTTTCAACATAATATGTGCCGAGTGCCGAAGAGTGAGTTGAGTTTAAAATAATTGACAGTTACAACTCAAACTCACAGAAAATATGAGTTAACTCAAACTCATAACTCACACTCTTTAAGGTGAGTTAACTCAAATTCATAAATCACAGCAAGTGAGTTAACTCGTGAGTTTAAACTCATATGAGTTAACTCATACCCAACACTGAGTATAACCATATGACGGATTCACCTTGATCTACTACCGATTTGGAATACAATGGTTATACGCTATTGATGAGAAGGTGAGACGGCGAGATATTGTACTGACCACCTTCCATCCTATGTCCACGTTAGCAAATATCCTGACGTTATAGCTACGACATACGAGGATGGACTGGACATTGTCAATAACCGTGTGCTGCAGAATGTATCGGCTGTCGTTTTTCGTTAGCTGCTTTTGAATAATTCATTTCCTGCGACTTAACTTTGGTGGGTACTGCAGAATTTCGAGATAACGATTACAATCCTTAACGCTGCAACTGGATTCAGAAAATGATCCTCAGTCTGGCAATAAGAAAGAAAGCATCCCTAAAATGCATCCTTCTCGTTTTTCTTGGAATTTATGACAGAAGCTCGTTGTGATGTTATGTGGCTTCCAATCTTTCAAATTCCTTTCTGTTTTGAATCAACGATGTGAAAACAACACTCACCGAGTATTCTGAATTTCAACTTTGGACAGTGGTAGTAGTAGTGGTAGTGGTGGTGGTGGTGGTGATAGTAGTAGTAGTGGTAGTAGTAGTGGTAGTAGTAGTAGTAGTAGTAGTAGTAGTAGTAGCAGTAGTAGTAGTAGTAGTAGTAGTAGTAGTAGTAGTAGTAGTAGTAGTAGTAGTAGTAGTAGTAGTAGTAGTAGTAGTAGTAGTAGTAGTAGTAGTAGTAGTAGTAGTAGTAGTAGTAGTAGTAGTAGTAGTAATAGTAGTAGTAGTTGTTGTAGCGTCCTCTCCGATCTTCTGAACGTCTTGTTCTAGGACTACTATGGCTCAGTCCAGATGCTTTGCCTCACTTTGGAACCGACTTCCTCCTTCTGTCCCCAGTGGCGTAGCCAGGTTTTGACACCAGGGGGAGCGAGCACATAATAAAAAGGCCCGCAATTACCAAAATAAATAATTTCAATTAATTATAATCATTATGATTATACGTATTTATTTTTTTATTTTAAATAGAAACACGGAAACATCCAAAAGGTGGCAAAAGCAATGTAAGCTTAGTAAATGAGTAATAGTATAGTATACTATAACGTTAGGCCTACAGTACAATACTGTACAGACACAAACCAAGTAGTACAACAGCCTTTTTCGTCTAGGCTTCACTTTAAGAAAGTTATCGATTGTTTCGTTATAATCCACTGCACTAGCGAACTGTCTTTCGATCGTAATCAAGGCTAAGCCAGGCAGTTTGCCCTCTCCCATTGTAGAATGTACCGTATTACATGTATGTACGTAGGCCTAAGACTTTATGAGTTTGAGTCGCCTGAAAGATCGTTCCGCACCAGCGCTGTTTAGGCCATTGCCAAAGTCAGAAAAATGCGGAAGGCCTACAATGTGGACAGGATAGGATAGGTGGAACACATGTCATTGGCGATCATGAATTTTAGTACATTATTGATGATCACTTCTTCGACACTGGAATTTTCCTTAGGCTATTGATAATACTGATTATTTCTTTGTACATGTCTTCAAATGAAAGAAACTCTAGCACAATTTCACTTCGACTTTCGATGACATCAAAGTACATGCCAATAGATTCCGGAACTGAAAAATTATGGAAGGACTAACATCCAGAGAAAAACTGGATTCGGGGTTGGGAAGGGTCTCAATAAACACTGAAAACAGTTTACAACACTGAAATTAAATTAAAATAACTTTATTATTGCTTTTATAATTAAGATAAATAAATTATTTTTAGTAGCTAAAAAAAGATGCCGGAACGCCGTTCCGGCTGCAAAAAGCACTGGTTACAAGAATACCTTTGCCTCAGCCAGTGCAGTTTTTTTTATCTCACCATCTACGATTCTGTGCAGGGCAACTATTAGGCCTAGTGCTAGTAAATTCTGCAGAATGGCCATCTGGTATCGCAAAGTGTTTTTAGAGTAAACTTGAAGGATTCTATACGATTGCATTTTCTTCTTTTAATATTGAAAGACGAGATAAATTGCCAGAAAAAACGCAGGCCTCTAGGGGCTATCTATAGTGATCCCCAAAAGAAGTGATTTTGAACACTGGAGGTTACCGTGTCGATCAGAATTAAATTTAAATTATGTGCACAGCAGTGCGTTAAGAGGGCATTGGGAACAATCTCCCTAATCCTCGCTTGGAGGCCTGATATTTCACCCGACATTGTGCCAACTTCACTGTATGAATGACCATAAGTCCATGCATAACACATAGGGCCTAGTTATTGACAAACCCAAGTTTTTTTATTGCTAAAAGAAGAACATTCAGGGCCGGTTTAACCACTAGGCGAACTAGGCGGCCGCCTAGGGCGGCACATTTCTGGGGCGACAGAAGAGCTACACAAAGAAATATTTTTTAAACCATTGCCGCCGTTTTGCCAGTCCAGAGGCGTAGGCCTAGCCATACAAGGCGCTCCTTAGGTGCGTACGCACCCCCTGTCACATTCTGCTTTAAGTTTAGGGCCCTATCCTGCCATTTTCCTCCAAGCGCGCAAATTTTAAATTTGGTTCATTGTCTAATGACATATTTAGCCGCTGCCTACGATGTTCAAAAAGCCCGTGTACTGCGTGTATGTATCAGCCTCTCTGCAATCTGAGCTAGTCTGTAACTCTGTATGATGACGGATGGTACTTGTCTATAAATGTACTAGGTAACCCTGATATGTCGGAGTAATTAACCTTGTTCGACCCCGCAGCTGCACATGAGCCAGATTCTCTCTTTTAGATGTACAACCATATAATCTCGCAGCTCCAGCGTTAAGGCTAAAATATGTCTGAAATAGTATGCCTTGTTCGTCTGTCATTTGCTCTCTCTCTCTCTCTCTCTCTCACTCTCTCTCTCACTCACTCACTCTCTGCCTCTCTGTCTCTGTCTGTCTATGTCTTTGTATCTGTCTGTCTGTCTCTCTCGTTTTCTCTCGTTTTCTCTCGCTCTGTCTCTGTCGCAGTCTGTCTCTCTCAATGTCTCTCTACAAGACTTGTGGCCTGTACACTCTAAATTGTACGAACGTATGCAGTATTCAAAGCTCTCTTGAAAAAAAGAAACTAAGACTCAACTGATGGTAAGGAACTTAAATTTAGAGTAGTAGTTCTTGTTGCTTTAATTTTTAAGTAGGGCCTAGTACATGCGTAGGCTAATCTGCTTCTCGTTTCTAGATTTGCTAAAGAGAAAGCGCGAAAAATCAATTTTTGAAATTACATTATATTTGTATAGACTTCGCACGTAGGTAGGACTAGGACTTAGTAAACGTAGCCACAGGAGTTAGGCCTACTAAATGTTCAAATGAAACTGTGCACTGTATCATTAATTAATATTTACATTTTAAATTCCCATTAAGCGTGTTAAACCATACAGCATAGGCTGCATAGCTAATGCAGTTCCAGACTATAACTTTAATTATGGCAAACTTTAAAATTTAAAATTTATTAAGTGCCATATTTTTGTTTAATTTATAAGCAATAATGATTCTTAGACGATTACAATGAACGACGATACTAAATTAAAGATGCAGCATTCGGCTGCATTCCTGTGTGAAGGTTATATTAACTTGATTAATTTAATATTAATTAGGTCAAGTTATCGCACTTGCCAGGGACGCAGTGCGACAGGTTCGCCTAGGGCTACAAATACTCTGGCGCCGGCCCTGAGAACATTGCAAAAATCTTCGGTACTTGCTCCAGGTAATTGAACTTCGTAATTGAAATAAATAAATTTCTACCGACTAGAATAAATAAATTGTGAAAACTGAAAAGGCCCCACATTTTGGAAAATGGTCTCAGGGGGAGCAGCCGCTCCCCTTGCTACCCCCTAGCTACGCCTCTGTCTGTCCCGCACCACCATTCTCTCTGGTAGCGTTGCTTCATCCTTTTCTCACCTTAAATCCTGCTTTTTCTCTCGGGGTCTCGCGCACTGGGAGCGCCTCTGAATGGTCTATACCGCGAGAGGCGCTTTATAAATGCCCATATACAATGCAATACAATACAATACAATACAAAACAATACAATACTGCTACTACTACTACTACTACTACTACTACTACTACTACTACTACTACTACTACTACTACTACTACTACTACTACTACTACTACTACTACTACTACTACTACTACTACTACTACTACTGCTGCTGCTGCTGCTGCTGCTGCTGCTGCTGCTGCTGCTGCTGCTGCTGCTGCTGCTGCTACTACTACTACTACTACTACTACTACTACTACTACTACTACTACTACTACTACTACTACTACTACTACTACTACTACTACTACTACTACTACTACTACTACTACTACTACTACTACTACTACTACTACTACTGCTGCTGCTACTACTACTACTACTATTACTACCACTACTACTACTACTACTACTACTACTACTACTACTACTACTACTACTACATCATATACTACTACTACTACTACTTCTACTCCTACTACTACTACTACTTCCATTACTTCTTATACTACTACTACCACTACTACTACTACTACTATTATGACCACTACTAAAACTTGCAATTGTACTCATTTACAGACTATATATATTCTTCGATCCAATTGGATGAACAGCTGAGTAGGCTCTGTGTGGCGCGTTATACCCAGAACCATAGTTCGAGATTTCGCATTTTACGAATTTCAAAAATGCTCACGAATTTTAAAGAATTTAGAAACTGGCAAAGAATTTTATTATTTGTTTACTTTTCAACTTTTTAAGCAAGTAAATGTGAATGTCACAGGCAATCAATCAATCCGCCGTAATAGCTAGCTGACTATAGCAACACAATTCTTCAGTTACTGTTCTACTTGGAGTCTTGAACTTCGAATTCTATCATAGTTGTGGCGTGTGACTGTGAATGTCAGTCAGCAGAACGAAAAACACCAGTGCCCCAGCTCCAGGGTGACCAGTCAATCACTGGCACAGCGTGCAACCAAACATGGTTTAGGGTTGGCAGCGTTCACTGAGCTGTGTCTTCTTCTTCATCGTCGCTGATTCTAAGTCAGGAACATCCCGCTGCTCCCACTCGACTGTGATTTCTGTATCGCTCTTTTGTTGTTGAACAGTGCTGCCACAGACTGCTGCACAACGCCACTGTCAATGTTAGAAAAAGCCCAACGAATTTTACGAATTTCAACGAATTTTAAAATAGGCCAAAATTTCACGCATTTTTCCGAATTTATACCGAATTTCACGAATTCATGAACCATGCCCAGAACATTCAACGTACATGGACTGAGTTGACAGTGCTTAATATTCTGGCTTATGCCAGTAAAATGCGTCTGTGGGAAGAAACCTTTTTTCTCTATAAAACTGAACAGAAGCCTATAGTTCCATTTTAGTTTATCTTTTTTGCTCTTTGAGCGGTACTATAGATTTGTTCAATTACAATTATCCATGGCTTTTGCATAGTGTGTGGATCAGCAGATGATTCAATCTTATGACTTCTGCCTTTATATTTTAACAAACATATTTTAACAAGCATCAGCCTACGACTTCGGCATATCCTGAAAAGGTCAGCCATTTTCAGAAGGTCAATTGTCTTCTGAGACATTAATATTCTGGTAGCAGTGCAAGGAGCAACAACGAGTAGCAACATACATTTATTACCTCGACATCTTCTTCCAACATCTGTTACATCAGAGTACTTGTTGATATCTTATTGCCTATGTTGCTCTGAAAAAAGCCTACTAATAGCTGCATCGGTTCAATGCTAATGACATTATTGACTCCCACAAGTTTAAAGATGTCCCTGTGCTGTTTAGATGTATAATAGATTTGACTACGTCAAAGAACCATTTTCTTTGAAAAAAACTGTCTGCGTATTTTGCTGAATGAATTCTTTCGATTTGATTTCTTGCCTAGAATAATACATAGGAAGCCTGGCAGATTATCATCTTGATGATGATGATGATGATGATGATGATGATGATGATGATGATGATGATGATGATGATGATGCATCATCGCCAGTAGGTGTCCGATGTCATTTTCACTATGTTCTTCCACTGTAGTCTGTCTACTGCAGTGTGGCTCAGCTTTTGAAGCGATGTCCCACATCATCCGATGATATCGTCTAGCCATTCCTTATGGGGTCGTTCTCTTTGTTGAACCATCCATCCTTCCGAACACTAATGTCTTGATCTTTCTACCATTGCACATTCTGCATATATATGGGAAAACAACCCCAGCTTCCTCTGAATTATCTTCTGCATCATGTTCTCTTTGAGAGGTATTTGTCTATATAATGTTCTGTATTACTAACTTTTTGTGTCCAACCTATTCTCATAATCTTCCTATAAAATTTCTCTCAAAAGCCAGTATCCTTCCCTCAATGTCTTTCGTCATTACCCAGGCCTCGCATCCATCTAACACTCTGCTGAAAACGCATGTTTGCAAAACGCTCTTTTTTCTCTACCTTTATGGGTTTGCTTCTCGAGATCTTATCCATAGCTTTAAATGCTGCTGTCGCCTTTGCAATTCTGACCATTACTTCTTCTACTGTCCAAATCATAAGTCATATTGCTCCCAAGGTCTGTAAACGTTTCAACATTTTCTAATTAAATTCCGTCTACGACTATCTTCTTTGGTAAATTCTTTTCGGCAAATTCAAAAGTTTTTGTTTTCTCAAAGCTGATGTTAAGGCCATATCTCTTTCCTTCTTCGTTCAGCGTTTGTACTGTATGTGCCAATCGCTGTTCGTCATCTCCAATCAGGCCAATATCATCGGCAACGCAAAGGTTATTGACTACCATATCCTAGTTTAAATGTCCATACAATTGCAATGTCATTATGATTGTCATAGGGTCGGTGGTTGCTGGTGTAGTTTGACTGAAAATGCCACATTGTTTGATGACACCGTCAACGCAGCTTCCCAATTGCTGTCAGATGGTTTAGGTGAGGAGACTTTTCTGAGTTGAATTTTACTGTTCTCAACAGAATTGCAGAATTATCAAATTTTTATGATTCTGCTTCATGTGTGCATTGACGCTGTAGCAACTGATTGATTGATCTCGCATTAGGTTATTATGGACTATAAGTTGATGCTGAATGCATTTATATACCTCAGTCACCCACTGAGTTACCAGTTAGGCGATCTACAACTTTAACGATAATCTAGCTGATGAAATGTGGAGCATCATTTATGATGATGTGAAGGGCCTCAGTTCAAATGGCTACTACGCGGACATGACAGACATTTTTTTACTGCCATCAAAACAGCTGGCATGACAAGGAATGTTCTAAGATATGCTTTCCAGAATCTAAAAACTATATAAAAACTGTGATCGTGTGTGACCACCCATAAACTCAATCGATTTGTCTGTTTTCCTGTCTTGTGCAGCGCTGAGAATTCACACAAGCAGCGTAACAGCCGATTTACTTAAGGATACTCGATTGTTTGTGCAGGAGAATCGTGGAGAAAGAGAAGTCTATGTACTAATACAAACATTTTCAGTTTCATGTAGTCTGTTTTAGCTAGCTTTATCTATGCACTTACCAGCGCGGGTGTTGAAGAAGTTTCGATTACACAAATTTAACTTCATAACATGAACTCCTGTTTCACATTCCAAAAAAATTAAGTTTAGGGTTCTGATAAATAAGGCACAGTTAATAATGGCTTAAAGGTAGACTAACAGTATTGCACCAGAAGTAATGTTTGCATTTAGGGGAAAGGCATCATGACGACATACTGAGTGCTTGTCAAGGAAGGTTTTGATATGCCAATGCCTGTTCTCAAAAAAGCAGCACCGCCTGAAGAACACGACTTCAAGTGAAACAGAAGTCGTGTTGAGCCTTGAAGCACATAAGCAGCTACATGTGCCTTATTCGCATGACAACCACGAGGAAGCTGAAAAATTTGCTTTTAAACTTTTTGTATTATTTAATTTGAAACCAGTTTTATAAAATATTACCGTAATTAATAGAATTTGCAGCTACGCATATTCACCTGAAACAATGAGGAAATATAATGATTGCATGAAGCGTATTCAAATCGTTGGAAAAGAAAGTTTGGTGGTAGACTAATGCATTCAAGTAGTGTTTGTGAATATTTCTGGTGCAACATAGAAAAACATGTCAGCGATCGCATCGCTGAGTAATCCACTTGACGTCGTGGTAGATCTCGAGAGATCTCATCAGAGATGAGACTTGCCTAACCTTAGCCATTCACAGTCCACTTACAAGAATATATTTACAGCCCTTAAAGAAAAGAGAAGGTATTAAGATACTCCGAAAACACAACAGTTCGTAGAGGTAAATCATGCGGTTTTGGAAGGTTACAAAAATTCAACATATATGGACTTTGCATACCGCATTGTAAAAGTTAATGCTAAAATATTCCTCCCTCACTGGAAGAAAACGATATACCTAGCCTATATCTTAAGTTAATAACTCGGCAAATTCCGCGATCTTTGCAGATTGCACTTCCCGGTCATAATGCTGCTTTTATACAGACCGCTGTTTCTTAAACTCGAGATCAAATGAATGAAACACGTGAAGCCCATTTAAGTGAATACCTTCCATAATAAAGTAATTCAAACGAAAGCCATTTTGGTGAAATCAGAAACTGGCTGATAATTTCACAACGCAAGCAAACAAAGTGAGCGTCGTTAACGGCATTCAATTCCAACTTAATCCTCTGTCGGATCTTTCCCTTTCATCTGCCTTTATGTCTCTTTGACATTTGGAATTAACAGAATTGCAATTCTGTTTTCACGGACCATCGATTGATATTTCATCCAGCAGGTTGTTTCTGAGTCGTAACTCGAGATCTTATCCAGCAAGCAATATTTCTTCCCTGCCTCCCAGCTCAGCGTCTCTCATGTATGTATCTAAGCATGCAATGTATTGATGTATACATATTATGGATCTATGTATGGATTATACATACACGTATATGTGAAGGACTCTATAAATGTATGTACGTTTCAATACACATAAGCTAAATAACAGCGTCCTTTACGTTACTAATAAAAACGTTGGCTGCAGAAGCGATGTAAAACTCATCAAGACCATGATATTTACTAAATAAGCAGAAAATCTATAGATAACTGAACAGTAAAAATAATTTTGACTCAACCAAACTGTCAGCTTAATGGTACGGATTAGTTTCCACGCAGATTACAATACAGCTGTGCGCATTAGTCTGAGCAATATACTTATAAGGTTCCACAAAGTCTGCAAACCAGCATTCAGCAATGAGCAATTGTAACACTTCCACATTTGCTTCAAAGTTCTAGGTGAAGCGAAGACATATTTGCAGTCAGACCATTTAGTCTCTAGCGATCAGTCGTATGTTAAACGGAGATGAAGTCAGAATCAAAGCTACTGGTTCAATCGGTTTGTCATCAACAGCGTTCTGGCCATCTGGTGGGCGTATAAAAAAGCGTTGTACCAGTCCAGTGAGAATGAGGAATAACTCTGCACGAGCCAAGGCTTCACCGAGACAAGAACGCCGTCCTAAAGAAACAAAACTTAGAAAACTTGTAGGCCTATCTTTTATCAAGACTTAGCGATTGAATATTACTAGGACTGTAATAATTATCGTTACTCTTGTTACTGTAGTTTTTGTAATTGATTGTTGGCATGAGTCGAATAATAATAATAATGACGATGATGATTATATTAACAACAACAAATAATAATAGGCCTAATAATAATAATAATAATAATTATCATTATTATTATCATTATATTGTTATATTAATAGTGGTATTTGTTCTTGCAAGGATTAATTTTACTGTTATTACTGTTATTGTATCATTAATTACAATGACTAAGCTTACTAAAAATAATTGTTATTTTTATTATACTTATGACTTTAAAGTTTAAACTAATAGAAATTTACCTCGCACTACTACTACTACTACTACTACTACTACTACTACTACTACTACTACTACTACTACTACTACTACTACTACTACTACTACTACTACTACTACTACTACTACTACTACTTCTACTACTAATAATAATAATAGTTCTACTGCTACTGCTGCTACTATTGCTACTGTTACTATAACTACAACCATCACCACTATCAACACTTCAAAACGTGTGAATTTACAGAATTAAATTTTACGATAGGTCTGAAATACTAACCAAGAGAAAACGAAATAACGGATTCTCTGCAGATTACGTGGCCATCTTTGTCCAAAAATCTTTCCGGTCGAAATAGATCCGGATCTTTGAAAACCTTTGGATCCTTGTGACATGCGTAGAGATTTATCAGAACCTATTAAACACATGAGCTATTTATGTATATTTTGAAGGGTTAATTTGACATACTATTTCCTAATCAAACGCGCTGCTACACCCTGTCACAGCGGTGCAAAACCCAGTTTTTTTTAAAGACGAACAGTACTTTTTGTAGTTTCTTGTTTTTGGTGTATTTTTGTTTTTTTTGTTGTTGTAGGCTATTGGTTTTTTGTTTTGTTTAAGGTTTTCGGATTTCGGATTATAAAAATACATAAAGATGGCATAAATAAGAATCAAGCCCAACTTAAAAGTTTTCGCAGTTACTGTTTTTTAACCAAACAAAAA
The DNA here is from genome assembly GCA_963556255.1 of Allolobophora icterica. NCBI lineage: Eukaryota > Metazoa > Annelida > Clitellata > Crassiclitellata > Lumbricidae > Allolobophora > Allolobophora icterica. Next base: position 96,025,909 of record OY744602.1, on the reverse strand, counting down.
GCAGAAAGCCAAAAAACTAATTTTTTTGCCTCTACCCAATCATGCAGATGGTAGACGTAGTTATAAACCGTCCAGAGACAGTTAATAACTATATTGACGTTCTTACGAAGCTGAGAACGCAGTGAAAGCGGGAGGTAGGTGGATGGAGAAGCTAGAAAGCTACAGATGCGAAGCATTTGAATTAAGAATAAGAATTTGACGAAGATTGATCATGTGTCGAAATCGGGTTGTCTGACGAAGAAGCAAACTGATGCAGCCATAATGAAACCAGAATGCTTCAAATTAAACAAATCTAAATTTCGGTGACGTCTTTGTGCCTATTTCTTAAGACGTGAACAAGGTAAGAATTGTCGGAGAGTTTGAGGTTCAACTCCCCTAGTCTTTCTTAAAACCATCGGTTAAGTCTTTATTGCAGGCTCCAGAGGTCGTTTCCAACCCCTCAGTTGTGCTATTGTGATTAGGCATTATTTGACTCTGAGTCTCTGACAAAGAGAAGACATTACATTTTCCATAGTGTACCACGTATGCTTGTACGCACAACATGAAGATAAATATCGGAAAGACAAAGATTATGAGGATAAGTGCAGGGGAGGAGGAGATCGAAATGAAAATAACAATAAATGGAGAGGAGGTGGAACAGGTCAAGAGCTTTTGTTACTTGGGAAGTGTGATAACAACAGATGCAAGATGCCATAGTGATATTAAACGAAGGATAGTATTGGGAAAAGACGCGTTCACGAAAAGAGGAGAATTGATGAGAGGAGGACTGAGCAAAGACCTAAAGAAGAGACTTGTCAAGGCACTGGTATGGAGTGTGGTACTGTATTGGTCGGAGACGTGGACCGTCAGGAAAGAAGATATCAAGAGATTGGAGGCCTTTGAGATGTGGATATGGAGAAAAATGGAAAAGGTGAGCTGGACGGAGCGAATGACAAATGAAGAGGTGTTGCAAAGAGTAGAAGAAAAAAGATCACTGATGACAACGTTAAGAGAAAGACAAAAGAACTGGATTGGACACATATTAAGAGGAGACTCCCTCTTGAGAGAAATCATAGAGGGGAGATTGGAGGGAAGGAGAAGGAGAGGAAGACCGCGACAGATGATGCTGGGATGGATGATGACCGAAGGATACAGCGGATTGAAGAGAAAAGCACAGCAAAGAGAAGAATGGCGTCATTGGAAGTGGAAACCTGCCGAAGGGCAGAGAACTTAAAGAAGAAGACCACGTATGCATTTCTGAATTTTCTCAACATAGGAATTGATATTGATTCGAGTCTGACTTGCAGAACTGCTAACGTGGAATCAGTTGCTTTCAAAATTCGTTGACGTCAGTTTGCAAAATACGGATGAAATGTTTAACCTCCCCAGTCTATTTTCAACAATTCCACACTGGACGTAAACATTAATAAAATGCTCTTATACGAATAAACACATATGTTTTCTAGACACCAAACCCTTGAACCTCATAAACATGAATAATTGGTGTGTATAATTTTAAGATATTACCAAAGTTCCAGCTGGTACAAAGTATTCGCCAACATTAGTATCACTTAGCGTTGTATGAGGAATAGCCAATGGAGCCAAAGTTTTCCAGCGTAAAATCTCCAGCATTGTTGCCTCTACAAAGGACAATCTGGGCTGGTCATTTATGGATGGAAGCGCATCTCGAGGAATAACAGCATCTATTTCTGCCCTTAGACGATCCTGCACATCGGGGTTGTTGGCTAAAGCGATCAGTGTCCAAAGAAGAGTATTTGCTGTTGAATCAGTTCCTGCAGCAACCATATCTCGAAGTGTGAATCTCAGTTGCTCAGTATCATAATCTGGACCTATGCTCTCCACATATCTACGCACAAAGCAATCGTCTGCACCGTCTTGGAGACTTTTTTCAGTCTCCTCTAGAAGAATCTTGTGAATTAATTTGTGATTTTCGATCAGCTTACGCAATTTGTTTCGATGAGAGGGAAGAAATCTAAGTATAGGAGCAACTTCTAAAGCCGGATCTATATTTTTGGCCCACCGCATGTTTTGATATCCGAGCTCAGTCATTCCAAGATCATAGTCCTGTCTGCGTCCAAAAATTATATTTGTGATGATGTTTGTTATGCAGAGGTACACAAGTTCTTTGGGATTAAAAGAGTTTCCATGTTGTGCAATTGCATAATCTGTGAAGAATTCAACTTCCGCTAAGATCCGTGACTCCATTGTGCTTTTATCTCCGAATCCAAATTGCTTTAGAATAGAGAGTGACAGTTGGTGGTATTTCTTCCATTCTTGAGTAGTTTTCATTGAAAACAAACCTAGAAACAGGCAGTAAATTATCGCAATCCTTTCATTGAATGTCGTGTGACGTCGTGTGACGTGGATGTCGTGTGACGAATAGTGTTGAGAAACCTTATGCAAATCTCTTAAACTCACGGCTGCTGAACTAGTCCCCTAAGCCGCCGCCGTTAGCCGCCGAGCCGCAAAATTTTCTGCAAGCCGAAAAACCGCCTAACATTTTGCGGCTTGGCCGAAAAACCGCCGAGAGTTATTTCACGGCTAGCCGCCGCAAAAAAGTTCAGCTACAACATGCACAGAGATGCGATTATAAGGTTTGCACGCTGGCTTGAGGTCAGTGAGAATACTAATTACTAACTAGAGTCATGACTTTTGTAAATTACCTCACAAGCTCGGATTTACTTAATCTGTTCTGTTTTGCATAACTTTCTGTGTGCAACACATCATGGCCGTTCATTTGTTTATAGCATTGTTTTACAGTTCTAATGTATAATTAATTGCCTTATTGGAACTCAGAACTCTCTATAGTCGATGCACTTTATGAACAAACTATGTTTCAAGCCGTAATTTTTTTGCCGGATGAATTTTAGCCGAAAAAGGTAGTTTACGAATTTTTACGGCTAGCCGAAAAACCAGCCGTAAATTTGCTCAAGCCAGCCGTTAACCAGGATAATTGCGGCTTAGTGGTATATGCTGAACAGCATTGGTTTACCTTAAGCACTGTTCGAACCTCGAATTCAAACCATGTTTTTCTCGCCGAAAATATTTATTTTGAAGAACCGTAGGCCTATAAAGCTTCCAAATGCGCTCGTATTGCTAGAAAGCATTAGCTTTACGGCGTAATTGGAATTCCCGCAAATGATTTTAGGAATGTCTTAGTTATGCTGACCTTTGCTATTCGGATTGATAACGCTTTCAGTGTAAAACGGGCTTCTTCCTGAGAATGCAGAAGAATGGCTAACTAGTGCATCTTCGATAACTTTCCTGCTGTTCAGTATTAGAACAAATCTGAAAAAGGACAGAAATGCAGGTGTGTTTGAATTGCAAAATGAGCCACAGGAGTGCATAAGTCCGTCCTCAGAACTAGGGGTTTGCCTTTTAAACAACAAGATAGTCGCAATTGTAAAGAAGATGAAGCTGTACAATGTACGTAATATCTTCAATTAGCATAATCCTCTGCAGCTCAAGACAAATTCATTGTCTGCGACGGTGTTTCTTTTTCGAAAGTAAGCCTTATGTGTCGAGCATTAAAGAAAATTGTGTACTACAGACATCCTTGAGGTCCTTTTGACGCTAGGTTCTAACATTTCTTCTCACAGAAAATGTCTGTCGTAGGATTAGTAAGGAGACACATACTGGGACATTTGAGTGAGTGAGATATTTTAAAGGACAGTCAACAAGAACTAATAGGAGATCGCTTGTTTTAGACAAAACCGTTACAGTTCTCTAAGTAGGTCTATGAAAAGATAGGCAAGGGAAAGCCTGCCCATGAAGTGTAACCTAGAATGTATCAAGGCATTTGACAAAATATCTCATATAAGGTTCGCCAAAGAGTTGTAATAATGTGGAATTACAGATAACTACTAACTAGAATTTAGAGCTAGAATCAGTGTCGTGGTCTACGCGGGTGCATGCATCAAGGGAAGAAAACCGACGCGTCAACAAGCTTGTTTACAACGCACGGAAAATTCTGCAGCAAGCTGTCAACATTAATTCGGTGCATGCAACAAGGATATACGTGTTCAGTAGGACTTTCCAGGGAAAAGTACAGTGACGTCACAGAACGTTCTGGAATCCGGGAGAACTCTATATAAGATAGACCTGCTGTACATTAAGGGCCTTTTGACGAAGATTTGTAAACGTTGAAACATTGATCGTATGACGTTCAATCGAGACCAGCCAACCTGTGTGCTGTCTACGATTGTGATATTTGATAGACGAGTTGACTTACTCTACACTTAATCGACTTTATTTTTAAATAAAGATCTTTTAATAGTTCCTTCGTTGGTTCGTCGTTGCGATCGAAGGAGTCGACCGCGACATTATTGGTGTCAGAAGTGGGATCATCGGTGTTGGATCCGGTGAAGAAGACGCGAGCCGGCGGAGGAAGGAGTCAACCCGGAGGATCAAGAGACGGTCTGTTCCAGACAGCGAGCGGATCGAGACGCCTTTCTACCGTGGGAGACGGGTGAATCGGCATACGACAGTCGGACGGACGAAGTGCGTCGTTCGGCTGAGACAGCAGAAGACAGCAGTCAACATACGGGTAAGATCCTAGGTGTTGTCGTGGCTGAGAAGGAGAAAAGAGAGTGGAGTTGCAGCCGAGTGGGAGGCAGCCATTATTTCTCTTTCAATATCTGCTGATTATTTCTTTGAAATTTGATCCATTGTTGTGATCGAGGCCAGACTTGCGTGAACTTGTATAGTTTTTGCGTACTTGGCGAGTGTACTTCTTTGGATACTGCATAGTTGCACTTTGGGTTGTGGAATTTTCCTTTTGTGTGGCGGGTTTGCCGCGTGGTGTCTGTTTTTTTTTGTTGATTGTTGTTGACTGACTGTTTCTAAAAATGGAAGCGTTGACAACAGAGATGCAAGCGAATATTCGCAAAATGTCGTCTGAGCGCCTTAGGGTGTATCTTATGAAGGCAGGAAGGGACGAAGATGATGTTATGTCATGGGATCGAAATCAATTAATGGAAGAATGGGCCATGGAGATTGGAAAAGAGGAAGAGGAATTTAAGGGTAGTCCAATATCTCCAACAGGAGTGGATTACGAGCTGCAGAAGCGCCGTCTGGAGTTCGAAATCCGTAAATATGAAGAACAAAGGGAGGAACGGAAGGAGAAGGAAGAAAGAGAAAGGGAGGAACGGAAGGAGAAGGAAGAAAGGGAGGAAAAGAGGAGAGAGGAAGAAAAGAAAGAACAAAGGGAGAAGGAAGAAAGGGAGGAAAAGAGGAGAGAGGAAGAAAAGAAAGAACAAAGGGAGAAGGAAGAAAGAGAAAGGGAGGAACGGAAGGAGAAGGAAGAAAGGGAGGAAAAGAGGAGAGAGGAAGAAAAGAAGGAACGGAAAGAGAAAGAAGAAAGAGAAAAGAAGGAACGGAAAGAGAAAGAAGAAAGGGAGAGGAAGGAAAAGCAGGAAGAACGAAATGTTAGAGATTCTTTAGCAAGTCGTACTAAGCGTTATAGTGATGCCCTTAAGAATATTCTTTGGAAATTTCCTTCCGACCCTATAGAAATTCCAGGTTTCTTTGATCACTTGGATGGTTTGTTTAATGTGTATGAGGTGGATGAAGATGTTAGAGCAAAATTATTGCTAGCCATTTTAAGTGAAAGAGCTAAGGCATTAACCATGCGCCTTACTGAGGCACAGCTCCATGACTACAAATTCCTGAAGGAGTTTTTGCTAAGGGAGTTTAAGATAAGCCCTTCAAATCTTAGAGCCCGATTTTGGTCGTTGCACAAAGCATCGGACGAATCATTTACGATCTATTCATCCAAATTGCGTGTGGCTCTTATGTATTATTTGAAAAGTAGAAAGATAACTGATGAGTTTGATAAACTTGTAAGTTTATTGGTTGCGGATCGGATTAAGGAGTCCTTGTCGAAGGCTTGTTTAGATTATATCTTGGCCCAAGAAAAAGAGGAGTGGTTGAGCTGTGAAGACATAGCTAATGCGGCTGACATTTATGTAGCGTCGCATGATGGTGGGAATGACTTAGTATGCCGTAGTCATCCGACACCGAAGTATAACAATTGGACGAGAGGTCAACCACATGTTCAAGTCAATAACCAGACAGCTCAACCCAAGTCTCCCAAACCGGAAATAAGGGGTGAAGCCAAGATAGGTGCGAGGGTGTCTCAGGAGGAGGCCAAGGTAAAGGGTCTCTGTTTCCTATGTCATCAGAAGGGTCATAGGGCAAGGGAGTGCCAGACCAAACCAAGTTCTAAAAAGGTGAGTACTTGTATATTTGGGAACCCAACTGAAGAAGTGATCGACTCATGTGTTGAGAAGGTCAACGTGTTGCATGAGATACCTGAACAGGTAAAGCAAGGGAATTTATTGGATAATTCTAAACCAATAGGGTTGGAAACTGCTGTAAGGGTATACGAGAATAGTATTGATGGATTACACGAGAGGTCGTATATCAATGTACAGATTGAAGATCTCCCTTCTCAGCCAGCATTATCTGATTCAGGAGCAGAAATTTGTTGTATTGATAAGAAATTAATTGAGTCACTAAACTTACCCGTGATTAAACGGATTAATATAATTGGTTTTCAGGGAGAAGGATGTAAGGCAGATGTAGTATACCTACAAATGAAATTAGCTAATTCAATGGAAGGAACGACAAACATTGCGCCATCTTTGTGCGTCATGTTCGCTGCAGTCCCTGAACTAAATGAACGGGTTATTTTGACACCCCATGTTGTGGACCTATTAAGGGATAGTTCGCAATATGTAGTGATGGTAGCTGGCGTAGATCGATGTGTACAAATAAATAAAGGGGCAGAAGAAGATAACTTAGAAGTTAATATCGAGAAAAGTAACAGCAACGAATCCTTGCCGTCAGAAGTGAATGAATATTCTCAGGAGCAACTAGTTGATGATTCAGATAATTTTCTTGATGTTGAGTCAACAGAGTTCAAGTCTGATGAGGGAGTAGCGAATAATGATACTTTATTGCGTGAGCAACAGAATTGTCACAATCTTATATCTTGCTGGCAACAAGCGAGACAGAATAAAAATAATTTCTTTATAGATAATAACCTCCTGTACCACAAAGGGGAAATTATGGGACATAAGGTTAATCAATTATGTTTACCGGAAGATAGAATCGAGGTTGTCTTGCGAGTAGCACACCATGCCCCATGTGCTGGGCACATGGCTTTTAAGGCAACGAGAGCCAGGATCAAATTAAACTTTTGGTTTCCAAGAATGGATGAGAGGATTCGCGAATATTGTGCGTCTTGTCAAATTTGTCAACTAAGAACTCCAGTTAAAGTGGCAGATCGAGTCCCGATCACTCCTATTCCGAGGGCGGATGAACTCTGTTTTAACCATCTAAATATGGATTGTATTGGCCCTATGGTAGTGACTGGAGAATCCAACAAATCGAAACCCCAGTACAATTATGCTTTGGTTCTGGTGGACAAATTTTCTCGTTGGCCGATGGCGTATCCTCTTAGATCGCTGAATGCAAAGGGAGTTTGTGAAGCTCTGTTGCAAGTTTTTACAACTTTTTCTATTCCAAGGATCATCAGTTCTGATTGTGGTACCAACTTTACCAGTCGTTTGACGAAAGAATTTTTGCGGCGAATGGGTTGTAGTCCCAGATTTAATACCCCTGGACATCCTGAGGCAGCTGGATTGGTTGAAAGATGCAACCAAAGCTTGAAAACCATGATCTTTAAGCTTGCTCAATCTGATCCTCGTGGATGGCACCAATTGTTACCGTTTGTTCTGTGGAGCCTTAGAGAAAAACCTTCAGGCACGACTCATATTTCGCCATTCACTATGGTTTATGGAACTCTTCCTCGGGGTCCACTTAGTGTGTTGAAGGAATCGTGGGCTGGCGAACGAAAAGTACCTCTTAACTTAGGTAAATCACCCGAAGAGTATCTCCAATCACTGAAGGAAAACCTCGAATTCGCGAAAGTTTATGCAGATTACTATAGTGATATAGAAACAAAGCGGTATGCAGATTATTATAACTTGCGTAGTACTGACAGAAAATACGAAGTTGGAGATAAAGTAGCAGTATTAGCACCAGATTTTGGTAGTTCTAAATTTTATAGTCGATGGCAAGGACCTGCTACCGTAGTCAAGGTTAAATCCCCATATTCTTATATAGTAGAAATAGAGGGAAAACAAAGACATTTACACGCAATAAGATCAAGCGATACCATGAACGACTCGAACAAGCGATGATCAATAGCTGTTCAGTAATTGTTGATCAAGATGAAGAATTTGGTATAGTAGAGGTTGTAGATCAGGAAGAACGTGAACAAATAAGTCCGAGTAAGCGAATTGATCCTCTGATTATAGCGCATCTTTCGCAAGAGGAACAGAAGCAACTTTTTGAAGTTTTGGATCGGCACACGGCAGTATTTGTGGATAAACCTGGGTATTGTCCAGTATTAGAACATGAAATTAAGATAACTCATGATTTCACTCCTAAGCGTTTAAGGGCATATAAAGTACCTGAGCTACTTAAACCTGAAGTACAACGCCAGATAGAAGAAATGTTGGCATTAGACATCATTCGACCATCGAAAAGTGAAATGGCCAGTCCGGTAGTTTGCGTTTTAAAGGGACCCAAAGGTCAAAATGGCGTTCGACTGGCAATTGATTATCGCCATGTTAACAAATATTCTCTAGGTGATTGTTACCCGACCCCAGACATTGCTGACATCTTACAAAAGGTGGGACGGGCAAAGTTTATTAGTGTTTTCGACGCGAAATCGGGGTATTGGCAAATTCCAGTTCGGAAAGAACATCGATGGCTTACGGCATTCGTATGTGATGCAGGACTTTTTGAGTTCACAAGGATGCCGTTTGGACTCAAGTCCGCTAGCAATACCTTTATTCGTGCTATGACCCAGGTTTTACATCCAGTGCGAAGTTTTACCGAACCATTCGTCGATGATATGGCAGTGGTTTCAATGAATTGGAATGACCATTTAGAACATCTAGAGAAATTCTTGCAAACTATTGAGGAAGCAGGACTCACTTTGAATTTAAGAAAATGTAATTTTGCACAAAACAAAATAAAGTTTGTTGGCCATATAGTAGGGTCAGGTTGTATTGAACCTGATCCAGGTAAGATCGCTACGATCAATGATATCCATCCTCCAACAACAAAGAAAGACGTTAGAAAGGTTATGGGTTTTTTCAGTTACTTTCGAAATTTTATACCTGCTTTAGCTGAAAAAGCACGGGTAATAACTGATTTGACACGAGATAACATACCTACGAAGGTGCCTTGGGAGCAAAAGCATCAAGAAGCACTAGATAAGTTAAAGGATGATCTCAGTAAAGCTACACAGTTGCATACCATTGATTTCACTAAGGAATTTGGTTTAAGTGTTGACGCAAGTGCCACCGCGGTTGGGTGTTGCTTGTTTCAGTGGACCGAAGAAGGTCAGGAAAAACCAATTGCTTTTGCTAGCCTTAAACTTACAGATACACAGATGCATTGGTCTACAATTGAGAGAGAGGCTTTCGCAGTAATTTGGGCACTTAAACGATTCAAGTCATGGATATTCTTATCAAAGATAATCATTTATTCAGATCATAATCCTTTGTCTTATCTCACAGATGCAAGCCCTAAGAGTGCGAAACTGACTCGTTGGGCGTTAGCATTGCAAGAGTTTAACGTGGACTTTCGATATCGTCCTGGACGTCAGAACACGGTGGCTGATTTCCTCTCTCGGTTGTGACTCGGAGGGTGAAGGGGGGAAATAGCCCGACACACAAGGATCAAGCCCGCAAATTGTATAGATAAATTGACTAACTGATGTGTTTTGTTTTGTTTGTATATGCTTTGTCGAGATGGAGTCTGGAGGCCCGGCTTGATTGTGATGACCCGTTCGGGATGGTGCTGAAGACGTGTCATCATCTGAGGGCGGAGGGAATGTCGTGGTCTACGCGGGTGCATGCATCAAGGGAAGAAAACCGACGCGTCAACAAGCTTGTTTACAACGCACGGAAAATTCTGCAGCAAGCTGTCAACATTAATTCGGTGCATGCAACAAGGATATACGTGTTCAGTAGGACTTTCCAGGGAAAAGTACAGTGACGTCACAGAACGTTCTGGAATCCGGGAGAACTCTATATAAGATAGACCTGCTGTACATTAAGGGCCTTTTGACGAAGATTTGTAAACGTTGAAACATTGATCGTATGACGTTCAATCGAGACCAGCCAACCTGTGTGCTGTCTACGATTGTGATATTTGATAGACGAGTTGACTTACTCTACACTTAATCGACTTTATTTTTAAATAAAGATCTTTTAATAGTTCCTTCGTTGGTTCGTCGTTGCGATCGAAGGAGTCGACCGCGACAATCAGGAAATGGCAAAACGAACTCATAGGAGTCAAATATTCATGCTAGACAACAGCGAGAAGGTTGCTCGGCAAAGTATCAATGCCTGGACCACTGCTATTCAAAATTTGTATTAAAACATAATTGATTGAATGTCATTCAAAATTTCAAATTTGACTTATGATAGAAATTATGCGCAAAAGTGGTTGATGAAGAAATAGTCAAGAGGATTTAAAGAGTTTCCATTTATCACTGGACTCTCAGATGCTCCTTAACTTGAAAAGTGCAAAATACCGTATCAGGAAGAGAAACAGGAGCTTCCAAATGAAATGTAATAAGTTACTGTTACAAAGTGTGCGAGGCAATCACGGAATTGGAAGTGATTAATGATTATGGATAAGTTTGTAAGACCTTCAAGGCAATCTGCCTTGAACCTAACTTAAAGGCCGACTCATCCTTAGATGTGATCGTGATAACAGTAGTCTACGGAGACAAACATACACAGTGAGTAGTACAGATTAATGGTGAGACCAGAGTTGGAATCTAGCTATAGAATTCATAGCTGAATCATGAAGTAGAACACCTTGGAAAAGTGCCAAGACAGCAACCAAAAGGTGTTGGGGTGCAAAGTTCAGTAGTATGAAGAGATGTAAAAAATGCGCTCCTGGTAACATTAGAGAGAGGAAGGAATAAGCGAGACCTAATTGAAGCCTATAAGATTATCACTGGAAAGGAAACAGGGAAGAGATTTTATTATTAGCACACAAGAAAAACGACGCGAGACCACGCAGGTAGTTATTATGGGAGACTCTAACATCCATGTTGAAGTCTCCACCGATCCAAAGGTTACGCACTGCCTTGATCTTCATTCACATTTAGGCCTCCAGCAACATATCAAGGAACCCACCCATAATTGGGGTGGCCCTTTTGATCTACTAATAACATTCGAAGACACCGTGATCCAGGACTTACGCATTCATCCACCAGCGTCATCTCATCATGGTATTTTGGAATTTACCATCCATCACCTTTACTCCCAGCCAATTCATGCTATTCGTATGATACGCGGCTGGAGTAGACTAGACAGTCAATCTCACAACAATGCTCTTGGAGATCGATGCTCTCTGCTGACCCTGCTGTTCTGGACTCGTTGTCCGTCTCTGAACTATTCGACCTCTATACCTCCACTATGCGCGAACTATTGGACAAGATGCTACTATCGAAAACGATCCGAACTCGAGTCCGTCCTCTTGCGCCGTGGTTCGACGCCGAGTGTCGTCAGTCTCGTTGTCGTGCTCGCTGTCATGAACGCCGTTTCCGTCGTACTCAAGATCCAGTCGACAAGCGTGTTTGGGCTTCTCAACTTCGTGTTCTTCATCGCCTTTACCACTTGGGAGAACTTAGTAACTAAGAATGAAAAGAACCCAAAGCGTCTATGGGCTACCATATCGGGTCTACTGGGCCATACCTCCAACAAAGTTACCTCTCCGACCTTCTCGGCGGATGACTTCCTTCAGGTTTACGTTGAATTGAGCGCGCACATTTCGCCGACCTTCATCTCAGCGACCTCAATTCGCCGCCGCGAAACACAGCGCCTACCCAATTCGCCGCCATCAAACACAGCGACTACACAATTCGCCGCCATTCATTTCAGCGCTGCTTCAAAAGGGCGTTGCTAAATACCAGGCGTAAACAACACGTGTTCTAGACTAGAAATTCAAAGCAAAACCAAAGCAAAATTGGTTGCCCATCTTCTTCACGGATCCGAAGTTGGCGGTCGTCGTATCTACAGAGACACAGCGGAACGCATTAAAAACATCGTGTTGGATTATGCCAATCGACCGCTTCTGGACTCTTTGCGTGGCATCTCGCACAACTTGAACCTCCAGGTTTAGCTATTGCCTACTTAGCATGTAACAGGTTTAGCTATTGCCTACTTAGCATGTAACAGGTTTAGCTATTGCCTACTTAGCATGTAACTGATTAACTGAACAAACGATTTAAGCTTAAACTATTCGATAACTATTTGAATTATTTCCAATTAAATTTAAATGTAAACTGTTCGAAAGTTTCATCATTAAAATAAAATATAGGTTATCATAATTATGTAGTCGCTGTGTTTGAAAATAAAATATAGGCCTAGGTTATAATCATAAGAGTCGCTTAAATGAATGGCGGCGAATTGTGTAGTCGCTGTGTTTGATGGCGGCGAATTGTGTAGGCGCTGTGTTTCGCGGCTGCGAATTGAGGTCGCTGACATGAAGGTCAGCGAAATGTGCGCGCTCAATTCAACGGTTACCCTTCCTTCATGCACAGATGGACAAACTGGAGGCAATCCGGGCTTCCACTGCTGATGCCCCACCACTAATATTCTCCTCCACTGCGTTCGGCCCATCTCGGAGGATGAACTTCGTCGAGTCATAAATTCCTCTAACCATACATCATGTGAACTTGACCCCCTACCACTGTTCGTCATTGTAACTGTGATAGATGCTATAACCCCATTTTTGGTCTATACCTTTAATCGGTTCCTTATTGAAGGGTCCTTTTCGGCATCACAAAAGAGGACCCTAGTTCTTCTTACTATAAAAAAGGCCTAACCTTGACCCCAATGGTTGTTCAAACTATCGCCCGATTGCTTACATCACCTTTCTGTCTAAAACACTGGAGCGCCTAGTTGCCATACAATTTCTTCCCTATCGTGAACATTCTCACCTTCTCCCATCTTGTCAGTCTGGATTTAGAACATCCAATTCCACTGAAACTGTTCTTCTATCCCTCCTATTCGACATCTACCTGGCTACTGATAAGTCTTGCCTTACTTTTCTAGCTTTCTTTGATATATCATCAGCCTTTGACATGGTCGATCATGAGATTCTTCTTCGCCGTCTTCAAATCTCATGTGGCTTATCTGGTTCCCTCTCTGCTGGTTGCAATCCTATCTTACTGAGTACCTCAAGAACGCCTTTGGTTAGGATTTACTTTGCTATCTATCAGGGTTCTGTTCTTGGTCCTATCCTTTACATCCTTTTAACCTCTGGCATTCACTCTCTCTCTTCTGTAAGCATCTTGCATCTGGCCATCTCTATGCTGATGATGTGCAAACTTATGTCCATGGTCTCCCCGCTTACCAACTTCTTCTTGTTCGATCCATTGACTCCCTGTCTCATGATCTTCGCTCTTGGATGCTCTCTAATCGGTTGAATCTAAACTCCTCTAAACCCCAGCTCCTATGATTTCGTATAAAACAGCAACTATCTAAACTCGATTTATCTCTTCTCTCAGCTCACTTTACGACCTTCTCATACTCTACGAATATCCGCGACCTGGGGTCACCTTAGACAGTTCACTTACCTCTCCTTACTTACTCGCACTTTCTACTATTATTTGAGGAGATTGCGAGCTCTCCGTCGATCCGTCTCTCCTGCCGTTTTCACTACCATTATCCATGCATTCATCTGTTGACGCATTGATTATTGCAACTCTTAACTGGTAGGCCTTCAGAAAGTCCGTCTTTCTGCTCTTCGATCGGTGCTTAACGCCGCTGCTCGCCTCATTGTTCATCGTTCTCGATTGTCGTCTATCTCTACTTACATTACTGATGTCTTGCATTGGATTCCTGTCTCCGCTCGTATCCACTTCAAGATCATAATGTGGCGTTCGCCGCCCGGACGCCTGCCCTGCCGCGCCGGGCGGGTTCCTGTGGTGACTCCAGCCCACTACCCGTCTGGAGCCACCCGAGTCACTGCCTTGCCTATTGTCACCGTCAAATATCTTATCTCTGTCCATAGTGACCATTCCTGTCAGAGGAGGTTCAGGGTTTACCGCTTTACTAAGAGAGGCTACACTGTAGAGCTCGGTCTCGGCATCAAACTCTGCCACTTCCGCGGTCACCGGGTGGGCAACGTCCTGAGGATGGCCGTCCTTCAGGACAGGGTTCGATCTTTTACCTGCAGCAGTCTTTGCCTTTCTGTGTACCTTCCTAGTTACGGGCTTTCTCTTCCTCTCTACCTGGTCTGAACTTTGACGGACCATTCTGCACCTCGTGACTCTTGAACTATCGCCGTTATCATGGAACACCAAACGTTCTCTAAGTTCAGGGAACAAGGAGTACTTATGACGAGTCTCTGCGTCATGTAATAGAAGACACGTATCCATCGGGCAACGCGTCTCCTTACTGTCACGTATCTCTAGCTGTGTTTCCGTGTGCGGCATACCGGCCTCACAATAATGAATTCTGCTTCGAAAGATAACGGGTCTCTATGGCACTCTGATAGTGAAGGTCCTCTCTCTATAACCTTCGCTATCTACACACACAGACCTTTGTTCTGACCTACGCACGAGGGGGCCCAACCTCGCACTTCAATCAGTCCTCAGAGCTGTGTGTTGCGACAAGCAAATAATTATGTTCTATCTGGATACCCGACTACCCGGACTTTCTCGTATCGTTTACTCTTGGTCTGCGTTAATGTTCCTTTAACCGGGAACTCTCGTACACTTCACCTTGGGACTAACTTAACTTTGGCTATGAAACCTCGGACGGGTCTCTACCGGACCTGGGTACCCGAATACCCGACCCGAGCTTTGATCTCTTGGTCTGACCTCTTTCCGGTTTATACAACCTTTTGTCCTCCCACTATTCAGAATTAGTCTGTCTCGAGACCTGAGCAGCAGAGTGGGCCCTTACTCCACTAGCCGTATCTCTTGAACCTGACTCTCTGAATAAAATAGAGAACGTAACAGTTGTGTCTTTTTCCGGGAGCTCACAGACTCGTAGGCTTCGTTTCTCGGTACTCACACTCGATTCTGCTAGCGGTATCTGTGGGTAAATATCAGTAAGTTTACCCCGTTATTGCACACAGACCTGTGTAGCTTCCCACCGTGGGAACTTTCCCGAACACTGGAACAGACAACGGTCGGATCGTCCGGTTGGTCTCCCGGACGGATATTGGCCGGTAAACCGCGGGAGTAACTATGACGCGTAAAGCAGCCAAACCCGGATACCGCGTATTTAGATTCACGGGTTGTTCCCCAATGTTATCGAACAGTTTCAACAAGATCGTCCCGGTACTTCACCGGACGTCACCAGCGTAATGTTTCTCCGCACTTTACCGATACAGACCTGTGTTTTCTATATCTCTGACAATCGGTCTCTCCCCGAGGTTTACTCAGCCTGTTAAACTTCCACAATCGGGTTTCAGACCGGCTCGCGATCTAACGGCAGGGTGGGCCCCGAACCTGTCGAATCGGCGGTCAATCCAATACCCAAGAGTGATTAGTTTTTGCTGTAACTCGGGATCGCACTGCTCAGCTTTTATGGACGATACTTTAACTGAGTTATCACCACCGGGTCTTTGCCCGTTTATATCTGACGGTCAACACCGGGTCTTTGCCCGCGTATCTCCGGGTCTTTGCCCGTGTATTTCTAACGGTCAACAGCGGGGCCTTTCCGCGAGTATCTCTGACGGCTACCACCGGGTCTTTGCCCGTTTATATCTGACGGTCAACACCGGGTCTTTGCCCGCGTATCTCCGGGTCTTTGCCCGTGTATTTCTGACGGGTACCACCGGGTCTTTGCCCGTGTATATTTGACGGGTGCCACCGGGTCTTTGCCCGCGTATCTCTAACGGGAACCACCGGGTCTTTCCCCGAGCTATACTCAGCCCGCAAACTACCAACAATCGAGATTCAGACCTTTTCGCGATCTAACGGCAGGGTGGGCCCCAAACCTGTCGGATCGGCGGACTCAATCCTTCACCCGAGAGCGATCGATTCGGCTGTAACCCGGGATCGCACAGATTAGCCTTTTCTCGGACGCCCTCTCGTCCGTAAATATATTTGTAACTTGCCCGAAACCTGGAACTCGCTTTATCACTCGCCGTATACTACCACACGGAGTGCAGTATTAATCGCTAACTAACGACACTAAAGAACCGTATCGCTGTATATGCAGAGTGCAGTAACGCCACCCTACAATATAGGCAACGCAGCGTGAGGCAAGCTCTATGAATCCATCTGCATCTATCTGCACGCTATAACTCAGTACGTAAGACATTATTTTGGCCTCCATAGGACGGCTACATTCTCTGTCTGCACGACTATAAGTTAGTACGTAAACCATATTCAGGCCTTCATACTTATATAGTAGGCCAATACCAACTTCTTAAATACAGGTGTCCAAAATCCAAATCTCTACCAGCTATATTAAGCGGCGCACTATGTTTAGCCACTAAATATTGGACAGACGGTGTGTCTAATTATTTTAATTAATAAATTAAAGCGTTAAAATGGCAAAAATAAAATACAGCTCTTGTAATTATAATTATAATCGAAAAGTTATAAAGCGCCACCCATCGAATAAGACGCTAATTAACTAAGACAGTTATTATTATTTGTCTTCGTTCATATATTTTGGCCTGTCCGCCACACTAACACGTGTCTGTAAGGTGACCTGATGCGCAAATATCTCTCTGCTTCTTCTTATCGACCCCTACGTTCTCTAAATCGGCTTGATCTGTTTGTTACCCGGGTGAGGTCTGCTATGGCTCAGTCTCGCTTGTTCGCTGTCGTGGGCCCATCCATACGGAACTCCGATCCCTAGGTACTGCGTGGGACTCTACTTGCTAGGTTCTGTCTCTAAAATTGTTCATCGTTTAAGTCTTTCTGTTTCCGCGAGAATCACTAGTTCGCACTGTGAGAGGCGCTTATAAGTTTCCAGATACCATACTATGCAAGTTATTTAAGAAACAGCAAAGCATCGAATGGGCCAGAAATTATTGAGAGCAAGAGGTTTGTGGAATAGTTGGATGATAGCTCTGTTTCATTGAGAAGAAGCTAGATGTATCTTACTGAATCTGTTGAAGCTTGGGCCTAATTTTTGGTTCCACACGGGCCTTTATCTTTTCTAACTACATGTATTTTCGGGCCAAATGGAAGTCCTTTTTTTCGCATACAGGATGTTTGCAAATCAGATCTACAAATTGACCCTGAGTGAGAGAGAGAGAGAGAGAGAGAGAGAGAGAGAGAGAGAGAGAGAGAGAGAGAGAGAGAGAGAGAGAGAGAGAGAGAGAGAGAGAGAGAGAGAGAGAGAGAGAGAGAGAGAGAGAGAGAGAGAGAGAGAGAGAGAGAGAGAGAGAGAGAGAGAGAGAGAGAGAGCAAATCAGATCTCATTATGCCTAAGGCCTTTTACTTCCACGGGAAAATACTCCCGTGTGCAGTCGATTTTGCTACTGTCTTAATGTTCAAACGTTCCTACATTTAAATTAGCCATGTTCACCCCTCAAACCAACAAAATATATTTTGCGCTCGATAAATGTGCTTTTAAAAGGACAATAATATAGGTTCACGAATGTTATATGTTACTGGCCTAAGGCTTTGGCATTTACAACCTAGGTGCATTCGTTCCGTTAATAGTTTACTATATTTCAGTTGTTTACTTGGGACTCATTTTCTTTCAAGTTGATGACTCATGTGGCCTAGCGTCTGGATTCTGTGACCTATCGGGATTCAATCTGGATTCTTCAGCGGAGTATGAATTTCATTAAGGTTACTATTTAAGTCGACCGTGGATTTATGCCCTTTCTGTTACGATAACGACGCTATAGACAACACTAAATTCGATTTGATACTACAGAATGCATAAATCCATAACTATTAGATACTAGATTATTACCCGTCCTAAGTCGGCTTTAAAAAATTGAAAATGTATTTTCCAATTGTACAGGTGATGTTTTTAATTGGCGCTAGGCCTATATCAAATCAGGTCGCGAATGGCCTTTTCGGCCCCTGCATATTGCAATTTAGTGACTGTTGTCCGAGTTTTATTTGTTAAGGCTGTTAATTTAGTTCGTTTCAGCCTGTTCGCCACCTAAGTAAATTGGTTTAAGCCCGTTTTAAGCCGTTAGTTTAAAGAGCAGCCGTTTACGCTACATATAAATCTACGTTGAATATTGCCTTTTGCAAACAGTGACGTTATTGGTTTTGAATATTCATTATTTGGAAGTGGCCAATGAGAGGAGCGTAACAGAAAGCTGACTTCATCAGTGACTTCATGACATTTCTGTTCGTTTGTATTATTATTAATCTGATGATATCGCGTACGATTCAATTATGTGATGTTTTAACAAACGATTCTGGTTTTATGTAGACAACGACTAAGAGTAAACAGTGCACAAGGGCAGCACAAAGTGTAACGATAAAAATGGTAAATTTGCGAATTACAGAAACTGATATATATTACACATAAAATAAAGGTGGATTAAGGCAAAGAAGAACTAGTTCTAGACCTCTGATATGAAATCGTACTTGAGGCTGAGATTTTTTGTCTGTAGAAGTTTAGCCTTAATGAAGGGCAGCAAACAAATAAATTGCATAGTCTGTTACTTACGTGTTACCAGCTCTGAATGTAAAGATGGGTCCAAGTTGATCTGCTTTCCTCATGAAAAAGTCCGCGATGTTGTTGAAGCCCCGTAGGAACGGTAGAGATCCGACCAATGGTAGAGATGGAAGAGAAGGAGGATAGCGACGCCTTTCTTTTCCTACGCCATTCCACCATTGCAGGAGGAAGCGTGAGGATAACCATATCCCCAGGAAGACAAGCAGTTCCACCAAAAACAACATAGTGCCTTTTTCTATGAATCAAATGACACGCAATCCGAAAGATGAATTAAATAATGTTGAGGTTTTCAGGTTATGTTTCAGTTCTATATTTTATGATTTCTTTATATTTTTCACATTGAATATATTTTATGTCCAAACATTAATTCCAAATAAATACAGTTAACATGGGCTTGACGATTTTCTTGGCATGTTAGCACTAAGGGACCTGACTTCGAATAGGAAGCAATGGAGAATGTGTGTCATGGCGGTCGCTAGAGCTCCAGGAGTTGACAGCACAAGGTGACAAGGTGAACATGGGCTTTGGGACTTTGTCTAATTTACATAGTAATTGATGTCGAATTGTTAAATTGGCATACTTACTAATTTAATTTGGTCAAAACTTGTATGCAGTCATATTTTATGCGAATCATATATGTTTATATGTCAAAAACTCGATTAGGGTGAGTTCCTTTACCACATATGGACGTTTGAGTGGGTGCCATGGCATTAAAGATACCACGCGTTGACCGTGCTATGGCCCGAGATTCAAAACTCTGAAAAATTATCACCATGGATATTCTGTGAAAAGAGATGCTACGGCAGCATGAAATTATATAGGGGCATACAAGCATATGTATTTATATGTATGTGTGTGTATGTATATGTACTATATATGTATCTATATTAATTATATAAGTAGGTTTTGATGTGAATATGTATGTAGGCCTATGGATACATTTTGTGCAGCGAAGATTGGATTGCCTCATTCAAAGGAGTTTTCCAAATGCAATTTGACTAAAAACTGCTGGCATAAAGTTTATACTTTCCAAGTCTGTAGCACTAACTCCTATTTTGTAAAGCTCTATATTGGCAGAAGATCTTTAGTGCATTGAATTCACCTCTCACTCTCGTTTGCCTGGATTTGTCAAGCTAGTTTTGAATATGCAGACCATGTTAACTATATTGTGTCCAGAATTAATGACAATTAAGCAAACTCCGTTACTTGATTATCGTTCTTTTATATTCAAATGAAACGAAAGAGTTCTTTCTTGATGTTTTCCTATTAACAGATTTTATAATTCACGAATGGTTCATTTAAAGAGGCTGCTTGTTATCAGCCCTGCATTGACCTATTTTTCTATCTCGCTCACTCTATTCAATATTGGATTGCTGTAAATAGTAGAGCTTTCTATCAAATGTTTCCGTAAAAACGAATTATACTTCAAACCTTTGCTTAGAAATGGGTAAACATTAGACGGATCTAACAAACTCCTGCGAAAACTCGAATATTACAAATCTATTTAGCTATTTTAAATACCATACCTTAGGTCGTATAATTTATCGCAGGTTTCTTTCTCTATACACCGTGTGTCGTGTTGTTTTGGAAGTCATAAAGCAATCGTACAAAGGGCCATCTCTCTGGAATTTGCCCTCTGGCTGTAAGAGCAGATAAAACACACTACAGCCTATAACAGTCGAGTTGCTCTCTTGACCCTTTAACCGTTAACGATAAGCGTGTTCTAAAAGAATTTGCCATCTGAACAAGAGCAGATAAAACACACTACAGCCTATAACAGTCAAGTTGTTTTCTTGACCCTTTAAGCGTTAAAGTTTAAAAAAGCGCCAACTGAAGAACACGACTTCAAGTGCGTCGGTAATTGGTTGTGCCTACAAGTACATAATCATCTATAATATGTGCCTTCTTCACTTGACAACCACGTCTCGGTTCTCTAACACTATAAAGACGAAGATGAAGAATTTGCTTTGAAAGTTTTTGTATTATTTGATCTGAAACTAGTTTTATAAAACAATTAATTTTATCTGTGTATGTCCGTTTTTGTAGAATTTTCAGCTATTCATATTTACTTCAAACAATAAGGTGAGATAAGATGATTGTGAAAACTACCATACAGAGTAAATCAGATCGCTGAAAAACAAACGTTTGGTGGCAGACAAAGGTGGTAGATTACTGCATTCAAGTCGTGTTTGGGAATTTTCTGGTGCAATATAGAGAGACATGTGAGCGATAGCATCTTAGAATAATTCAGTAGACGCTGTGGAATATATCGAGAGATCAGTGGATGAGATTTTCCTAATCTTGAAAGCCATTCACAACCCTCAAAAAAGAGGAGGCATTAAAATATTCCGATGTAAATCCTACGGTTTTGGGGGTCAAACAAACTCAACATACATGGACTTTTGTACCGCATTACAAAAGTTAATTTTAAAATTTGCCCTCTGAATGGAAAAAACAGACCTAGTTCCTAAGTCAGCAAATTCCGCGATCTCTGCAGACTTGCACTTCGAGGTAATAATACTGCGTTTATTCTGACCGCCGTTTCTTACTCTTGATATGAAATCTAACTAAGTACGTGAAGCACATTGAACTAATTTAGACTGTCAGATAATTTCCCAACGCAGGCCAACAATGTAAGCGTTGTTTACCGCATTCGCTCCCAACTGAATTCTCTATCGGATCTTTCTCTTTCTTCTGCTTTGTGTCTCCTTGATTTTTGGAATTAAACGAATTTCAATTCTGTTTTCAAGGGCCATCGATCGATATTTCATCAATTAGATTGTATCTGGGGCGTAACTCGTCTAGCAAGCAATATTTCTTCTCTGCCTCCTAGCGCAGCGTCTCTTAAGCATGCAATTTATTGAAGAAGAAAAGTTCCTTAAGCTAGCCCAGAGCAGCCATGGGTATGGAGTGTTAGCGACTTCATTTTCTTAGCCTCGGCATACGAGGACGGGTGGCCAGTCCTCACGCTCGCCGTCTCATCTTCCCCTCGACAATGTATAGTGAGTGTACTCATCATAGCTGAGTTGGCGAAGGGAGATGGAGCAGAAATTTCGAACCAAATGTCTGCCCTGGCGGGGATTTGAACCCACAACCTCTCCATTGACAGTCCAGAACGCTAACCGCAACACTATCAAGCACTCCCAAAGGATGCAATGCATTGACGTATACATATTATGGATCTATGTTTGGATTTCCCGTTCATGTATGTAAGTAGGTCTTTATTCATGTATCTATGTATCATGACACCTACTAAATAACAGCGCCCTTCAGGTTACTAAAAAAGCGATGCTTAGCTAACCAACACCATGATATCTATTAAGTTAGCAGAAAATCCATACATAACTGAAAAGCCAAAATATTTTTCATATAACCAAACTATCAGTAAATAGTAAGCCTACACATTAGGTTCCACGCAGATTACAGTACCGCTGTGTGCATTAGTCTAAGCAATGTCTTATAAGTTTCCACGATTCTGTTGTTTCTGAGTCGTAACTCGAGATCTTGTCAAGAAAGCAATATTTCTTCCCTGCCTCCCAGCTCAGCGTCTCTTATGTATGTATCTAAGCATGCAATGTATTGATGTATACATAATATGGATCTATGTATGGATTATACATACACGTATATGTGAAGGACTCTATAAATGTATGTACGTTTCAATACACATAAGCTAAATAACAGCGTCCTTTACGTTACTAATAAAAACGTTGGCTGCAGAAGCGATGTAAAACTCATCAAGACCATGATATTTACTAAAAAAGCAGAAAATCTATAGATAACTGAACAGTAAAAATAATTTTGACTCAACCAAACTGTCAGCTTAATGGTACCTATTAGGTTACACGTAGATTACCATACAGCTGTGCGCATTAGTCTGAGCAATATACTTTTAAGGTTCCACAAAGTCTGCGAACCAGCATTCAGCAATAAGCAATTGTAACACTTCCACATTTGCTTCAAAGTTCTAGGTGAAGCGAAGACATATTTTGCAGTCAGACCATTTAGTCTCTAGCGATCAGTCGTATGTTAAACGAGGATGAAGTCAGAATCATAGCTACTGGTTCAATCGGTTTGTCATCAACAGCGTTCTGGCCATCTGGTGGTCGTATAAAAAAGCGTTGCACCAGACCAGTGAGAATGAGGAATAACTCTGCACGAGCCAAGGCTTCACCGAGACAAGAACGCCGTCCTAAAGAAACAAAACTAATAAAACTCGTATGTTTTATCAAGACTTAGCGATTGAATATTACTAGGACTGTAATAATTATCGTTACTCTTATTACTGTAGTTTTTATAATTCATTGTTGGCACGAGTCGAATAATAATAATGACGATGATGATTATATTAACAACAAATAATAATAATAGGCCTAATAATAATATAATAATAATAATAATAATAATAATAATAATAATAATAATAATAATAATAATAATAATTATCATTATTATTATCATTATATTGTTATACTAGCTGGTTTCCCCGGCGTTGCCCGGGGTTATAAGTTTCAATCCCTGTAGCGAATAAGCAACAAATTCAGGTATAAGTTTAAATGCGTGTAGCGAATAAGGAAGAAATTTAGGCGACCTGTGGGGGAGACTGCTTCGCAGTCTAGGCGTGGACTGACTGCTTTGCAGTCGCTCTGTGGCGACGACTGCTTCGCAGTCTCCCGTGGACTAACTGCTTCGCAATCGCCCTGTGGCGACGACTACTTCGCAGTCTCCCGTGGACTGACTGCTTCGCAGTCGAAGAGGGTGAACCGGGCGTTTGCGGGTTAAAGAAAACGCCAGAAATCTAGCCGTCACTGCCCTTAGTAAAGCTGAGTCTTTGAACATACAATTTTGCTGTAAGACGATGAATATAGTTCGAATCGATCGTAATTAAAATTTGTGCGAAAGTAAACAACTATATGCGCATTATTAATGACGTTGGGGAATACCCGCGCCATAAATAGAACCGCTTGGCAGTGGAAGAGCGTTGTGCGCATTATTAATGACGTTGGGGAATATCGGCGCCATAAATAGAACCGCTTCGCGCTGAAGCGTGAGGGACGGTCGGTTGGGTAGAGTTTTTGGGCATTTTCACCATGCTAGCGGTGAAAAGGGGGGACGCGAACCCATCTACTGGATGTCCGAGGCCGAGGCCGACATAGTAGTGAAGGTTTGGAGTGAAAAGGTGCAAAATTGACGAAGTTAAGCCCGGTCAAACAGACAGAGGGACACACAGAATTCTCACTTTATTAATCTAATAGATTAATAGTGGTATTTGTTCTTGCAAGGATAAATTTTACTGTTATTACTGTTATTGTATCATTATTTACAATGACTAAGCTTACTAAAAATAATTGTTATTTTTATTATACTTATGACTTTAAACTAATAGAAATTTACCTCGCACTACTACTACTACTACTACTACTACTACTACTACTACTACTACTACTACTACTACTACTACTACTACTACTACTACTACTACTACTACTACTACTACTACTACTACTACTACTATTGCTACTACTACTACTACTACTACTACTACTACTACTACTACTACTACTACTACTACTACTACTACTACTACTACTGCTGCTGCTGCTGCTGCTACTACTACTACTACTACTACTACTACTACTACTACTACTACTACTACTACTACTACTACTACTACTACTCTTCTACTACCACTAATAATAATGGTTCTACTGCAACTGCTACTACTATTGCCACTATACTATTACTACCACCATCACTACTACTAACACTTCAAAACGTGTGAATTTACAGAATTAAATAGGTCTTAAATACTAACCAAGGGAAAACGAAATAACGGATTCTCTGCAGATTACTTGGCCTTCCTTGTCCAAAAATCTTTCCGGTCGAAATATATCCGGATCTTTCCAAACCTTTGGATCCATGTGACACGCGTAAAGATTTATCAGAACCTGTTAAACACATGAGCCATTTATGTATATTTCGAAGGGTTAATTTGACATGCTGTTTCCTGATCAAACGCGCAGCTAGACCCTGTCACGGGGGTGCTAAACCCAAGTTTTTTGAAGACGAACAGTACTTTTGTAGTTTCTTGTTTTTTGTGTATTTTGTTTTTATGGTGATTGATGTAGGCTATTGGTTTTTTGTTTTGGTTAAGCTTTTCGGAATTCGGATCATAAAAATACATAAAGATGGCATGAATAAGAATCAAGCTCAACTTAATAGTTTTCGCAATTGCTGGGTTTTAACCAAACAAAAAGGAAAAAGCAAAAAAACTAAGTTTTTACCTCTACCCAATCATGCAGATTGTAGGCGTAGTTATAAACTGTCTCTGAACAGTTTATAACTACGTTGACGTTCTTACGAAGCTGAGATCGCAGTGAAAGCGGGAGGTAGGTGGACGGAGAAGCTAGAAAGCTACAGATGCGAAGCACTTGAATTAAGAATAAGAATTTGACAAAAATGGATCAGTTGTCGAAATCGGGTTTTCTGATGAAACTGAATGAAGCCAGAATGCTTCAAATTAAAGAAACTAAACTTCGGTGTCGTTTTTGTGCCTATTTCTTAAGACGTAAACAAGGTAAGAATTGTCGAGGAGTTTGAGGTTCAACTCCCCTAGTCTTCCTTAAGACCCTCAGTTAAGTATTTATTGCAGGCTCCAGGGGTCGTTTCCAACCCCTCAGTTGTGCTATTGTGATTAAGCATTATTTGACTCTGAGTCTCTGACAAAGAGAAGACATTTCCATAGTGTACCACGTATGCATTTCTGAATTTTCTCAACAAAGGAATAGATATTGATTCGAGGCCGACTTGCAAAACTGCTAGCGTGGAATCAGTTGCTTTCAAAATTCGTTGACGTCAGTTTTCAAAATACGGATAAAATGTTTAACCTCCCCAGTCTATTTTCTACAATAATTATTGATAAAATGTTCTTATACGAATAAACACACTCATGTTTTCTAGAAACCAAAGCCTTGAACCTCACAAACATGAATAATTGGTGTGTATAATTTTAAGAAATTACCAAAGTTCCAGCTGGTACAAAGTATTCGCCAACATTAGTATCACTTAGCGTTGTATGAGGAATAGCCAATGGAGCCAAAGTTTTCCAGCGCAAAATCTCCAGCATTGTTGCCTCGACAAAGGACAATCTGGGCTGATCATTTATGGATGGAAGCGCATCTCGAGGAATAACAGCATCTATTTCTGCCCTTAGACGATCCTGCACATCTGGGTTGTTGGCCAAAGCGATCAGTGTCCAAAGAAGAGCATTTGCTGTTGTGTCAGATCCAGCACCAACCATATCTCGAAGTGTGAATCTCAGTTGCTCAGTATCATAATCTGGACCTATGCTCTCCACATATCTACGCACAAAGCAATCGTCTGCATCGTCTTCGAGCCTTTTTTCAGTCTCCATTAGAAGAGTCTTGTGAATTGATTTCTGAATTTCGACCACCTGACGAAATTTATTTCGATGAAATGAAAAAAATCTAAGTATAGGAGCAACTTCTAAAGCCGGGTCTAGATTTTTGGCCCACCGCATGTTTTGATATCCGAGCTCAGTCATTCCAAGATCATAGTCCTGTCTGCGTCCAAAAATTACATTCATGATGATGTTTGTTATGCAGAGGTAAACGATGTCTCTGGGATTAAAAGAGTTTCCATTTTGTGCTTTTGCATAATCTGTGAAGAATTCAACTTCTGCTAAGATCCGTGACTCCATTGTGCTTTTATCTCCGAATCCAAATTGCTTTAGAATAGAGAGTGACAGCTGGTGGTATTTCTTCCATTCTTGAGTAGTTTTCATTGAAAACAAACCTAGAAACAGGCAGTAAGTTATCGCAAGCCTTTTATTGAATGGGGGGTGCATCCGTGAATGTCATGTGACGAATAGTATTGAGAAACCTTATGCAAATCTCTTAAACTCACGGCTGTTGAACAGCATTGGTTTATCTTAAGCACTGTTCATTAACTCCTAACTAAAGATAATTCGAACCTCGAATTCAAACCGTGTTTTTCTCGCCGAAAATATTTATTTTGAAGAACCGTATAAAGCTGCCAAATGCGCACGTATAGCTAGAAAGCAATTCCTATTACGCTTTACGGCGTAATAGGAATTCCCGCAAATGATTTTAGGAATGTCTTAGTTATGCTGACCTTTGCTATTCGGATTCACAACGCTTTCAGTGTAAATCGGGCTTCTTCCTGAGAATGCCGAAGAATGGCTAACTAGTGCATCTTCTATAACTTTCCTGCTGTTCAGTATTAGAATAAATCTGAAAAAGGACAAATGCAAGTGTGTTTGAATTGCAAAATGATCCACAGGAGTGCGTAGGCTAAGTCTGACCTCAGAACTAGGGGTTTGCCGTTTAAACAACAAGATAGCCACAATTGTAAAGAAGGTGAAGCAGTACATAGCTTCAAATACCATAATCCTCTGCAGCCAAAGACAAATTCATTGTCTGCGAAGGTGTTTCTTTTTCGAGAGTAGGCCTTATGTGTCGAGCAGTAAAGGTAATTATGTACTACAGACATCATTGAGGTCCTTTTGACGGTAGGTTCTGACATTTCTTCTCACAGAAAATGTCTGTCGTAGGATTAGTAAGGAGACACATACTGGGACACTTGAGTGAGTGAGATATTACAAAGGACAGTCAACAAGAACTAATAGGAGATCGCTTGATTTAGACAAAACCGTTACAGTTCTTTAAGTAGGTCAATGAAAAACCTGTCCATGAAGTGTTACCTACGGAGATAAAATAATACACACTGTTAGTAGTACAAATCATCGCTGGAATCTAATTATGGAATTCATAGCTGAGTCATGAAATACAAACAACTTGAAAAAGTGCCAAGACAAACAATCAAAACGTGTTGGGGTGCAAAGTTCTGTAGTATGAAGAGAAGTCAAAAATGTGGAACCTGTAACATTAGAGAGAAGGAGGAATAAGCGAGACCTAATTGAAGCCTATAAGATTATAGCTGGAAAAGATACAGGGAAGAGGTTTTGGCATTAGCACACAAAAAAGGCGACGCGAGACCACGCACGTAAGTAATTTAAGAAACAGCAAGCATCGAATTTAAGGGCACAGGGCTTCAACATGACGGATGCCATCAATAAAACCAAGGACAGGACCATGTGACGTCATGTTAAGGCCTCGTCATCGGTGCAAACCTGACGGAGGAGAGAAGAAGAAGAAGAAGAAGAAGAAGAAGAAGAAGAAGAAGAAGAAGAAGAAGAAGAAGAAGAAGAAGAAGAAGAAGAAGAAGAAGAAGAAGAAGAAGAAGAAGAAGAAGAAGAAGAAGAAGAAGAAGAAGAGGAGGAGGAGAAGAAGAAGAAGAAGAAGAAGAAGAAGAAGAAGAAGAAGAAGAAGAAGAAGAAGAGAATGGACCTGAAATTCTTCAGTGCAAGAGGCTTTCAAGATAGTTGGATGATGGCACTGTTTCATTAAGTAGAAGCTAGAGAGTACTGAATTTGGAAAAGCTTAGGCATACCTGTTGGCTCCACTAGATCTTTCTCTGAGCTTTTCTTTCCGACATGCAAATGGTCTACTTTCGCAAACAGTATGACAGGATGTTTGCAGAATCAAATCTCATATTCCTAAAGCCTTTAGGTTTCTCTGCCAAATACTTTCATGTGCAACCGACTTTACTACTATAGTTTTAAACTTGTCTTATAGTTCAAACGTTCCTATATTTAAATCAGCCATGTTTACCCCTAAGAATAACAAATATTGTTCATGATCAATGTTGTTTAAAAAGAGCAAGGATAGGTTCTCGACGGTTATCTGTTGCTGGCCTAAGGCGTTGGCATTTACTACGTAATTGCATTCGTTCCGTTATTTCTTTATTATCATTTTAGCTTTAAACTTGAGACTGATTCAGGGCATATTTTAACTGTATAACTCGTGGGACAAATGTCCCAGTAGTCTTAGGATTTGTCCCAGTAGTTAGGGTGATTTGTCCCAGGCAATGTATATCGAAACTGTATAACTAGTGTGAAAAATGTTGCAGGAATTTTAAGATTTGTCCCAGTAGTAAAACGCATTGTCGCTTCCCATAGGCAAAACCAAGAAAAAATTTGTGTGAAATTCCTAAAAAAGGTCATCAAAATGTTTCAGAAAAGGTCATAAAATTTTTTAGAGATGATTTCCGAAAAAAGGTCATCAATCAGACCCTAGCCGACTTTGTCCCAGTAGTCTAAATCTCTTAAAATATGCACTGGACTGATTTTCTTTCAAATTGCTGATTCATGTGACCATAACGTCTGGATTCTGTGACCTATAGGGATTCAATCTGGATTCTTCAGCGGAGTATGATTTTTGATTAGGATGTTACTTATATCGATTTATGCCGATTTATGCAATTTATGTTGCGAAGGGCATAAGTTTGCAATTCTAATGACATTGCATAGGCCTATGATCTAATCACGTAATGTTATAACAAATGAGTCTACTTCTTTGTAACCAACGATTTTTGATTAGGATGTTACTTATATCGACTTATGCCGATTTATGCAATTTATGTTGCGAAGGGCATACGTTTGCAATTCTAATGACATTGCATAGGCCTATGATCTAATCACGTAATGTTATAACAAATGAGTCTACTTCTTTGTAACCAATGACTAAGAATAAACAATGCAAACAATTATGTTGCACAAAGTTAAACGATAAAAATGGTAAATTTGCACATTGCAGAAACTACTCTAATATATTATAGTTAAAAATAGTTGGGTTAAAGCATGGAAGAACTGATTCTAAGGCTCTCAGATGGAATCGTACTTGAGGCTGAGATTTACTCGGTAGATGTTCAACCTAAATGAAAAACAGCAGCCAAACATGTAGTCTGTTACTTACGTGCTCCCAGCTCTGAATGTGAAGATGGGTCCAAGTTGATCTGCTTTCTTCATGAAAAAGTCCGCGATGTTATTGAAGCCCCTCAGGAACGGTAAAGATCCGACGAGTGGTAGAGATGGAAGAGAAGGAGGATAACGACGCCTTTCTTTCCCTACGCCATTCCACCATTGGAGGAGAAAGCGTGAGGACAACCAGGTCACCAGAAAGACAACCAATTCCACCGGAAACAACATCGTGTCTTTCTCTAGGAATCAAACGACAAGTAATACGAGAGATGAATTAAATAATGTTGAGATATGCGAGTTACGTGGGAGACGTGCAATAAGTCTGGCTGCAACATCCAAGATCGACTGCACTGAGAACAGACGCGTCTTTGGAACCCCAATTAGCACCGAGTTGCAATTGTCGATGCGTATACAATCTCAGAGTCTTTTGTTGACATACCGGACGTGAGTTTGGCATATTGGTCCCAATAATATCAACAAACCTCGGGATATTTTAGTACAGAATCACCAGACTTGTTGTCATTTCTCTCAACGGGTCAAATTTTAATGTTGTCGGCCTGTTTATGTAGTCTGTCTTCAGTCCTGTTAAGTGCGCGTCAACTTGTTTATGTAGACTATGTGGGTTGGGAACTGAAACTGACCTAACTGCTGATCACATTAATATTGCATCGGCGATTCAAATCCTTCTTGGCTGATTTTCTAATCGTAATCACAATCTAGAGATTATACAGCAATCAAAACAAGTGAAGTCTCGGGAATCACAGTCGCATCGGGGAAGAGGAATAGAGTAATGGTAACACTCGTGGCCAGGAGAGCAGCAGGAGAGTAGCAGTACGCAGTTCGATTCCCGCAACTCCCTCGGGCGGGTGCCTTGTGTGGCTGCCATAACGTGTGTTTAGTTAAGATATTGATAATAAAATTGTACTGTCATGTCTCAATGTAATCTTACGGCGTTTGTCGGTTTGAATTAATAAAGAAAAAGATTATTATTATTATTATTATTATTATTATTATTATTATTATTATTATTATTATAGACACCGGCGCAATAGAATTTACTTATTATTATTATTATTATTATTAACATATTATTATTATTATTATTATTATTATTATTATTATTATTATTATTATTATTATTATTATTATTATTATTATTATTATTATTATTATTATTATTATTATTATTATTACTAAGGTCTAAAACGAGCGAGCTGCTTTGCTGAACGTAGCTTCCTTAACTGAACCAAATCACATGATATCATATCACATGATGTTACAGACTATAATGCTGGTGGCTTCATGTGGCGTTGAAGTATTTAAGAGATCTACAATAGGCTGCATCACTTTACGATGCCACACGTTGCACTTTAGTTTCCACTGAAGTGTTTTAGAATAGACTTTGCCATCGTCGACTGATGCAGTAAACAATGGTGCTCTAAATGTTTCTAACACGCGCGCTAAGTCGACCGAAAGACAGATATTTTGGTACGCAGAGATCATTAACCGAGTCTTGCAAGACAAACAAATAAACATATTAAACACGCGCTCAAATTATCCGAGGCCGAAGTCATGCACTAAGTAAGCGCACACATTTTAGGCCAAAAATATGCACTAAGTAAGCGCACATATTCTAGGGCTCTAGGCCAAAAATATGCACTAAGTAAGCGCACATATTCTAGGCCAAATATATGCACTAAGGAAGCGCACATATTCTAGGCCAGAAGTCATAAAGAAGAAGAAGAAGCGATATTGAGATAGAATAGACCAGATGAAACGAGGAATATTACCGTCAGAGAAGTTTTGCAGGGTGGAGAATAAGATCAGACTCCCTAAGATTTAGACAGAGAGACACATAGACAGTGTGAGAATTGTAGAAAAAGACTTTGATGAGTTTGATCTAAGTGGAGTCAGATATTTTATGCAAACTTAGAAAATTCAAAAATGCTGTGGAAAGCTTAATCTCCTTAAAGCAGGGGTTCCCAACCGTTTCTATGCCTCGCACCCCTTGGAAATATTTGATTAGCGCTCGCACCACCTACAAAACTCATATCACATTTGAAGACGACTGAGTCACATTTCTATTTTTGAACCACAGACTGAGCCACATACACTCAAACAGTACTGTGGGTGAACAAACTGAACTAACATTGAGCTTTTAACTCAGTGCACACAAAGCACATATAAATTCGTAGGCCTAATTAACGCTACAAAGAATGCACTGGGTTTTTTGCAAGTCATCATTTCCTGTTGTGCACGTGAAACCAAAGCGCACATAATCATCATTCCATTTCCTTTCTCTTTGACATGATGAAAAATGAAGGGTTAATCTGCGAACCAGCAAGAGAAAAATATGAGCTAATTTACCTGTTCATAAAGCCCGTTTTGATAAATTTTCCTGCTC
The DNA here is from genome assembly GCA_963556255.1 of Allolobophora icterica. Taxonomy (NCBI): domain Eukaryota; kingdom Metazoa; phylum Annelida; class Clitellata; order Crassiclitellata; family Lumbricidae; genus Allolobophora; species Allolobophora icterica. The sequence continues at coordinate 95,993,925 of OY744602.1, read as the reverse complement.
ATTGCTTCTTTCAAAATATAATATCAATATGACATTGCACTCAAGGCAAAAATAATGACCTACAAATGCCGGCACACTTCAAGACACCAGTTGCACTACGATACAAATACTGCTCAGTAAGTAAACACACATGCACACACAATTATTACATTTATTAATTAAGTTCTGTTACAATAAAATAAATGTGATCTCACCTTCAATGCAAAAAATTTTGTAACAAGTTCATTTCGTGACATTTGTATATACATGACGGATTTTCTATCAGCCGATAAAAAAGTTTACCTACTCTTTCTCGCACCCCCTGAAATGCCATCTCGCACCCCTAGGGGTGCGGGCACCCCTGGTTGGGAACCCCTGCCTTAAAGTGATGGCATCACCAAATTTATTAGTATGTAAATCACATGGTCACAGATCTCACAGTTAACAAGAGAATTACTTTATTAGTAACCCACAAAGTGAATTGTGAAAGAAAATGCTAAAATTCATGCACAATGATCATGCACTGATCAAGTTTACCTTGTATCCCCACCTTGCTTTTATCATCTACGCCACCTCCGATCCACCCGCAAGTCTTTCACTTCTTGCTATCACTACACTGGACCACGCTCTGATCTGCACTCGGGTGGACTTTTGCAATGCTGTTTACACTGGCCTTTCCTACTTCAATATGCACAAACTTCTGACTATTCTTCATGCTGCTGCTCGGCTTATAGGTGATATTCCTTAGTTTTGCCACATCTCTGCCTTTATTTGTGATTCCCTCAGCTGGCTCCCTGTCTAACAGCGAGTCCATTGTAAAACCATCACCCTCAACTCCCTCACTGGGTCTGCTCCGTCTAACATAATGAATTTTTGCACCCAGGTTTCTTCCTTGCATGCGAGGGCTTAGTAATCCTCGGCCCGTGGCCTTAGGGCTGCCCCTCGTATGCGCTCTTCCACGGCATACTCAGACGATTTACTCAAAGTCACTCGATTTCTTGACCTGGAGAATCGTGGAGAAAGAGAAATCAAGGTACTGACACAATCATTTGTAGTTTCAGGTAATCTTTTTCAGTCAGCATTATCCGCATTAGGTTCCACGCAGATTACAATACAGTTCTGCGCATTAGTCTGAGTAATCTACTTAGGCCTATACAGTGATGGGCAATAGTTAACTAAAAAGTTGCTAACTATTAGTTTAACTAAAAACTTTTAGTTAAGGAAGAAGTTTAACTAAAAAAAAATAGTTTAGTTAAAACCATAGTTTAACTAAAAATTTTTAGTTGCTAACTAAAAAGTTTAACTAAAAAAATCAGCAATATGCAACTATTTTTCCACAGTGAACATTGAACACTGTCAGCAAAAAAACATTTTAACACTGCATGGTTTTAGCATTTACAGCCTGTGTTTTCAAATTCATACACTACTTACAGTGCACATGTAACTGTATGCCAGAACAGTACACATTGCATAGTTTGAAGGTGAAATTGTCATTGACGCTTTGCATTATTACAGTTCACTTAACGTCTTTTATTGCAAAAATGTCAATAAAAATGTTTGTCGTAAATAGTTGGAAAATAGTTGGAAAAAGTTTAACTACTTTTTTTTAGTTTAGTTAACTAATTTCCAAAATCAGTTGCCAACTTTAGTTTAACTACTTTTTTTTAGTTGGAAAATAGTTTTAGTTTAACTAAAAAAAATAGTTTAGTGCCCATCACTGGCCGCCTATAAGGTTCCACGAGTCTGCCAACCACTATTAAGCACTAAGCAATTGTAACACTTCCCCGTTTGCTTCAAAGTTCTAATCTAGGTGAAGCCAAGAGTTATTTCGTAGTCGGACCATTTAATCTCTGGCGATCAGTCGTATGTTAAACGGAGATGAATTCAGAACGACAGCTACTGGTTCAATCGCTTTGGCACCAACAATGCTCTGGCCCTCTGGTGGTCGTATGAAAAAGCGCTGCACCAGTCCAGTGAGAATGAAGAATAATTCTGCACGAGCCAAGACTTCGCCAAGAAAACAGCGCCGCCCTAGCGAATACAGAAAGTATTTATATAAAATTATGTACCAGTACTCAGTGTTTGATAATTATAATTATTATATTATTGTCAGGCTTTTATTATTGTATTACTAATATTATTAGTTTTATTTATTCCCAAAGATTTGTTTGGCAGCCATTCCATTTAATATTTCGCGGTATGCTAACTGCGGATGGAGTAAGTATGGCTGTAACTGGTTCAATCGGATTTACATCAACAATGTTTTGGCCCTCTGGTGGTCGTATGAAAAAGCGTTGCACCAGTCCAGTGAGAATGAGGAATAACTACCCACGAGCCAACACTTCATCAAGACAAGAGCGCCTCCCTACAGAAAGAAAACTTAGAAAACTTGCATGTTTCATCAAGACTTAGCGATTGAATATTACTAGGGCTAGAATTATCACTGTTATTGATGTTGCTGTGGTTCTTATAATTAAGTTCTTTGTCCGCGGAACAACCGATCCCTGAAAAGTCGTAAAATAATAATAACAATAATAATAATAATATTAAAAATAATAATAGTAATAATAATTGTAGTAGTAGTAGTAGTAGTAGTAGTAGTAGTAGTAGTAGTAGTAGTAGT
>OY744602.1:95956323-95986323 GCA_963556255.1 Allolobophora icterica | reverse complement strand
TGTCCGTTGGTGGTCCGAGTCCGGTTGCCTGAAAGACAAAAGAGAGGCAGAGCAGCTGTTACGGAGGGTTTCGTTGAGGACGAGATAGCTTGGAAGGTAGAAGATCAGATGGATTAGAAATAACCGTGACAGACAGCTTGAAACGATCAGGATTCTATGCGTCCAAAGAGTCTGCGCTCTGAGCGTCGGATTCTTAGGCTTGTAGTTTGAACGATTTATTTTATAAATTCTAGTTTGCTTTTAGTATATAGTTTGATTGTTGGACTAAAAGAATTTCATTTTGCTGATTCGAATGCATTAAACGCTATTCCTGGTACAAAGACAAAGACATCTTAGCTTTTGAGAAGAATCATTTTACAAGATGTAGCTTATGCTTTCTAATATGCTAATAACATTCAGCTGATGTTTAATAACTCCAGCTTAGTAAAGATAATGTGAGATGAGGCTCTGTATTCCACTCCAGCAATCATTTTTATGGCTTTTCTCTATAACGTGTTCAGTTTTTGTAGGCGAGACGGATAATTGGATGCCCATATAAAATTATTGTAGGATAAGTAAGGGTATATTAACGTAAAGTCAGTGCTTTTTTCTAGAAAAAAGGTTTCGGAACGGAACGATAGGTTCCGGAACGGAAAAATTGTGAGCGGGCTAAAATCCCGAGAAAACCTACATTGGGGATTGGGATGGGTCTCAATAAACACTGAAAACAGTTCAAAACACCTAAATTAAATTATAATAACTAAATTATTGTTTTTATTATTAAAATAAGTAAATTGTTTTTAGTAGCTGAAAAAAGGTGCCGGAACGCCGTTCCGGCACGTTCCGGCTGAAAAAAGCACTGAGTATACTAAGCTCGTATCGTCTGCAAACAATATAGGCCTACAATAAAGGCAGTGGAGACAGAGGCTAGATCATTAATATATATTAAAAAGAGGATTGGCCCAAGAATGGGCCATTGGAGGACTCGGAAGGCAATATTACCCAAACCCGAAATGGCACCCTTACATTCAACACTTTGTTTACGATTATCCAAATAACTCTGAAACCATTTTAACTGTATTCCCCTGATCCCGTAGTGGCTTAGTTTTTTTAGTAGTATTTTATGATTTGCGGTGTCGAAGGCCTTGGCAAGGTCCAAAAAGGTCCACAGAATATTCATTATTTTCAATAGATTTAGATATTATTTCTTCCATATCCAAGAGTGCCATGAAGGTCGAGTGACCCGCTTGAAAGCCATGTTGGGATGGATGTATCATATTATTAGTTTTTATAATGTACGAGATTAATCTATCGTACATAACCTTTTCGAAAATTTTTGCAAATAATGCCAGGATCGAAATAGGCTTATAATTTGTAACATTCTCTTTATTCCCTTTTTAAAGTATAGGCACTACTTTCGCCATTTTAGTGATTCCGGCACTATTCCGTTCTGCAAAGAACTATTTATAATTTCAGTAAGAGGAAGAGTAACTAGATGGATAAGTTGTAGTCCGACATAAGGATCAATTTCATCTAGTCATTTGGAGTGGGTTTTTGAGGGTTTCTTCTATTCTCAGTACTTCCTCAGGCATAGTTGGGATCAGCCCCATAGAGCTCAAGTTAGCGCCGGTGAATAAGCTGGTCTCCCTGACGCGGCTTTTGTGTGGCGCTGCGAAATTTCGGAGATTTACATTCGGTAAGTGTTCTTTGTACTAGTTTTGGGTGATTGATACTTCATTAGCTAACACCCTAGGCAGATTAAGGAAGTAGGCTAATCATTGAATTGATTTGCTATTGCTCCAGGATCCTCAATTCTGCCGTCATCAATCGTCAGTGCAGTTACTTTCATATTTCTCGCGTCCAGCTGCATTGCCGAACGAATTACTTGCCAAGTGGAATTAATGTCATTATGTGATTTTTCAAATTCAGTCTTATAGTAAAAATTTTCTGTGAGTATTCTCAATGACTTAAATTTATTTCTATATGACGTAAAAATCTTTTATTTTCCGAGGTTGTTTTTTTTATATACTTAGTATATAATAAGTTTATATACTAAGTAATATGCATGTATATATGTATTTATGTATGTATGTATATATGTATGTATAGACGTATGTATGCATGTATCTATGTATATATGTATGTATAGGCGTATGTATGCATGTATCTATCTTTCTATGTATGTGTATGTATATAGGTATGTTTTGCATGTATGTATATGCATGCCTATATACGTATGTATATTAACGTCGCTCCGATTGTTTGTTAAATGGTGGCTATGAGAGCGAATTCCTATTAGACTCGCCAGGTGGCTTTATGTCGGAATGTCTCAAGAATAAGGAAAGAATAGTCGCCGAAATGAAAAACTCCTCGAAATATACAAGGGCATTCATAGGGAGAGAACAGAGAGACAAACGGAAAGAGACAAGCAGACAAACAGAGGGACAGATAGACAAACACTGAAAGAGGAGAATGAAATGGAACGGAATGGAAGGGAAGTGAAGGGAAAGGAAGGGAAGGGAAGAGACAGACATATAGGATTGGCAAAATTAGATAAACAAACGGGTCGACAGGCAGACAAGGAGGGTGGTCTGAAGCGCATAGAGCTGGTATACATACAAGCGTCTAAAATTGTATGGCCTACGTGAGAGAACTGTGAAAGAGATTCCATCCATCATCAGCTGCATATTGATCGGAGCAGCATCATCATCGGAAGACCATCTTCTCTGTGACTGCCCTCAGCTGCTTCCGAATCAGTACTTTTTATCTGGTTTACAAACAAGTACGCATACTGATGCATTTAACCAGGAATATATGATCCTCTTCTCTTCTGTGTCTCTCTGTCTCTGTCTCTCTGTCTCTGTCTCTTTGTCCATGTCTCTGTATCTCTCCCTATAGGGCCTACCTTCTGTTCATCGATATCTATAATTATATATATCTCTAAATCAGTGGTTTTCAACCGGGGCTCCGAGGAACCATAGGGCTCCGCGAGCTTCTGGCAGGGGTTCCGCCGGAGTTCAAACTAAAATTTAAAAACCAACTGAATTCACAAAAAGATGAGCAGTGAGAAGAATTCTTCACAGCTTCCAGTCATACTTATTAGACACGAGTCAACGTTTAAAATTCAAAAATGTAAATATTCCAACATTAATTGTAATCGCAATCTTCAGATTTCTACAGCGCCCAAAAAGTGGAATCGAGGGAACCAGCTTATTCGCATACGCTCAGTAAAAAATGGATAGGATCAAAATCGGTTCCAGGTCAAGACGCAGAGAGGTTAGGCACACTGTCGTAAACTTGTCCAAATATTGGGGGAGGGGATTTCGTTATTCATTCTACACTAGTTGCATTGGGAGTACAGTCCATCTCTATTATTGGAAGGGGGCGCGTGCCCCGGCTCCCCCCAGAGTCTACGCCTATGGTCAGGCTTGCAGACGGTCAGACGGCCAAAGCGGATTTGGATGGTGTTTAGAGTTGAAAACTGGAAAAGATGATGGTGTTTAGAGTTCAGCCGTGCTGGAGTCGGGAGCACCCCTGAGTAGTTCTCCTTGAAGAGGCGCTAAATAAATGTACGTTATCAATGAATTAATGAATGAATTAAAAGATGAAGCAGGTAAGAGGAAGAGGAGGAATCGTTACAAGATTGTGAAAGAGCAGTGCTTAAGTTTTGAGTGAAAGACCTGTGGATAGATAGCAAGAGGTGAGGTTTGGTGAGTTCGTAGGATGAGCCACATAATTGTCGTAATTCTTGCGGAAGTTTATTAAAGAGAGGCAGAACAGCTATGGCTATGGAGCGATCTGTAAATTTTACAAGTTACATGTTAACATCACAAGTTAATATCTATAATATTTCTTTCTTGAAAAATTGGACTGGTGAAACGCGCTGGGGAACCCAGCGCAAAAGAATGCTTTGAGTAAGGTTCCGTCATTACAAAAACGTTGAAAACCAACGCTCTAAACTAATCTAACATAATGCCTAACTCATATCGAATTCGATGGTACCGGTATGTAAGTTTAGTTAAGTCTAAAAGTCATGGCAATATATCTCGATGGTCGTTTTAGTAAAGGCAACAGAAACGGCCGTAGCAAGATTATACAGGATCCCATGATCGACATCTTTCGAATTATGTTACAATCACCATGGCCGTTTTAAGGTCGTCGTAGGCCCTAGGCACTCTTGCATTTGTAGGCTCCAACTCAACAGCCAACTCTGCATAAAAGCTAAACAAGGGCGTAACTTTGGTCTGAAAATGGGGGGGGGGTTACCAATCTCTTCACTTTCGATTTTCACATGGAGACTATTTTAGACATATCACCCTGCCAGTAACTGATTATGAAACGCTGATGAGCTTACCTCCAAAACGCAATTTATCGTCTATAATGTCATCTACTCGTTTTCATTTTAGAACAAATTTTTCCATTTTTCCTATTAGCAAAATCGGAACAAGACGTGCATAAGTCAAATGAAGGGCGTCTTAAATGCTTATATTATATAACGGAGGGAGCTTTCTTCAGCTAACCGGCTCGGACAGGCCCGTGTTTAGGGGCCCTGGGGCCCTGGAGCACTCTGTCATGTTGGGCCCTCCGCCCCTTCCCTCCGTCCCTTCCCTTTCTCCTCCCCTTCCTACCTGTCCTTCCCCTCACTCCCTCCTTTCCCCTTTCCTAATTTAGTAATATTCAAATCCGCTCAGGTTCAAATCAACAACAAATTCAACAATAACAGTTAGCACATTAATTTTACTCAAACATATTCGCATCATAACAGAGCAAAAGCTCAGTGCAAGTCAGCAACTGGATTGTCAAATTATTTTACACTAGTCAGTAGTGGTTTTTTCATCATCAAACTGTCGACAAACGCGCAAACGGGTTGTGGATACAGGCAGCAGGCTACAACGACTCTGTCATTGCATCACAATGATGACATTAGCACCTAAAGATCAGCTCACATAAGAATCACAACTAACTAGTTCAAACCGTAGGTTCAAATAATATCGTGTGAACAGAAGTGAATGAATCAGATAAATAGCAAAGTTATAGGAGATGCAAAACACAAAATTTATATCAATTTTAGGTTTCAATACTGACAATAGTCACTGTCATGCAAGGTAATTTATATTTGCAAAAGTAGACTATTTTACAGAAATCAAATGTAGCAGACTGACACAGGTGACAGATATATTTTGAAAATACAATATTACAGTACATTTGAAAAGTAGACTATCTGAAACTTACAAAATAGATTTGCAGACCTACTTTGTATTTTACAGAATGAAACCGTAAGGTCCGTGCCTTGTTGTAATATCACAGCAATTCCTTACATAGTATAATTAGTATTATACCATTAATAATAAATTCGAAATAAACTGATATATTTCCTGCGACTGCTGTGTCTTCAGCCTGTTGTTCTGATGAGTAACTCTTAAGATTCATAGCCAGCCAGCACTTCTGTTTGTGCCACCTCATAAGGAATAGACTGTTTCCAAATGATCGTCGTGTTTGATAGACTGAATTGTACATGAAGACATCTCATTTTCATGTACGCTGTCCTTAGAACTCAAATTCATTTGCGCATCATCGTAAAGTTCGTCAACGATCGATCTACCGACTATAATTTCCGATTTACTACAATCACTAGCCTGTTCACTCAAAGTCACAGGCACACTATCAGACACAATACTACTATGAAAGAAAGTCGTCAGTTTTGGTGTATTAGTTAACACTTCGAGATTTCGCTTCACTTGTTCGCGCTTTGCAGCAGTTTTAAAAAAGCCCACTGGCATACTTGCGAGTTTTCGACATTATTGAATGATTATTCAATACTTCAAGTTTAAGTTATAATGACTAAAACTACAAGGAAGTTATCGTTATGTTACCACAAGTCGGCACAACATGATAATTAAAATATCTAGAGTCTTGACATTACAGTTTTACTCTAGGCTGAGTGCAAAGTAATGTGACTTGACGCCGCGTTTTAATCAAAATGAATTCTATTTTGTTCACCAAAATTTGCATTTTGAAACGCAGAAAAACGACTCATATTTGGGGACCCCTTGGTCGTCGGGGGCCCCGGAGCACGTGCTCCGTGTGCTCCAATGGTTAACCCGGGCCTGGGCTCGGATATATTTAACCAAGGACAGTTATTTAATCAGAGATTGTGAAGGGACTGAGAGGTGAGGAGTCATATCAAGGCCGACAATATGAGTGTGGGTAGATATTCGGATTTGTACATGAAGCAAGGTGGAGACTACGATCTTTGGGAATGTAAATGTAAATCTCCGAAATTCTCAGCGCCACATAAAAGCCACGTCAGGGAGACCAGCTTAAACACCGGCTCTATATTAAATCAAGTCCGCAATAGCCATGTCCGCCTTGTCCGTTCCGGTGCCAGGTCAGAGTGCGGGGAGGTCAGTCCGAGGAGGAGGGAAGGCACACACACAAAATGATTGGCATTGTTTAAAAAGTGGGGTGCGATACGCCATTCCAAAACGTGGTGGTACGAATACCCCTCGTCCCCCCACAAATTACGCCTATGAAGCTAAACGCTTCACCCTAAGATGGGTCTTCATCACTTCCATTTCATGACGTCATGCTTAATCATGATTCACTGACGCACACAGTTTTGATTTTAAATCTCAATCTACTTTTTGTTATATTTATCATTAAATATCTCATTTTCAGATTTTCAGACTGTCGTAGGCCCCTGAAAGTTTCGTAGGCCCTAGGCAGAGTGCCTACTGTGCCTAGTGGATAAAACGGCCCTGTCAATCACCAGAGGTCCAGAGTGTGACCTTAAGCACGAGCTGTGTGGTATGTCAAATGAACATAGACCTCATAATTATTTGGCCTGTAGATCTGTTCCGTCAAAGGCTGCGATATCGCCGACACCGTGAGCAGATCAGAATCAGGATGTGCCTTAAGTAGGCCTACAGTATGGTAGCCCTATGTATTGTGTATACTTCCGTAGCACAAGATCTAAGGCTGATTGATGTCACGTTCCAACTACCACTACAATGTGAAGGTCTTGTCCCATATCACAATCCAATTGTCCGATCGGATTCCTGTGTTGTAGGGGCCTACATGCAGCTAGGGTATGACCTGCTCGCTGGTCGACCTTTTGGGACTTGCGTGTAGGCCTAGGTCACAGTTGCGATGAAAACAATCCTTCGGCTATATGACTGCGCGTTTCGCATTCAGGCCGTCACAGTTGAGTGACCTTCTGGTCTGTTAAGTATAAAGGCTCTGCGTCCTCAAATTAGAAATCTGTTTTGCAGGTCAAGACGCCATCGCTTCACTGGAGTGAAGCAGTCAATACCACTCGTGATAAAAATGGTGTAAATATAGGACAGAGGATTTCCGCAGTAGAATGCCTTCAGAGGTCTACTTACTAAGAACTGTACTCCAACCGATTTCTATTGGACTGTAATAAGACCCAGTTCATTTGGGTTGACGGTCTGTTAAACTTCCCTACCCCGATGTTTCCATTTACTCTTTTCCACAGTCAGTTATCTTGGAGCAATCCTAGACCCGGATCTCTCTCTATTTGACTGACCATGTTAACAGTGTCTGCCACTCATGTTTTTACCACGCACTGCCAGCTCTGTACATTCAACTCTCTCTCTCTCTCTCTCTCTCTCTCTCTCTCTCTCTCTCTCTCTCTCTCTCTCTCTCTCTCTCTCTCTCTCTCTCTCTCTCTCTCTCTCTCTCTCTCTCTCTCTCTCTCTCTCTCTCTCTCTCTCTCTCTCTCTCTCTCTCTCTCTCTCTCTCTCTCTCTCTCTCTCTCTCTCTCCTTCCATGCGGTCGCTACTTTGATATGATGCTTGTACACCGGATTGCGGATAAGCAGCTGGAATAATAAAGAATATACTTACTTACTTGCTTACTTAATTCACGCCCTCGGACTCCTCCATACCGGGTCGTGGCATGAAACATCCGGTCGCCTGAACTTCTGACTGTCCCTCTTATACGTGCTGCTACAACTCAGTCCAGATGTTTTGCCTATGCTGCTTCCATCAGCTGGAATCGCCTTTCCCGAGAGTTGCGGTTCGAGCTCCTCAGTTTGTCCTTTCCACAGTTTCAATTATTGGAATACAATGGTTTCACTGGTTCGAGTCTGGAGCGTCACTGATGAGTTTATTCTTGAAGTGGCGCTTTATAAATGTCAGATTACAATTACAATTACACAGGTTTTCATGGATGGGTAGTCAGACGAACTTTGTTGTGCCACGGTTAATTACTTATTTTGATGAGCTATGGCTTACTTCAGCCTTGCGCCACCAGGTAGTTGTAGACCAATGTCGAAGGCTAACTTATTATGGCACCTTTATGGTTTTTTTATCACTAAACACATACATCCATCCATCCATACATACATACATACATACATATATACGTACGTACGTACGTACACACACACACATCCACACACGGATATATATATATATATATATATATATATATATATATATATATATATATATATATATATATATATATATATATATATATATATATATATATAGAGACACTTTTATCACATGATACATAAACACATACCAAGACAAAGTGGGCGATTGGTTAGAGCATTCGCCTTGTTTACACGGATAGTCCTTCAATCACCCAATTGCTCAACGCCAAATTGATGCCTGATCATTAGATAGATTATTATTGTGCCTTTCCAGAGATCGCAATCTCCGCCTAATTGCGTCGTGTATGTAAGAAATTGGTATCTCCACTTTTTAGACCAAAGTTCATACATGCAGAGTAGTACGTGATTTGGGAGGACTACTTGATGAAGTACTTAACATTGGCTGACAATGTGAAGAGCATCTGTAGAATTGGATACTATGAGCTCAGACAGATTATAGTCTTACGGAGGACGCTTTCGAGGGATTCCTTTGTCATGTCGCGGCTTGATCATTGTAATGGGGCGCTGCTAGGCTATCCGGGTCTCTTCTACATCAGCGTCAACTAGTGTTCAATGCAGAGGCCTGACTGCTGGCAGATCTACTGTTATGTGCACCACAGCGTGCCTTGTTTGTTGCAGCACCGTTGTTATGCAACAGCCTTCTACTCTCACTACGTGACACTATTACCACTACAGACTTTGTCGCATTTACTCAGTTCTTAAGCAAGCATATTTTCTCAGACTGATGGTGCGTGTTTAGCGCCTCTGAGCGGCTCTTAACAGGCGCTGTATAAATGTATTATTACACTACATTACATATATATACTGTACAGGTTAGTCGTGATTAGCTTAGGTACAGGAGCAGCTGTAGCAGATGAATAGAACAGAGGTGGAAATGAGAGGCGAAAAATCAAGGATTTTCTTAATTTTATCAGGTAAACCTAGAATAAACCCTAATAAAACCTAGAATTTGTCTTGAATTCTTCTTCCTGTTCGACAAATATTTCAACATATTTAAAAATAGAAATGAACAGCATAAATTTCTGGGCATTGGAGATGAAAGAGAACGTATTAGGCTACATAAAGAAAAAATTAATTGAATTTTAAGACTGCTGAATAAAAGTGCGCATACAGATTATTTGAAATCGAGTGATGGATGAAGATAAAGAAGTCGCAGAGAAGACATTCATTCCATCGGTTTATGTAGCGCTGACAATTTCGGAGACTCACCTCACATTAGGCCTACATAAAAACATGCGTTTAGTAAGCGCCCAAGTCGTGTGATGTAATAAATCATGTTTGGTGTTTGCTGAAATGATAAACAAGTAGTCTCTTAAATCGGACAGAAAATTATTCGGGGGCTGGTCTAGAAGTAGCCAAGTCATAGAGCAGAGGTGTAGACGAGAACCTGACTGAATGCTGTGCGCGTAAGGGATCGCAGAAACCTGAATTTCCACAAAACTTGCGACCCAAAGCATCAAAATGCAACTGGTCTAAAAAATCAGGTCTGGAATTATATTTTTCTGGTCTACAAAAATCTGCGCTAAAAATATATTCATCTGGTCTACAAAAATCTGGTCTAGAAGTGCGTAACTCAAGGATTTGTGGCGATGCTCACGAAATTCAGACTAGAGTATTTTAACGAAGCAACAAAGTGTGACGCAAGCGTTGTAATAACCTTGTGTAGCATTTGAATGTAAAATTGCACACACGTGCCAGCTACACCTTGACTTAGCACGTGGCGTCTACATCCTGATTTGGCAGTATATAATCCCCTACAGGAGAATGGTCGAAGAGGATCCGACTGAAGACGATTGGGTTCGGTTCATCATCCGTTGCTGAGAAGTTTGCATTTGCAGCCAGTGGTTGATGAAAGCTATGCCTAGTCTCTTCAAAATGACCGACGGCAAGGGAACAGCTTCCGAGACTCCTGTGGTGATCACTCAGGTATACAAACATAGTTCATAAAATCATTATTTATCTTATTAATTTTATCCTCCTGGTTTTCGATGCGAGATATATCTATTCCAAACTTACTAAAAGTGTAGCACATTTATAAGTTAGGCCATTTTTATTTAGGAATATTTATTTGTCTTGAATTCTTCTTCCTGCTCGACAAACATTTCAATATATTTTAAAGTAGAGATGAACAGCATAAATTTCTGGGCATTGGAGATTAAAGAGAACGTATTACATAAAGAAAACTGTTTTAAAACGGTTCAGAGCAATCTCTCTTGTTTCCACGTTAACTTAATAACAGTAAATTGGATTTTTGCTGCTGGATTTTTCTCTATGGATCATTTTGAAGCGAGGATCAACATTTTTGCAGTCTTGTTGTCCTCGAGACCAAGGTCTTGGTCTCGAGTGCGCTCGAGTTCGTTTTTAAAAGTCTTGGTCTTGGTCTTGGTCTTGAGGTTCAAGGTCTTGGTCTTGGTCTTGGTCTTGAGGTTCAAAGTCTTGGTCTTGGTTTTTCAAGACCAAGACCAAGACCGACCTAAAATTTTAAAATTTTCCACGCCATTGCGGTCAATAACGGTCGCACCGCTGGCCCATAGCCAATAATAGATAGCTCTTGTCTGGTCAACCGAGAGCCAGACGAACTGAATCACAGGCAGTTAGACTTTCAGCCACACAGGTAACCCCGGCAGACTGACCCCCGCGATCAGTGCGCAGGCCAGGCGCCAAAGATCTGGGCCACAGTTATACTCCTCTTGGAAATATCTTACATCATGCACCCTCGCTCTCTGTCTTATGGTTGACATCTTAGACATATCGGGATGTGGAGTTGTAGGTCAAGTCCGTATATGGACCTACTCTCATACTGGTGGCCTTGATATGACTCCTCACCCTCATTGCCCTCACAATCTCAGAATGTGTGTGTGTGTGTGTGTGTGTGTGTGTGTGTGTGTACACACACGGTTTGGCTACGTTTGACCAGGTTAATACCAAGGTTAATCGTGTCTTATATATATATATATATATATATATATATATATATATATATATATATATATATATATATATATATATATATATATATATATATATATATATATATATACAGGGGCGTCTACACCATAGAAACCTTGGAGCAAATGCTCCATACAAGAAATGGGGGGATATGTCAGTGTGTGTGCCACCATTTTAGGGGAGGAAGGAACCGGGAGGGGGAAGAAGAGGGGGAAAAGGGACGTTGCTCCAATGACTTAGGGGGATAGACGCCCCTGTATATATATATATATACGCCTCTGAGGAATAGTGTGGATATGATTGTGATTTTTGGGTCTTGGTCTTGGTCTTGGTCTTGGTCTTGAGGTTCAAGGTCTTGGTCTTGGTCTTGAGGTTCAAGGTCTTGGTCTTGGTCTTGGTCTTGAGGTTCAAGGTCTTGGTCTTGGTCTTGAGGTTCAAGGTCTTGGTCTTGGTCTTGGTCTTGAGGTTCAAGGTCTTGGTCTTGGTCTTGGTCTTGAGGTTCATGGTCTTGGTCTTGGTCTTGAGGTTTATGGTCTTGACAACAAGACTGCATTTTTGTAATGTAATGTTATGTAAATCTCCAAAATTTCTCAGCGCCACACAAAAGCCACGTCAGGAAGACCAGCCTATTCACAGGCGCTATGCCACATCAAGTTCGCAATAACCATGTCCGCCTTGTCCGTTCCGGTGCCAGGTAAGAGTCCGGGAGGTCAATCCGAGGAGACAGCAGGGTGCTATGATGGTAATCGGCAATGGTGGTGGTTGTATAGTGGAGCAGGAAGGGAAGTGTGCTACGTATTCCGTTCTTGTTCTTTATGTTGATCATCTGAGAAAAACCTCTTATTCAAATAAGTAGGATGAACTATGTTCATTCATTCATTCGAGGATTTGTATAGCGCCTTTTCCAGGGAACTACTCAAAGCCGAAATGAAACCAACTCTTTGATAGCTTTGCACGCAAGTGTCTTGAAACTTTTTCTTTGTGCTTCTTAACCCATAATTGAGTTCTTGAGGACTGCTTGTAGGCCTACATAATATATCCTTCATTCTAGATTTCTTCGTGTTCATGTTTTTTCTTGGTTGGTTTTTTAAAACTAACAGTGGCATCAGTATCGTTTTCGTATTCACTGCTGTTGGTGCTAGAATCTGTCTCATTGCTACCAAAATCTGATTTTGCATCATCAGTTATAGATTACCAAAATTTTCGTTTATTCAGGTAAATTTATCAATGCTAAAGTAATGGGTAAAAGTTTAAATCGGCGCGGTCACAAACGTATTGGAGCGTATACTGCATAAGGTAAACATCATGGCCGCCCCAGATTGCAACATAATACAATAGATAGAGTGCTACGAATTCTCACAGCCTACGTCCGCTAAACTTTAAGTGTAATGCCAGAATGACGGACATAGGGCGTGAGAATTCGCGACACGCCAATATTTCGCGACAAACCAACGACACACCATGTTCACGCGCAATAGAAGAAAAAGGTACTATTAGGAGTTTTACAAAGTTGAAAAGAAAACCAGAACACCTTTGGCTGACTAACACGAAATTCTGAGACATGAAGCAGAGGACAGGCTTCTCTTAGGAAAGTTATTATTGTGTGATGTTACATTTATATAATATAATGCAGGCTGATTTCTAGGAGCCCTACCTGAACCTTTCCGCGTCTAATTTTCAAAGGCGTTTCAAGAGGTTCACTTTAATTTATTTTACGCCGGATAAAAATTGGCTCGCTCAGTGTGTAATAAGAGGTTGTTGTTTGACCTTGTGCAATGCCTTGTAATTGATTCGGTTGGCTTGGCATTGGGTGGAAGAGACTTTTGAATACAATGATCAAATTTTAGTAGCAGTCGGATTACCAGAGGCGATCGAAGTGACATAGACCTAAGATAATATTATGCTTATAAAACGATTTTTGTTCATGTTACACAAAATTAAGTCAAGTTAAATTTGTCATACTTGACAGGTGGCAGCACGTGATCCGAAACCACGTAACACCAAGAAGATTGTGATCATCGCCGTCTCCGCAGTCCTTGCTGCTGCAATCATTCTGACGGCCATCTTGGTTGGAATGTACCTGTTCACTCAAGGACAAAAAGAAATCCTCAAGGTAGTTTATTTTTAATTATAATAACCTCTTCACTCTTACAGAGAGAGAGAGAGAGAGAGAGAGAGAGAGAGAGAGAGAGAGAGAGAGAGAGAGAGAGAGAGAGAGAGAGAGAGAGAGAGAGAGAGAGAGAGAGAGAGAGAGAGAGAGAGAGAGAGAGAGAGAGAGAGAGAGAGCACAGCCATGTTGTCCGTACGTTCGTATACGCCTTCCAATTTATGCCTCCTATTCACGTGATCCCAAAAACACTCTCAGACAAACAAAATCTCACACAAATACGCTCTAGAAAGGCCTGCTGCAGATATATATGAAAAGAGATGAAAGATGACGCCGATAAGAAAGAGTGAATTGAAAAAAGACGTTAATACATGGTAACAAAAAGAATAATCTGATTCAGAAAAGTTAAACTGCAAGAATCATTGCAGACATAGAAATAGACAGAGCAGAGAAAAATTAGGTATTTTTGTTTTATAAATTATTTTCTGATATGAATTATTCCGTGACAAGTAATTTTTTATTCGGTTTCTTGTTAAACGTATTATTGCAGCGGTTCTCAACCTTTTTAATGCTGGGACCCGTTGATAATATTTCCAAAGTTGTGTCGACCCCAAAAATGGTTTAGGTTCCTCCCCTTCATCGCATTTTTGCTACCATTATGATGCATTTCACTTCTCACCATTTGATAATCCATACCATACGCATCATTCATAATAGCCTAATAAGTCATTGGTAGGCCTAATAATTTTGAAAATGTTAAAAGTAAAACAAATAAAGCTACAAAAAGGCCAACAATATCATATCAACTATAACTAGAAAAATGATGAAGTTTCGCAATCTAAAAAAGAGCGTAAATGAAAAGGCTGTGCTTGCTTTTTTTTCACCAGGTCAGAATTTCAGAAATTCTCGGGGCAGTCTTTGCAAGAGCACAACGCAAAAATCATAATTACATAATATATTGAATATTAAGAAACTACGCTCACTTTTTTTACACATTTATGAAGTTTCCTGCTGACCCTTCGCAAATCGTAAGGCGACGACCCCTCTGGGGGTCGCGACCCACAGGCTGAGAACCGCTGTATTATTGCTTCATAAAACCCGTGTATCTTGTGAAACACATTGCTTTGTAAAACACGTTGTAGTACGCTTTGGATTTGGACAAAGATACGAAGCAAGAAGTTACAGCTGATCAGAAAGAAAACGTCGTTCAGTACCACGTGCAGAATACAAATTACGAGATGTGGGTCGTTGACGACTTCAATCGGGTAGGATACGTTTAAACTTAATTGAATTTAACTCCCTCCATCATGTCGTCATCATCATCATCATCATCGCGCGTCTCATGCGACTCTGTGCAAGAGCGCATGCGGACCGCGGTTCGTTTCCGGAAGGTGGCTTATTTCAGAGATTTAAATCTCGGGCTAGCACGGTCCCAACACGGGGACCTTAAATGGCGTGGCACCCATACAAACGGGCAAGCGGTGGTGAAGGATCTCACCCGATCAATGCATTGCAAAATGAGCAGGGTCGAGGCCATATACGGTCGCTATAGAAAATCGAGTACATTTACATTTACATCATCGTCATCATCACTAATTCTTGAAGTTTTGCTGCTAGCACCAGCAATCTGCTTTTACTGCTTCAAACTGGTAATAGATATACGTGTAACACTGTATTTGCAACAATAGTGTATTGAAAATTCATAAAAGAATTTGCAAAGAACTTCTTGATTTTATTAACACTCTTTGAAAAAACTGCGGATGCGATCACTCTTTGAAAAAACTGCGGATGCGATTGGCACTCTCTGGCGATAGTACATTTGCGTCTGCATTTGAATCTGGAGAAAATGAGTTTAAATGATTTATGCTTACTGTCAGGTGTTTACTTGATAACAGAAGAAATTCCCTGCATGTTCTTTATGTAGGATATCCAAGTGCTGAAAATACAGACGGAAACTGACACCAACTGCTATGCAGTTCCGCTGAACAGAACATCAGCCACAGATCCATCAAAGGTCAAAGTTCCATCGAATGTCAACGCTATGGTTAGTGACTTCATGAGCTGAAATAAAGCGGCGGCTTAGGGGTATAGTGATTGGCGTGTAAAAGATTGTTCACTTGTGCAGCCTTCTATACAGTTAGTTTTGCATTTGTCCTCAACTGTAAATATTGCACAGGTCCCAGCCGACTAAAGGTCAGCATTGACACAATCGCGATAAAGGTGGTCAGTGGTATACTTACTGCTAATATCTTTGCTGGCGAATTAACCAGCTTTTGACATAAAAAGAAGAAAAACAACACGTGTCAAGCGAATAATCCAGGTCTCCTGCCAAGCGTTTCCATTTGATCTTGAATCCGCTATTCCCGCTAAAAATAGTAGTCTCAGCTTTATGAATTCAGTGATAGGCACTTTAAACTACTGTGTTTACTAACTACTAGTTATAACTACGTTCAAGTAGCGAATAAGTAGTTCCGCTGAAAACAACATCAGCCACAGTTATAACTACGTTCAAGTAGCGAACAAGTAGTTATAATTAGTTAGAATTAGTTTAGTAATAAGTAGTTGCAAAGTAGTTAAACTACGTTGGCAATAATTACAACTGCAGTAGTTAACTACTTTTCATAACTAGGGGAGGAAGGGAATTTTGTCTCAAGGGTATGTTGTCTCAACAATCGTGTAGCAAAAACTGTACGTTGTTTTCTGCGCTGACATCATCAGGCTGTGTTTACACAACATCCAGATCATTTATAAGCAACTTTGGTTCATACAGCTCTAAAGGGTAGTTAACGGGTAAGAACTCTTTTTTTTCACAACCCAAAAGCATCTTTTGCGTGCTAATGATTTTCTTAGAGTTGCAAGGCATTTTGATGTTTACAAATTGTTTTTAGACCGTTTTAGCTTATAGACCAGCTATATTAATACGAAATGCGCTGGAACGTTGAAGACACGTGCTTTGCACTGGTGCTGTTAATTTCAGGAATTTTTTGCAAGTGGTACGTTGTCACAATCTGTGACAACATACCCTATGCAACGTTCAGCTTGAGATAACATACCCTGTCACTGTTTGTGTCACATTTTATTGTACTATAGCAGTTTAACTGTTTAATTTGCAGGATATGTGAGCCTATGATGCGTTTTTTAACGGGGTGGGGAGGGTAACGAACCCCTATTTCTTAAACAATGCCAATCAATATTTTGATCATCCTCCCATCTCAGTGTTTTCGACCCCCAGTCACTACTCATCTCAAGTTCTCTAACCGAGCCATATCCAACACAGCACAACCTTGATAGTACCCTCTCGTTTTCTGAACACCTCTCCCATCTGACACGTTCCTGTTTCTATCATCTGAGGCGTTTGAGGGCTGTAAGAAGATCAGTTTCTCCTTCAGTGTTTACTACTATGGTCCATGCCTTCATTTGCTGCCGCATTGACTATTGCAATTCATTGTTTGCTGGGCTCCCTAAAGCGCGCCTTTCATCTCTGCAGTCTGTTCTGAATGCAGCTGCCAGGCTCATTGCCCGTTTTCCTCGCTTCTCTCACATAACTACCTTTATGACTGATGTACTTCACTGGCTTCCTGTTGCTTCCCGCATCCAATACAAGGTTCTTCTCCTGGTCTCTAGGACTCAACTGGGAAAAGCTCCTAAATACCTCTGTGACCTAATGCGCAAACCTCTATCTGCTCTGTCTTCCCGCCCTCTTCGGTCTGCTGACCGCCTTGATCTGCTTGTCCCTCGTGCAAGGACTTCGATGGCTCAGCATCGTGCGTTTGCCATCCTTGGTCCTTCCCTTTGGAATGACCTGCCCCCCTCTCTCCGTAGCAAGATTTTGCTTGGGATCTCGCCTTCTTCTCTCCGCTGCTTAAAGACCTTTTTTTTCCCTCGGGGCTGACACGCTGGGAGCGCCTCTGAATAGTCTATGCTGTGAGAGGCGCTTTATAAATAATTATATAAGATAAGATAAGCACAACGCCTCTGGAATGATCTCCCTCTGAATTCCGCAGATTCTCAGTTCTACCATCATCATTGCAACCCGTCCTTCATCCTCCTCCTCCTCCTCTTCCTGTATCTATCATCCCCCGGCTTTCCACTCGAAACTGAAGTCTCACATTTTCAAGTGCTCCTACCCTGACTCATCTGATCCTCAGCCTTCATATTCTTCTCGCCCTAAACGACAGACGCCTTGACAGCTACTCTGCCTCCTCTCTTGATCTGGCCCCTTGGAAACCGGACTCAGACCTCTTTTGGACTATTCTCTGAAACTCCCTCTGATTTTACATTAGGCTCGTGAATAGACTGGTGTCCTGCTCGTGACCTTCGAGTGGCGCTTTTGTAGTTTGGAGATTACGATTACGATAGTGCCTTCCCAAAGATCGCAAAAGTCTCCGCCTTGCTTCATATTATGTAAACAGAGTGAGGAGTATGTAGCACAAAAGTACGAAAGTACATAGATACACAGATAAACCGAGAAACAGACGAACTGGGTAACAGGCAGTCAGACAGGTAGACTCTCAGCCACACAGGTCACCTGTCTGACCGCCGTGACTGCACAGCAGGCGCCACAGATCTGGGTCATGGCTACACTCTTTTTGGAAATTCTGACACTCTCACTCTCCGTCATCGTAATCATATCGGGATGTGGAGATGTAGATCAAAGCGCAAGCTTCTATATCATTCATCATTTACAAATCCTTATATGGACCCACACTCACACTGTCGGCCTTGATAAGACTAGTCACACCTCAGTTTCCTCACAATATCAGAATCAATAACTGTCCTTGGTTAAACATATCCGAGCCGGCTAGCTGAAGAAATCTCCCTCCGTTACGTTATATAAGCATTTAAGACGTCGTTGTTTTTGACCTATAGCCTACACGTCGTGTTCCGATATTGGTGATAGAGAAATTAAGTGTTTCTGCCATCTGTTATGAAATGGTCTCTTGTCTCTGCCTCCTTGATAATGCTGCAGCCTTCGATATCACTTACCACAGCATCTTACTCCAAAGACTGTCAACTGGTTCGGTTTTAATGTAACTGCTCTCCTCTGGATTCAGACCTTTCTCTCTTTCCGCTTGTTCTCCGTTAAAACATCGGAAACCCCATCCCAATCATGCCCTCTCACCTGTGACGTTCCGCAAGGTTCTATCCTTGGGCCCCTTTTGTTCAACCTTTACACTACTCAGCTCACTCATTAAAACATCCTCAGTTGATCATCACCTTTATCTTGACGATACCCAACTATTCATCTATTTCCTTCCAAACAGCTTCTCCTATTCCATAGATCATCTTCTCCATGTGGTTACCAAAATCTCCTCCTGGATGACATCAAATCGCCTGTGCTTAAACGCAGCTAAAACTGAATTCATTCTTATAGGCATGCGCGATCAACTTAAGAAAATCCCAGATCCATCTATTTTTCTCAACCTTGACTCTACGTACACCAATACAATCACTGCAAACTCTTCTGTCCGCAACTTAGGCCTGATTTTTTTACCAAAATCTTAGCTTCTCTGATCACATCACCCATGTTTTCCGAACTTGCCTTATGCTCATCCGTGACCTTCGGAGAATTCGCCCTATACTGACTTCAAAACTGCATTCACAATCGCTACTTCTATAGTCCAAGAAAAATTAGATTACTGCAATGCAATCTGCTTAAATATAGACATCACCCAAATAAACCGCCTCCAAGCCATTCAAAATGCACTCGCCCGTGCTGTTACTAAAACCCCCCCAAACACTATCACGACACTCCTGTCCTCAAATCTCTCCACTTGCATAAAATTCCCGAACGAATAGAATATAAAGTCATATCACTCGTAGGTGAGTTATACAGTCTAAATCCTCCCAGCCCTACTGTCTTCTACGGCTGTTCACGGTCCAACCACTCCGCTCTACCTACTCCTCTTCGGCCTAACACCTCTCCGCCCTTCCGTCACCTCATCACTGAAATTGGCGAATCGCTAAATAGCCAAAACCCCTCTGGAACAAATTCCCACGAAAAGTGCGAGAAATATCAGTTCCATCCTAAGAACTCACCAATACCTCGCCTTTTGCTATCTTTCCACAGGTCTTTCACTCAAAACTGAAAATACTGCTCTTTCAAAAATCCTATCCCGACTCCTCTAAACACCGCCCACCTTAGCCGTCTCACTGTCTGCGTGACTCACCCATTTTGATATAAAACCTGGGGACGATTTCACCCCCACCCGCCTATCGATTATGATTTGACTGAGTTCCTGTGAATAAGCTGGTGTCCGCGACTTCGCTTTTTTGGGTGGGCCGTAGAAATCTCCATATTAAGATTAGGATTAGAAAAATAGTTTAACTACCGCGGAATTAGTTAGTGCCCATCAATGATGGATTCCCATTTATCAAGTTGCTGCAGCATCTTGGCCTCTAGCTAAAGTAGGAGGAGGGAAGGAACTGATATTTGTCGTAATTCTGTCTGGAGCTATGGCTATGGAACGATTTGCAAATTTTAGCGATGCGGTGACGGAAGGGCGGAGAAGTGCTAGGGCGGAAGGGGAGCGTGTTGAGAGAAATTGTTGAACCTGATTAGGTGAAATGATTGGAGTGTGTTGCAGTGAATGTTTGGATGGATGCAGTGCCTAGGTTGAGAGGAACTTCCATTTAAGGTCAGTGCAACAACTGAGACACAACGATTTCATTCACTCAATGTTTTGTACATTTTACAGCAAAATACTACGGAAAGACTCTTTTACGATGTGGCGAGCACTCCAATATCGGACGTGTCTTTCTTGGGTAAGACGGCGAAAGAAACATGCAAAGGAATCTCCATCTACTGGATGTATCCAAAATGCCCTGCAGGTGAGATTACAGAAATCTCGTTGTACTGCGGTGGTGTGTGAAATCGGAGAATATGTGAAATAATAAGAAATCTGTCTAGTAACAAATAATTTATATCCTAATTCTGATCGTAAGCTCAGACTTCATAAAGGGATACTCTAAAGCTAAGCTATTCACGAGCGCTGCGTCGTATTAGAGGGGTCTCCTCTTTCAGCCATGACCTCTTCCTAAGAGCATTGACAGGGACATGGTCGTGTGTCCTTTCATAAACCGCGAAATTACAATTTAACTTAAATTCCATGTCGAGAATGCTCCAGTTTTAGTTGTCAAAAAAGAGCAGCGGGGTCGGAAATTATATAAATTGTCAAATTACGCGAACGAAGGTCAAAATCTAATGTTGTTAAGAGGTTGCACACGAAACAACTGAAGACTCACGAGATATTTCAGTTTCCTTTTTCAGAGTATACCCTCTGAAATTCTTTTCAGTTAGGCCTACTTAGTTGAGGGGGTTAGAATAAGAGATAAGGGATGTGCTTGAGCGTCTTCCCAAAAACTGAAGCATTGTTCCAGCTACACTTACAAATTGTTATATCAATTTTTATGTTTATTTGCAGAACCAAGTGCAGTGAAGAGAGAGAAGCGCGGTTATACTTACTGCTGTTACTATTATTATTGCTACTGTTGTTACTATTATTATAATTGGTATTATGGCTGGCGTTATTACTACTACTGGTGCTATTCCTGCTGTTGATAAACGGCATACAACATGAAGAACCGGGATACGAACTGTCGATCCTTTACATCTGTAGTTTCAACGCTTTATAACCTCTTCCTTACTTTTAGACTGATAATATAATTGCATTATTGTGTGACTACGAGGATAAAGGAGTAACTAGTAACTGACAGACATCATGAAACGATCAGGATTCTATGCATCCAAAGAGTCCACGCTCTGAGCGTCGGATTCTTAGGCTTGTAGTTTGAACGATTTATTTCATAAATTCTAGTTTGCTTTTAGAATAATAGTTTGACTGTTAGAGTAAACGAATTTCATTTTGCTCGTTCTATTGCATTAAACTCTATTGCCGGTTCAAAGACAAAGGCATCCTAGCTTTTGAGAAGAATAATTTTACAAGATGTAGCTTTTGCTTTCTAATGTGCTAATCACGTTCTGCTTGCAGTCTGGGCTTACAATCTGATTAAAGCGTTTACACAACTATGTATAACCTCAAGATTTTAATCTATGAACTCTTCGTGGTTACTGTATGCAATAATAATGACATTTGGATCAGTATTGGGAAGCATTTGTGTGGAAAACGTTGCAGAATAAACTTTTAGTAATCAGAAGATGATGTTTTATATAAAATGTTGAAATAGCCGACATAAGTTGAAATTTACTGCTTATATGAATTTGCAATATAAATTTCATGTAACAATGATACACGTTATTGATCTGTCGATTACACTTCTGTGTTGGAACAAAGGTGAACACTTATGACTTAATAGTTTATTGTGAAATCTTTTACCTTCTTGGCGCAGCCTGGAGGAAATTGTACCATCCATAGCGGCTTTTAGGCATAACTTTTAAACTGGATCAAATATTCAAACTTGCTTTAACCATCTCCTGAATAGGTTTTCCCTACCAAACAATTTGTTTCATAAAGTACTTTGTACTTTTATGCCTATTGCTACTCGCGAGTGTGTACCTTTACATTGCATTAGTGTGCTTGACAGTGATCTATGCTGTCTTATGACGTTTCTGAACCAGTATAATTAATATGAGGTCGCTGGTCTGAACAAGTAGACTTCATAAACATTCAATAGACCACCTGGGATTGGTGTCATCTGGGAGACAAGACAAGTAGTAACAGTTACTGTTCTGACCAGTTTAATCAGTTATTTTACTAGAACATGCTGGAGTGCTGCCAGTGCTAGGTTAGTGATAAACCAACCGATTGGTGTCACATAGTAGGTTGCTACAGAAACGCTACTCGCTATGTGGCAGCGGTGGTTAGATGAATTCTGCCTCTGGAAAACCCAGAGCTAGTCCCTAAAGAGGAGGGTCGGACGAATGGGTGCAGATACTTCGCCGTAAAGAAAAAGACGATAGAAATCCACTATCCAGTGGACTCCTATGGACTATCAGCCCATGGATCATAGGAAGGAAGGAAGGAAGGAAGGAAGGAAGGAAGGAACTAGGTCCCACACACTTAGAAATAAGCTTACCATATCTTACTAAATAGAAGGGTGACTTACTATATAGAATGCCAGCTTACTAGGGCAGTCTCAAGTAAAAAATCTCAGATTACTTCAGGTTATGATTGGAGGGTCATGCGAGTAGTATCTACTTCAAAGTAGGTAGATTAATATTGTTTTGAGAATTTATATATATTGTAAATTTCATTCAACTATTAATTTAGAATAGTGAAATAAATAAACAATATATTTTGTTTTGTTTTGTGAAATAGTAAAACATAAATTAGAACCAATTGTCCGCAAAATGTAGTTCCGGTACAACCAAATGAAATCAATCAAATCAAATCACACTTTATTGAACTCCATGATACAGGTAACATAAATTTAAACAAGAAAATCAATGGCGTCAAGGGTAAGCCCAAAGGAAAGGTTTTCCGCTAACAGGGTCGCCTTATTTACATCATTTCGTTTAACATGCCTAAATTGCCGAATTGCTTTATAACAGGCTACATTTAACAAGCAACATCATGAGATTCTGGTGTCCATCAATGAGAATACAAAGTTTATATAACAGTGTCTATAACATAGTGCATAAAACAATGACAGGGTTAATTCAACAGTGAATCAATGAAAATTCAAACAGGAACCTGAATTTTAGTCACATAGGTAGAGTAATTTTATCAAGTGTGTCTATTATTGAGTATACAAAGTATTTGAAACAATGACAGGATTAATTCAATACTGAAATAAATGAAAAGCCCAAAAATGAACCTGAATTTATAGTCACGGAATTATATGCACAATGATCCATAATAATTTTAACGAGAGTGTCCATTAGATAACTTTTCTATATTATTTCGTTTATTGTGAATCAAAAGTTGACAAACCGCAAAATCTTACAGAAACAGTATACTACAAAAAAGCATTAGTCTAGATTATGAAATGAAAACGAAAGGCAAAGTATTATTCAGATCATGGAACATGTCGGAACGAAACTCTAGGTATAAAGTTTTGATTGTCCTTGCATGAAAGCTCAAAATCATGGGGTTTTGGGCTATTATAGGCCTACTTGCTTTTGAATTGATGGACAGTAGATAGTATGGTGGAGTGAAAGTTATAGGTAACATTTTTTGAGGAATTTGCAACTGGTAGGGGATGCAAAACTTGTGTATTGATACTAGTTTTGCTAACGTAAAATATCTTGCCTCTAGGATTATGTTTTGATGTGCCCCAGCGATGAAAACCCATCCCATTATAACCGTGAAATTGAGATCTTCCATAATAGACTAGGCTAGAAATTTTAACCATCGAGTGTCCAATGTATATTTTGGTACACGAATGCCCAAGACGGGGATCCGACCTGATCCCAGTTTTTTCAATATAATATCTGGAGAAGGGATTGGAATACTGATACGGGTTTTGGCTTGTTATAATCCAAATTATATTTACACTCGACTGATATATGGTAATTCACAATCGCGCAGCCTGATTAAACTTTATTTGAACTTTAATACTCCTTTGTAGTGTTTTGCAATTTCGCGACTTTTCACAGGTACTCACTTGTACGGATGTAGCTTTGGCCGGTATAACCTCGAATTGGAAGCAGACAGAGCAGTAGATCAAACTATATTAGACTCAGTGCTGAATTCGCCGTCCGACGATGCCTAATAACGTGCATTGAAATATTTGTTTCTGGACTGGTAAACCATGTTCCAGTATGGGAATACGGAAATTTCGCCCCCGGAAGATTCGCCCCCGGGAAGATTCGCCCCCGGATGAAAATGTAACTAAGACTAGAAGCTGGATCTATGATGAAAATGTAACTAAGACAAGAACCTGGATTAACGATGAATCTTCGGGGGCGAAAGTTCCGGGGGACGAAATGTCGGGGGCGAATCTTCTGGGGGGCGAATGAAGCTTCCGAGGGCGAAAAGTCCTAGAACCATTGTATTGTATTGCAAAGATCTATCGGATTTTCGAAACATCGATTGTGCTGCTCCAACTGGTTGTGATTATTGATCCCTGGCTAGGACTTCAATTAAAACGACCTTCCTTGTCCGTCATCAGAACTAGATTAGGCCTATATTATATTTAAAAAATGCAGTTATGACATCTGAACCAGTGGCAGCGCCAGCCATACAATTTCAGCAGGTTGCGTCAGGGTCATGGGAGTTATTCAGCAGGTCGAATAAATTAATGTTTGAGTTTGACGCATCAAGCAGCATAATCTCAACATAAGCAGCATTACTTGGATATATAAAACAAAGAAAATTATTATTGAACGCTCATAGCCCAATTGTTGTAGCATATTCAAATTTGAAACAATTCAGCAATTAAAACGTTAAAACTTAAGTTACTTTACTAATCTTTACAGATTTGAAAGTACTGATTAGCTACCCAGAACATCATAGACATGCATGCTAATACGAGGAACATTACAGAAACAGTCAACCAGACCTGTCTATACTGTAAGGCAGGTCAAGAGTAAAACAGGCAGGTCATAAAGCAGGTTCATAGTAAAATAGACAGGTCAAATAACCTACCGCGACCAATGGTAGCACCGCCACTGATCAGTATACTTAAGAGACCAACAGGTTACTCAATCGTGATGGCCTGAATGCGAAACGCGTAGTCATAGCCGAAAGATTGTTTTCATCGCAACTCCCAACAAGTCGACCAGTGAGCAGGTCATGCCTTACCTGCATGTACACTTGTACAGTACAAGAAACCTTTCACAGCACAACATCTAAGGCTGATTGATGCCACGTTCCAAACGCCGCTATAATGCGAAGAGTAAGTCTGGTGATGAAGCCGACTTTCAGATTGGTTGGAGCTGAGGCTTGGACTGTTTCTTGTCGGGATGTTTCTGTGTCCTCATATTAAAAATCTGTTTTGTAGGTCAAGACGCCACCGCTTCACTAGAGCGAAACAGTCAACACCACCCATGACTTGTGATAAAAATAGTGTAAACATAGGTTAAAGGATTCCGCAGTAGAATGCGTTCGGAGTTCTACTTACTAAAAATGTATTCCAACCGATTTCTGTTAGACTGCAATAAGACCCAGTTCTTTTGGCTTGGTGGTCTTGATCAGCTTGCTAAGATCGACACCTTATCCCTGCCCCGAGGTTTCCATACACTCTTTTCTCTTCCACAGTCCGTTATCTTGAAGCTATACTAGACCAGGAACTCTCTATTTGACTGACCATGTTAACAGGGTCTGCCACTCATGCTTTTACCACACACACAGCGCGCTCCGTGCCATCTCTCTTCTTTCATGATGTCGCTATTTCAAAAAGATGTTTGTACACCGGATTGCGGATTAGAAGCTGGAATAATAAAGAATATAGGCCTACTTACCTACTTGCTTACTTAAATCACGCCCTCGGACTCCTTCATCCCAGGTCGTGGCATGAAACCTTCGGTCGGCTGAACTCCTGACTGCCCCTTATATGCGTAGGCTAATGCTACAACTCAGTCGAGAAGTTTTTCCTATGTTGCTCCCATCTGCTGGAATCGCCTTTCTCGAGAGCTGAGGCTCGAGTTGCTCAGTTTGTCCTTTGCACAGTTTCGTAAGCGCCTAAAGTGTGTATTATTGGAATACAATCAGGACTGTAGTGGTAAAATTAGAGGTGAATATACGCTACCGGTTAGTTTTCCGAAACACATTAGAAGTGAGTAAAACATTTTGTGAGGTGAGTATACGGTCTCGAGAGGTGAGTACACGCTGTATATCCGCGTATACCCTCGACTACAACCCTGAATACAATGGTTTCACTGGTTCGAGTCTGGAGCGTCACTGATGAGTTTATTCTTTAAGTGGCGCTTTATAAATGTCAGATTACAAATAAAATTACACAGGGTTTCATGGATGGGTAGTCAGACGAACTTTCTTGTGCCACGGTTAAATACTTATTTTGATGAGCTCAGGCTTACCTGAACTTTGTTGTGTCACGGTTAATTACTTATCTTGATGAGCTCTGGATTACTTCAGCCTTGCGCCACCAGGTAGTTGTAGACCACTGTCGAAGGCTAACTTATTGTGGGACTTGTCTGGGGTAGTTTTATGCAAACGCATACATCAATCCATCCATCCGTACATCATCCGTACATACGTACATTTGTACACACACATACACACTCGGATATATATATATATATATGTGTGTGTGTGTGTGTATGTGTATATATATATGTATATATATATATATATATATGTATATGTTACAGGCAATTCGTAAAACCAGGGATTTTGTAAAATCCCTGAAATTTTTAGGTAATTTGTAAAATCCCTGATTCACTCAGGCACTTTACAAAATCCCTGAAAAAACCAGGGATTTTGTAAAATCCCTGAAATCAGACGACGAAAATTTGACAGATTGCCTGAAATGAAAATTTGACAGATTGCCTGAAAATTTGACAGATTGCCTGAAATGAAAATGACGAACATAATCGAAGTTTATTACGCAAACAAACCTTATTTTCAAAGGATTGACAGTATTAGATGGTATTTTATTTTAAGTTTAGTTCTCATGTTGTAGGCCCTACAACCAGGAATTTTGTAAAATGTCTGACAGTTTATTATGCGAACAAGTCTTATTTTCAAACGATTACCATTTTTAGATGGTATTTTATTTTAAGTTCAGTTCGACATCAGTTTTTGTTTTCACACGACATGCTCGAATGGCATCGACTGTTGCACTTTACTTTCCCTTTGAAGCATTTGCACCTATTTGTCTTGCAGCGTCCAGCCCCTGCACAGTTGCATCTCAGAAAGCCTTGCCCTTACAGCGATGCGATAGAGATCGTTGTTGTCACGCTCACAAACAACACCCACTATGTTTCGAGGATCTCCCCGTCCTCTGTCAACGAGGGGTATCGGTATAGTAACATTATCTCCTGGGTTTGCAGCAACGTTTACAACTCGGCTACGATTTACCATGCGCTCCGCCTGATCAACCATGGCATCCCGAGCTTGCTTACGTTGTTGTTGAATTGTTACTCGATTTAGGATGTAGTACTGTCTGTTGGTCTTTGTTGTTGTATCCTTCATCGCTTCTTTCAGCTCATCAATCAAACTGAAGTACGCTTCCTTCTTCATCAGCGCTGTTTTCTTATCGGCATTGTACATAACAAGCAACTGTTCCATGAATTTTACCTCTGTCATATTATGCTCACAGCTCACTATCCATTTTGTTTAGAACTGACCTAACCAAAGGAAAACCAGAAATGAAATAGTTCTTGCTGGGTTTTAATTTATTGCAAGGGTACTCGTCTGACCACAGTTAATCTCAGACAATCGGTAAATATTTCGGTCAACTTCTAATTGTTGTGACGACACATCAAAGAATTATAAGGAAATAGACAATCAAAGTTCTCTGAGTGCTGCAAAACAAATAGGGGCAAATTTTTCAAAGGGAAAGTGCAGTTGTCGAGCCGTATTGTTTATTAATTTGTGAAGTATCAACAACTTCGATTATCCTGCAACTTCAAAGTCTACTGAGTGCTGCAAGACAAATAGGTGCAAATTTTTCAAAGGGAAAGCAAAGTTGTCGAGCAGGATTGTTTATTAATTTGTGATGTATCAACAACTTCAAGTAATCTGCAACTTCAAAGTTAAAATTTTTCAAAGGGAAAGTCAAGTGTCGAAACCATTCGAGTATGTCGTGTGAAAACAAAAACTGATGTCGAACTGAACTTAAAATAAAATACCACCAATCCTTTGAAAATAAGGTTTGTTTGCGTAATAAACTTCGATTATGTTCGTCATTTTCATTTCAGGCAATCTGTCAAATTTTCAGGCAATCTGTCAAATTTTCAGGCAATCTGTCAAATTTTCAGGCAATCTGTCAAATTTTCATTTCAGGCAATCTGTCAAATTTTCGTCGTCTGATTTCAGGGATTTTACAAAATCCCTGGTTTTTTCAGGGATTTTGTAAAGTGCCTGAGTGAATCAGGGATTTTACAAATTACCTAAAAATTTCAGGGATTTTACAAAATCCCTGGTTTTACGAATTGCCTGTAACATATATATATACACTACATAAACACATAACAAGACAAATTAGGTGATTGGTTAGAGCGCTCGCCTTGTAACCCGAAAAGTCCTTCGGTCACCCAATGCAGTGATGTAGTCGAGTCCACCTAAGCCGAGTCCGAGTCAAGTCCGAGTCCATATAAGCCGAGTCCGAGTCGAGTCCGAATCCTCAGGTGTTCGAGTCCGAGTCCGAGTCCGAGTCACTACAGATCGAGTCCAAGTCCGAGTCCAAGTCCATCCACAACAAAATACACTGAACCACGCAATTCAATGCCATAGAAAAATAACAGAACTATTTAGGCCCTATTAGGGAATATAATCCCGGAGCATTCGGTCAATCATGGGATTACGGGATTCGGGATCCCGGGATTACATGCCCTAGGCCCTACCCAAATTTCACGAACACTAAATTAAATAAAGTTTTGTTCGATAATCTGGCACGATCAATTCTTCCCTGCTAAATACAAGTTCAGTAGGTAGGAACAGCTAGAAATTTAAATGCAACAAGTGCAGTCGTGTCATGTCACGTTCTGGCTCCTTCTCTACACTGGAAAGGGCGATAAGAAAGTTTCTTCTAATTCGAAGCGATAAATTAATAACTCCATGCATAGTTTAGCATTATAATTGAAGATATATTTACAAATCGACAATCCCTAGTATTCGGTTCAATATCATGCCCTTCACGGTGTTCGACTCTATAAATGTGCCCGTCCACGCCGATAACGGTCCGTTATCGGCGTGGACGGGACTGTCTTATACCCTAGTCCATTCATGATAATCGTCTTCACTTCATTAGTGTCTATTGTCTGCTGGTAGGAACTATAGGCCTATATTTGCCTATACCAGGCCAAATAGAGACCCTCTTAGACCCCAGCCTATTCATGATACTCGTCTTCACTTCAAACGGAATAGTTTCACCTGTTCTGGCTTATGGCTATAGCGACGGCCGGCCGGGTCAGTTCTCGCTTGAGAGGTGGTCTTGGCCGTGACATGGCAATACAGTTGCCTGTTCTGCCCAAAAATTGTGACTTGGAAAACGAGTCAGCGAGTCAAATTCGAGTCCAGGGTTCGAGTCCGAGTCCAAGTCCGAGTCGTCACAGTCCAAGTCCGAGTCCGAGTCCGCAGAAAATCGGTCTCGAGTCGGACTCGAGTCCTTGGCCGGACTCGAGTACTACATCACTGCCCAATTGCTCAACGTCACCGATTGATGCTTGGTCATTAGATAGTGGGGCTTAATAATATGTAATAATAATAATAATAATAATAATAATAATAATAATAATAATAATAATAATAATAATAATAATAATAATAATAATAATAATAATAATAATAATAATAATAATAATAATAACCTTTTTCTTTCATAATAATAATAACCTTTTTCTTTTTTATATAATTATGTCTCCGGACAATTTTGTTACCTACCTGGGGGATCCTTGATACCCCGGGGCAAAAACAAAACAAAGTAATAATAGTAATAATAATAATAATAATAA